>JARFIW010000559.1:3530000-3642500 GCA_036346225.1 Platerodrilus igneus
GCATAAATTTCAGTATCAGAAATTTTCAAGATTACATTTATTATCATTTAAATGTGCATCCTGAATTAAAGTCCTTGTTGGATGCCTACTAATTAATATAACAATATATGCAGACCGGAGTCTGAGTACAAAGGAGCATCTACCACTCCTTTACGTTAATTAACCAGGTTCGTCTAATTGAGCTCAAAGACTTACCCAAATTTTCATCATAATCCAGAACATCAATACTAAATACTCCTTTCTAATTAAACAAGAAAATTTCACCCTAAAGTTAAAAATTTGTTGTTAGTACAAATTTATTACTGTCCATTTTAAGTAAACAAATTATAAAGTTATTCAACACACGCCAAACAAAAAAAATCGAACAACAAAGCAAATTTCACCTTAACATTAAAATTTTATGGTTAGTACAATTTCACTAATGTCCATTTAAAGTAAATCAATTATAAAGTAATTCAACACACACAAAAATATCAAAGTTCAAACAAAATAGTATAAATTACCTGAAGGTTACTGCACTCGTAGCTTCAATGTACATCGTCCCTTTTGTTAATCACACCATTCCAACTGGGTTATATTTACAGCTTCTGATTCTCAACGCTTTTCAAATTTTCTCCATCACCATTTATTTAAAGTTGTTTCTGGGCTTTTCCAGAACACATTTGTGTATATCTGACCCTTGTTTTGTGGATCCAGACACATTTATGAACCATTTAATCATTAACACCCCCGAAAAATAGCAAAGAAATTCATACTTCTTTCACCAATATACGCCAAAACTGCCTACTAATGGTGTATTCATTTGTCGTTGTAAATTTTACTAATTGGTACAGTGATACTAAATTTTATTACCTTGTATCTAAGTGCACTCAAGTACATTCATGTTAGTACGTAAATAACAAACTGTTTTAAATCACCAAAATATACGAGCAAACTTTAAATTATTCTATCAAACTAAAATGCACTGTTTAACGTATTGAATCAAGTCGCGGATGTAAGAGCTTGTTCATATTCACCTGGGTATATATAGAAGTTAGCCTGTCTGTCGGTCGAGTCCCCAAAATGGACAATTCTAAAGAATTTCGCTTGCTATGTTCCCATTCCGTAGCTCGCGCGTCGGTTTTACAATTTTGTACTCGCCCCAGTTAAATCTCAGAAATTTCAACACGGCAGCAACGTCTGAAATAACTAATTGACTTTTATACAGAAATCGTTGTTTCTACCTCTGATATTTGCATCCTATTTTCAACCAATTGTGACCCTCGTGACGTTGCTTAAATCACGCCTTTTACTATATGTGTCTCGGTCTTGTGCATATTATCTGTCTCTATCTAACCTGTTCTTAGTGATGCAAATTGATATTCTTTATTATCGATTATTTTAGTCCATGTGGAGTGTGAAATATCCCACCTTTAGCATTTCTCGTAACTATTATGCCACGGTTTCTCCAAGATTCTTTGAAACCATTTGTTATCTACAAAATTTTCGCCGTACATGACATTTAAACTACGCAGGTGTTCAAACATAATATTAATTACCAGAGCTTCATTTTCTGGTATTATAATCTTGGATTTTCACAGACTTTTATGCTTATTATTAATAATGGTTTAATTAACTCCAACTAAAATTGACTTCTATCCTTTCATTTTTAGCGAATACAAATTAAATGTTAATTATTATGTGTACACTTTGTTTAATACCGGTTACTTAAAATAGGGTTAATTAATATAAATTTTGCACGTAATTTCCATTTGTTTCTTTCTTAGGAATAATTAAATTACACGTAGAGCTTTTTAATACTGTTTCTTTTGATATAAAGCGTCTTGTACATGATTTAAATCTCTTATTTTTACTGAAACTAATAAATTTTTATGCTTCACGGTTTTAATAACGCGTATTATCTAATAATATTCATTATACACGGTGATTAAAATTATTTGATGTGATTATTTAATTTTCTACCCTGGTCTAAATATGAGTAATATATATATATATATATATATATATATATATATGAAAATAAAATTTTTTTATTAAACTTTTACAAATGTACTAAATAATAATCAAATATATACATATATACAAATATACATCTTTATGTAAAAATAATCTTATCTATACTGATACTGCTTGGACATATTAACACTATTATAAATTTCACCATTCATTTAGTCTAGTACAATGCAAAACAATATTTAATTACACGCAAGATTTTGTAAGTTTTATTAATTAACTGTACATATTTTTTAGATTTTTAATGTGTGAACAAGGTCAATAAGACTGAAACGCATCATATTTTGATATAATTTTATATTTTAATAAATGACCTATATCTCAAGAATATTTTTATTGATTTGATAAATAAAAGGTCAAGAAACATACCAACTATATATATATATATATATATATATATATATATATTGTTGTGTTAATAAGGTCAATTAGGGGTAGTTGGAATCCCTAATATACGGCACGTCATTAAAATAACATGAGTGCGCCGAAAACCAGGCACTTCTACGAAGAAAATAAGAATTAATAAGATTGGGCAGCAAAGTTATAGACAGCACCCTGTATATAATCAGTAGTTACAATTAGTTTAAGAAACAATAAATAATTTAAAAAATTTGATTAAAGAAACGATTTGGCAAGTCATAAGGCGACATGAATGGTAGTTGATACGCAATACGCATCAATAATGCATCGTCGTCACACTAAGAAGCTCAATTGAACAAGTGGTTTCAAAATGCGTAATAGAAAACGCATTGAATTTAATATATAAATTATATTTTGTGTACGTGACTAGAAAGGAAAACACAACACCTGATAGCATATCAAAAATAATACGGCATGGTCTTAAAAGCAAAGTTCAACAAATTTTGCTTGTACAAACAATGATTTACGTAAGCTTTAAAACCAGAAATCCTATAGAAACTATATGTTAACTCGAAGCGCTATGTGAGGAAAGACTTGTGTAGAATAGGAAAAGCCACAAAAATATCCAATATATGGTATTAAAGGGATCACGTAGACGGCGAAATAAATGAACTATGCGCTTGTCAAGAGATAAACAATTCATTTAAATAGAACCCGATTTATAAACAAATCAGTTCATCATGAGTAGAGGCATAGTCCACGACGCTTAATTGAAAATATTCACGTGAAAAGTATTTGAAGTGATTTTATAAATTATTAATTTATAATTATTAATCGTTTGATCCTGAAAATGACTCTAAAGAACTCCGAGGAAATCTGAAGAAATAATGATAAAGACTTTGATGAATTGCTAAATTACCAGATCCAATGTGGAACTTTTTAAGAGTATTCAATCAAGTATTAATTGCTGTCATTAATAGGAGGAAGCTATAAATGCAGACTATATCAAAAGGAGATTTGGTTTCAATGTTGGGACGATACTCAATCAGTAAGCGGAAGTCAGTAGAGCAGTTGGTGCAGAAGCTGGTTCAAACGGGAGACAACAGGTTAGCAATCTGTATATGTTTGTTGTGAAGTTATTTATGAACATTTATTTGGGGAACTTTATTTATTTGAATATTTCAAAAATTTGCTTACATAAACTTGACGTGAGAGTCAACAAAAATCGTTTGTACACGTTACAAATTACGTATAAATTACATGAAGTTTAATGATCGTTGAGAGGGCTTCTTATAATAAATAATAAGGGAGATTTTTGATGACTTTTGATTAATTTTTTGAGATGATGACTTGAAATTATTTAATTTAATTATTGAAAAAGAAGTTACATTTAGATAATGCTTAAACATTTTATAAATTGTAAATATTGAGAACATTATAATAATTGTGTTTAATGGTGTTCTTGGTTTAAAAGGAAACAGGAAGTAAAGGTAGAAGGTTAAAAATATAAGAACTTTGTTTGTCGTATTTTTGCAAGCTCCGTACGTAGTTAAAGCTGCTCTAATTAAAAAACTAAAATCGGTCAGGGTTATTGCAATCATATCACAACAATATATTGTTATGTAATGTTCTATGTAATATCCAAGGTTAGACGCACTTAATTACCACTCATATTCATGAAATATCTAATTTAAAACTAATGATAAACAAGATCGTAGAATAATTAATTGCTGAACTTATATCGAATGCTATTTCAGTGTGATAGAGCTTTTTGAGATTTCAAATAGGTGTTTAAGTAATTTTCTTTATAAAAATCAAACGTAATTCCATTTGAATAAGCTTCTGTTGATTGTATTTAATGTTTATGTTCACTATTTAAATGGACACTACTGTTTTTAAAAGTCAGACGTACCATAATATCTGAAAAATAAGTCACTTAGCATGTTTTCGTAGAAATAAGTAGTTATAGGATGTAAAAATAATGTTTGTTTACTGTATTGCACATGTATGTTCACTATTTAATTGGACACTATTGTTCTTATAAGTAATAGGTACCATAATACCTAAAACATAATTCATTTGGTATGTGGTGTTAGAAATAAATGTAAGTTTAATGAAAAATTGTAAACAAAATGTAACCAATGGAAAATAGGACCAAAGTGATCAAAATAAAATGTTTTGAAAGAGTTATTAGATATGTTTGTAATAATTGATCAAGGAGTGTAATTTTAATAACTTTATAGATAGTAGGCAAATATAAATTTTTTAAAGAGATCTCCTAGATGATAAGGTAACAATAAATAAAGACTTGTAAAATTTATATTAAAAAGAATAGATGTGTTTTACCTGCTCTCGTGTTTTATTAAAGTATTTAAAGCTGAAGTTAGTTGAAAGAGGAGTAACTGTGAATTACAAAAGAGGTCTTGTGCAACGGGTAGTAAGTTTAAAAGGTTTATACAACCGTTAGAGGCATAGAAGATTATTTGCTCGTCAAGTGAAACGTATACAGCTTCCAAGTTGAGATGAATTGAAGTACCGAGAGCTAAAAATATTTCCAGAGGATTCCATTATTGTGAACAGTGTACCAGCCGTGGTAGTGATTTGAACGAGTCATAGTTAGATCGCCGATTCTGATTATCATTTTTATAATATCCTTTTAGTATTCATAAAGCCTGAAATTAAAGCGTAGAGTTGTAAATACCAAATATTAAAACTTATTTTAACAGGTATCGCGCACATCCAAGTATTGGTGGTCTGTAGGCAGTCAAGGGTCCATTCTTGTAAACACAGGCGGACTTCAGTGGAATTACAGGTATAAAATAAATTAGTTTTTATAATTGTAACACCTAAAATACTGTAGTATTCAGTGAAATCTAAAAATGTTTATCAAAAGTTAAGCATTCTAAATTTTGTTTACTTTCTGAATAAAATTGGTAGTAAGGGTCACACTCAGATCTATAGCAAGTATATTTAAAATTAACTAAAGGGTGCTTTATCTGGCAGTGGTTATGATATAGGCATACAGTTTTGTACCCACACTGTTTGCTTATTATACTTTAAATTCATTAAATCCTGAGATAAGTTTCAAAAAGCCGTGCCATATTATTGGTTCACAACCAAGTTACATTTATCCATTTATTAAATAAATATAACAAAAAAGGCCCAAATATAAACACAGATACATATTAATATATATATATATATATATATATATATATTTTAAAAATGTTGTGGGTTTTAGGTCGGCTGGATTATTTAAGAAAACTCTTTTTTATAAACCTGAGCTTTCGGATTTATTTTAATCCTTTTCAAAGGTACTACAATAACAGAATTGATAAATAAACATTAAATGATATTGTATACTCACTAAGGCGAGGTTATAATAAATTGGCGATTAACATAAAAAGTTATTTTGGTTATAAATCTTCTAAAATGTATATAACAACTTCAAAATACAACAAGAGGTAAAAGTATTATGTAAATAAAATATTGATAATAAATAAAAGTCAAAAGTTTGATAGAAATTGTTATTAAAAGGCAACCTTAAAAAATGTTTATTATAACTATTCTGTGTATATATCTGCATGTAGCACTGTGAGTGTATGTATGTATGTATGTGTGTGTATGTGGGTGCGGTTTTTTTTTGTGTGTGTGTGTGTGTGTGTGTGTGTGTGTGTGTGTGTGTGTGTGTGTGTGTGTGTGTGTGTGTGTGTGTGTGTTGTTTTTATTATATTTATTTATTTTAATATTATTAAGAGAAATTCATCTTATAGATCCATCGACATATTTGTTGCTGTGTGGTTGTTTTTATTTTTGATATTTAGAAGATACGTGTAGATACAATTTAAGTTATTAATATCTGTTCTTTTGTTCATAGTATTTTTTTGCTGGTAGATGTGGCACATTTCTAGAAACTCTCTTTTTGATTTTTTGTCTTCCATCTGTAATATAATTGGATTGATAAAATCTATTTTATGGTTTTTAGTATTTACGTGTATACATAGGGCACAATAATATGAAATAATATGAAAAACGACAACTATCAGCTTACAACAAGCTATTTCATAAAATTAAAACTAATAATTTAAAAAAAATTGACAACCTTTCAAAATTACAAAAACCTCAATTTAACAACCTTGACAAATGGTTTGTCAATGTCAGTGGTATTGATATTCCAGATGACATTAAGAGGATTTTATCTTTAGGTCCAAAATTTAGCATTCCTCCTACTTTCAACAAACACTCGATAAATAACTTATTGGCAGACTTAGAAGATATTATAGTTGATATACAAGAAGATAAAAAAAACCTATGCAGAGCCTATATTACAAACATAATTACTAATTATATAAATCAAAATTCTAATCCAAAATCTAATTTTTAGTGGATTATAATAAAAGCAAAAATTTTGAAAGACACCAAGGATCTTCTCATCATTAAAGCCGATAAAGGAAATATTACTGTAGTAATGTCAGTTAATGACTATAACGATAAAATGTATGATCTAATTAATGACATTTCTACTTACAAAAAGATTGATTCAGATCCTACATCAAAATTTCAAAGGCAAACCATAAAATTAATAAAAAACCTAAAAGATAATAAATTCATTACTGAAAGTGAATCAAAAATATTAAACAATTATAGCAGTACTGCACCAAAAATATATGGAATTTCAAAATTCATAAGAATAATACACCATTAAGACCAATTGTAGCGTCTATAAACAACCCAACCGAAAAATTATCAAAATTTATAGCAGACATTTTAAAAAAATCAACAACTAATAATAATTATAATGTTTCAGATTCTTTTGATTTTACCAATTTCATAAATAATTTTCATCTCCCAAACAATTATGTTTTAATAAGCTTAGATGTAGTTTCACTATTTACTAATATTCCAAAACAATTAGTACTAGACAATATAAAAAAAAATTTGGCATAATATAAAAAACGTATGTAATATTCCAAAACAATTATTTTTAGATGTAATAGAATTCATATTTGATAGTAGTTATTTCAGCTTCAAAAATGAATATTATATTCAAACTTTTGGTTGCCCTATGGGATCCAATTTAAGTCCAATATTTGCAGAAATTGTAATGGATAGTCTTTTAGATGACGTAATTAAGAAACTTCCTTTTCAACTACCCTTCATTAAAAAATCTGTTGATGACATAATTACATCTGTACCAGCAAATAAAATTACCGAAACACTTAATACTTTTAACAGTTATCACGAAAAAATTCAGTTTACCGTAGAAGTAGAGAATAAAAACGCAGTACCATTTTTAAATACGTTACTTATTAGAAATACAAATAATTTTATTTTATTAAATTGGTATCAAAAACCAACCAACTCTGAAAGGTACTTAAATTACTTCTCGTATCACTCTTACAAAATAAAAATAAATTTTATTTTAACACTAAAAAACAGAATTAAAACAATAAGTCACCATACATTTTATCAAAAAATTTAAACAAACTTTTAATATTTTAATAAAAACAACTATCCTCCAAAATTAATAAAACGTCTTTTATATAACCACACTACAGAAATTACAGATAATAATACACATAACAACACAAATAATAATAATAATAATAAACAAATAGACAGTACAGTTACATTTAAATCTCTTCCATACATTGAACACCTTACACCAAAACTAACTAACGTATTTAACAAATTTAACATAAAAATAACTTGAAAAATACTTTAACCTTAAATTACATTTTCTCTAAAATTAAAGATAAAACTCCTATTTTAAATAAAAGGAACATCATATATAAAATCAATTGTCTAGATTGTAATGAGTGTTACGTAGGACAAAGCAAACAAACCCTTAGGCAACGAATAACCCAACATAAGAGCGATATACGTATAAAACCAAATGCTTGTGCCCTATGTATACACGTAAATACTAAAAACCATAAAATAGATTTTATCAATCCAATTATATTACAGATGGAAGACAAAAAATCAAAAAGAGAGTTTCTAGAAATGTGCCACATCTACCAGCAAAAAAATACTATGAACAAAAGAACAGATATTAATAACTTAAATTGTATCTACACGTATCTTCTAAATATCAAAAATAAAAACAACCACACAGCAACAAATTTGTTAATGGATCTATAAGATGAATTTCTCTTAATAAATAATATTAAAATAAATAAATATAATAAAAACACACACACACACACACACACACACACACACACACACACTCCACACACACACACCACACACACAAAAAAAAAAACGCACCCACATACATACATACATACATACACTCACAGTGCTACATGCAGATATATACACAGAATAGTTATAATAAACATTTTTTAAGGTTGCCTTTTAATAACAATTTCTATCAAACTTTTGACTTTTATTTATTATCAATATTTTATTTACATAATACTTTTACCTCTTGTTGTATTTTGAAGTTGTTATATACATTTTAGAAGATTTATAACCAAAATAACTTTTTATGTTAATCGCCAATTTATTATAACCTCGCCTTAGTGAGTATACAATATCATTTAATGTTTATTTATTAATTCTGTTATTGTAGTACCTTTGAAAAAGGATTAAAATAAATCCGAAAGCTCAGGTTTATAAAAAAGAGTTGTCTTAAATAATCCAGCCGACCTAAAACCCACAACATTTTTAGAAAATTACAATAAAGGAGGTCGTTATTAGTAATTCATTATATATATATATATATATATATATATATATATTGTTATTCCACTTTTCTTGGTGAAAGTTTATATGGTCGATAAAACAGATTACAAAGTATTACACTCTAGATGGTGATACATTTATATGGTGATAAATAGTTCTTAAAAGTCGGTAATACAGTTACCAAAGTTCATAAGATACATCGCGCAAGCGCAATAAGAAAAGCGAGTGACGCCTCTAGCGGAGGGCAACGCGAACCGCTTTTACAGGTTTCGCGTAGCCACCATGACGTCACCGATACAAAAGGTATATTGCGCAATAATCAGAAATATAAAAATTAAACAGTGAAAGATAAAATCGAATAATTTTAACAAACAAATTACTCACATAAGATATCCGGCTTTCCCCAGGTACGCCTATCATCCTTCCGGGTCGATAATGAAGGTATTGCTCCGGGCTCCGGTGGTGTTAGCTGAGCATGGACATCCGGGTCATCTCTGGTCGTGGGCTGCTCCAGGGTCATATCGGTTTCCTAAATGTAGTGGAACGACAGGAATAGGTTAATTAGGGAAAGACAAACAAAGATAAGCAAGACAAGGGAATCTACATCATAAGATAAGATACGGTACCCGGCACGACTACTTCACTTGAAGATCAAAGGAAAACAGCCACTATTCAGAGCGTCACCAAAACTCGTCCCCACTCTTTTTTAGTATTCATCTACCCCTCTAGTGTTGTGCGATCTGCGCAAACTCACTACTATGACATACGGAAGTACACGCTTAGTCTATTTAAAATTCCCGCGCACTGCGTATTTGAAATTATGGCGCGAAACTCCCGTATATCAAAACTTAACCTAGAACCAATGTTTAAGTGCAAATTCGATTTGCGCGTAACAATCGCGACAAAGCCACAAAAGAAAAAACTTAAAAAAAAGAAAAAGTCTGTTAGCACAGTAACAGCTTAAAATCTAAATCCTAACTACCCTACATAAACCCTAACTTAAAACCTACAAAATGTTTATATAAGGCGCCACCTGGTTTTTTCGACCGATAACACGTCTACCGAAGTACCAGGAAACGGAATAGGTAGCCCCATAGTCTTTGACTACACTAATCATCGACAGCACAAATTTGTCAGGGAGCATGAAACACTACTTAAACTAAAACGGGTGCGACAAGTCGCCTAAACTATCTAAACCTATCTAACTAAAGCTAACATAAAAGTTCTTATGCGCAAACACACATGAGTGTTGCATCAAACTATTCTTCTTTTGGCAAGAAGTGCCCAAATTTAAAATGTTCATAGAGTGAGTCACTTTGCACTCTAGCAAATTTTGTTACTGGTACCTTGGTTTTCTACGATGCACATTTAAAACTTGTCCATGACATAGTTGTGAATCAACAAATTTACCAAAAGTACCACCTACTAAATCCTTATATGCTAACCTACAAATTACATTTCTATATCAAGTTAGCTTTTTCACTTAAATATCAAAAACAAATAATTCCCACGTCTGGTCATATATACCACACGTTAGGACGATAAAAAAATAAGACAAGATCTCAAATTGATGTTAAAGATAGTAGATAAGATAATGATATTAAGCTTAAATTGTTATCCTCAAAGGTAATGGATAAGATAACGGTATTAAGCTTTAGTTGTTATTTGAGATACTAGATAAGATAACGCGATATTAAGTTAAAGTGATTATAAGAGATAGTAGGTAAAGTAACACGAATTTAAATAAAAGTTATTACTAAAGATAACCGGTAAGATAACGCGAAATAACTCGAAGTTATTCCTAACGGTAGTCGGTAAGGTAACGAGAATTTAAACCAAAATTATTACTAACGGTAATCAGTAAGATAACGATATTAAACTAAGGTTATTACTAAAGGTAATCGGTAAGATAACGATATTAAAACTAAGGATATTATCAAAGATAATAAAGAAGACAAAGGTTTTGGCCTAGTTATTACCCAAGACAATGAATAACAACAAATAGAGTGGCTCCAGTAGAGCCGTTTAAATGGGATTGACTCGTGCCCTCTAAAAAGAGAAACCCGTGAAGCAGGTCCGTTCACACGAAACAGCACGAGAGACCGGCAAAGACATTTGGGTGCATCCCTGCACCCGGCGATAATCGATATCGGTGATACCATCACCCGATACCCACACGGTATATAACGATATACAGATATATACACATTCACTCACACATTCACACACTCATACATACCTTCACTGCCAGTGCCCATGCACTGACAGCGGCACCGCATGACCCCACGAAAGATTCGCAGAGACGAGGTCCAGGTGTCTGTGAAAACCTCCCGCGCAACCACACGGTGACTAACAGAAATGAAAAGGCAGTAGAGAAACAGGAACGGTTAAAAGAAGGAGGTTGGTTTTTTGGAGTGCATAAGAGACACTTCCAGGTAGAAGAAAGTAGAGGAAGAGCTCGCATTGAGCAAAAGCGACAGAGAAAAAGGTGGATAGCAAAGCGCTACTCAACCAACCAGTGTGGCCAGTAGCTCGGAATGAGGGAACATCATTCTTATGTGGCAGACGGGTGTTCCAGGACAAGAACAGGTCCACCGAAAAAAGAATAAGGCATAGCGGAGATAGCGGGTTAAGAAAAAAAGTATAGTTTTTGGACAAGCGTCCGAGAGAAAATAGAGAGTTGTCCCTGTTAAACACAGCGCAGTCTGAAGGACCACCTGCGATATTAATCCGACAAGATAAGGTATCACAAGGTATCACTAGGCTCCTAAGAGAACTAGTACGATCATTTTCCTAACGGGTGCTTCGACTACGATAAGAAAATCAGACAAAGGTAGACACGACAACTTAAAAGTATCATTACAGATACAAACACACAAAAACAAACTGTTTTAAGGTAGTTTCTCAAAACGGTAGCACCCTAAACACAAAAATGCCCAATTATAAGCAGTTAAATACAGGTACGCTGTCCCCATATGCTAAAACAACCGAGAATTTAATAAGATAACAATAAGAAACAATAGCACCTCACCACAAAGTTCAATAAAAAACAATGAAAAAAAATGTTTATAAGTTATGTTGATTTAATAGAAAAAGAAAGAAATAATGATGTAGTATAATGTGGGCGACTGCAATAATTCAGAAGAAAAACACATGGAATAGACAATCCTAGTTTTTGCAACTGCGAATATGAACTATTTCTTTCAATGGCATAGGTCGCGAACACTATGTGAGCCCAAAGAAAAAAGCATTCACTCTAACATCAGCTAAAACCAATCATAAAAATTCAATGAGTTATTTCAACCAAAGTTACGACAATTACCACACAAAATTAAATGACGTAAGAAAAACGCTAAAAACCAAATAATATGCTGTAGGAAAAGTTCGAGGGTTGAATAAATGAAACAACAAGGTTATATTGGAGGGTGTAGAGAATGAAGTGATATATAACTAACGGTATGGTCAAGGGAAAGTCAACCAAAAGAAAAAGATAGCTGAATTAAGATAAGTAAAGTTAAACGTGTAAGAAATTATATACTATATGAGAGAAGGAATAAGTAATTAAAGTTAACTAATTGATGGTGAGAACAAAAAAATATTAGGTAAATCGTGAGGGTTTAATCATATTAAGGTACCAGGGATCAGGGGTTAAATTTGGAAGGTTAAGAGAAACAACATCACGAGATAAGGCATCAGGTACGATATTTAATTTGCCAGGCCTATGCCGAACGTCAAAAGTAAATTGAGATATACGCAAGTTCTATCTTGCCAAACGACCTGCGGGCTGTTTCAAGTTATTAAGCCAAGTGAGAGCTAAGAACATTAGGTACATTGTCAAGGAAGTAAACGTGACAAGCTCTTAGATATACATAAAGTTAAACGATTTTAAAGACAATTTTAAGGCATTTAATGAAGTTTAAATCGATATGTGAAGAGATAATAGCAATCAAAACTCGATTCACTAATAAAATTGTTGAAAAACAAAAAGATATAAAACATATTTTTACTGGGATGGGAAGTTCTCATTAGAGTTCTACCCAACCCAATAAGGAAAAATTTCAACATCATTATTAAAAAATGATTTACAAATTGTAAACGACAAACTTACCAACCGAATTCTCGTCTAGACTGGCCAATGGGTCTCGTTCTAGACTTACAGAGCTACACGACCAAATCCGACAGTAAACCTCGCTCAACGGATGTTAAGGTACGTTGAAATTTTAATAACTAAAAAAAAATATGCAATCAGACAAAATCAAACTCGCTACATGAAAGAAAAATTCCACGATACCTATACAAAAGGTATTCCAAATTATTGGAATGTTCTTTCAATATTGCAGAAGTTATCAACAAGTATCGTAAATGAGGTTAAATAATAAACGTTAACGGAAATTTCTTTAATTTAGTATTCAAAGAACAGATAGAAAGAGATGCACTTTATTACAACATTTTGAAAGGTAAAAATATGGGATAGGTAATTTCGTTACTATATATAAGGCAAGAACCTTTATAAAACGCATTTATAGGTTATACTGTTTAAACCATACAGGGTTAGGTCAAAATAACGCTTTAAAAGACACTAAAAACTTAGGTAAACAGGAAATCTATATTTAGGCAAACAATTTTGTTATTAAATAGGTAAATCACTAAGGCATTTTTTAAAACGTAACATACAAGACAGTGTATTCAAGTTCAAAAAGATCTTCTAAAGTTAGGAAAACAAACAAAGATATTTTAATTTAATATATGTAGATAATTTTGTAATAAACAGTGTTTAAAGGCATGTAATCAAGGTAAATAATTATTTCTATACTTACATGAATAAAGTAAGGTTAAATAGTTGAAGTTTACTTTTTGACAAACGAAGATAAGCAAGACAAGGGAATCTACATCATAAGATAAGATACGGTACCCGGCACGACTACTTCACTTGAAGATCAAAGGAAAACAGCCACGATTCAGAGCGTCACCAAAACTCGTCCCCACTCTTTTTTAGTATTCATCTACCCCTCTAGTGTTGTGCGATCTGCGCAAACTCACTACTATGACGTACGGAAGTACACGCTTAGTCTATTTAAAATTCCCGCGCACTGCGTATTTGAAATTATGGCGCGAAACTCCCGTATATCAAAACTTAACCTAGAACCAATGTTTAAGTGCAAATTCGATTTGCACGTAACAATATATATATATATATATATATATATATATATTGCTATGTATTTTCCTGGAACTATCGAGCCCCGACGTTGGGCCGTCCAATTAAAATTGATATGATAACGCCGTACTCGGTGTCAATGGCGTTTTCTTACTTAACTCCACCTCTCTGTGTTTTCCAATCAAATTTTAATCTCACTAATTTTATTATTCTGCTAGGGCTAGCTTTTATTATTCTACACAGAGTGCACAACGTTACGATGATCAATTTATTTTTCTTCTTCGCCCCTTTCTGATTATCTCTTTGTTTGAATTATAAAATGAAGTCAATTAATTTCATATAATGAAAAGAAATATTATGTACAAGTTTTGAAATTATTAAAATACATCCTTCAATCAATCAATATTATAGGTCTTATTTATTCCAAAATTTGTATGCTTTGCAATCAATCTAAAGTCACCAAAAACTACTCTTTTTATCAAAGAAGCCTAGAACGTTCTAAACCCCTTTATAATATTACGTACTTTTAACGTATGCAAAGTTTGTTGTTGACTCTGTTACACAAGTTTATATATTTGAATAAATTCAGTAATGAAATTTAAAAATAGAAAAAATATCTTAAAACTACTAAGATCTGACCTGTTCTGCTTCGTTGCACCCTTTGTTTTCCCATAAATTATTTCTTGCTTCTTTATTTTCTCGCAACTCAAATTATATCAAAATCGTCGACGCTGCTTTGAAGTATTACATTAATCCATTTAAAACATCCTCAATTAGAATCTTCCATGCATTTAAATTATTATACCCTCCATTATCAACCAACATCAATTCAGAATTATTACCATCCAATTAGGATTAGAATTATACACACATTTGAATCATTAACATCGTATACTCATTTGGAATTATTCTATTTATCCACTCTGATCAGGATTATACCCACATTTGGAGCCCTATTATTATCTTGTTAGTTTAAATAGATTACCCCCAAATTCTACTCACGTTAATCGGCAAAATAAACTTTCATATTTGTAGCACTTACTTGTCACTATCTATTTTCACTATTGTATTATTAATTACGCGTGACTTTTAGGTTCAGAGTATCGCGGCTTGGCCTTCTTGAGTTAAAACTGAGCTCTATTATCATGTTGCTGTTAATATAAGTTCAACCCACTTGGACGTGGGTTGGATTTACACCAATTCCGTCGCTATCTTAACCAATGATGTCTTTGTATTTCCTGCACTTGAAGTGGTTTTCTGATGTAATATACTTGGCTTTTCGGGTAATGGTTGTTTGCTTATAGATACCTCGTTATCAGACCATAGGTTGTTTTGAGTAAATAATCGCTTTTCCATATTATACAAAAATACATGATGTAATTTGAATTTTACTTTCGTCTATTTTTATTTATTTACGCATCTTTGAACTGCATTTTCTTATCAAAAATGTTGATTGTTTCTACGCACTTACACAAAGCTTTGTTAAGTTTTATCTCTTATCTCCGTATTATGTTATAACTAATTAGAACTCTTTTCAATGCGTGTTTAATTACTTTTATTATCATTCTTTTAAATACGCGTACCTTTACTGAAAAATATCGTTATTTGCATTATTTAAAATTATTAAAGCTTTATATACCGGGTGTTAAATATTTGTTATTTACCTAATGTATGCATTACCTATTTCTATGCTAAACATGCGTCCTATTGTTATAAGATGTGTTTATTTGCGTCGCTTAAAACTAATTATGCTCTATATACAGGGTGTTAAATATTTGTTATTTACATAATATAAGAATTATGAAATTTTCTACTAAATAAATGCAGTTTTCTGCTTCCTATTGTAATTTACGGTTTCTGCACGACCCTTGTTATACAATACACCCTTAAACAACCACTTATCACAGCAATATATATATACACATTTATACATATACACACGTATGTTGAACTTAAATGTTACAACACAGCCCGCGCCCGCAAAAGGTTACAGTGCTGGGTAGTTTAGAAATAAATGATAGCAAAACAGCTGCGCGTACAAGTAATCTAGAACCGTAGGGACTGGCACCACTTTTACTATTAACTTTAACTATTAAAAACAGTACAAATGACACAAGTCTAAGGTTCAATTATCCGAAGTAGCCTTACTCAAAATCTTAAAAGAGAAGTACTCACCGTAATCACAGATCTAGAATTAATGTCTACAAATCCAGCTGCGCTAAATCTTAAGTCCATATTTGATTTTTGAATTACAATTCCGATCGACTTTTGCACAGATGGAAGGTGCTTCTGATACCAAATTGAGTCGTATAAAGCGTACCCCACAGATGCCGCCTAGAAATAAGCTGCACTTTCATATTTGTTTAAAAAACCAATGTTATAGGGCTCGTAATTTCTAAATAGACCACGTCATCCGCGACGTCACACAAGTACTAACTATTTATGTAGATGTTTGTCAACTTAATAACGTACAATATTTATGTTAAATTTTTGGTTTGAATAGTAACAATGTTCGACGTTGCCAATAGTTTTAAAACCAAATATTAAATGTTGACGTTTGAGTTTTAGGTTATATGTCAATGACCTCGTGTATCTTTTTGCTTTTATACATTGATATTTGCTTGGTTTTTGCTTCAAACAGTTTTTTCAGAACTCATATTAATATTAAGCTGAACTCTAATCACCGAAGACGATTAGCGGGATTCATTTAGATCCCTTTATAGGTTGTATGAAAATCCTTAGTATTAATTTTTCAGTTAAATTTATAGTGCATCATGTAATTATTTTAGATTTATCATGTTTGTGTTTATATTTGATGGTAGAATTTAAAGCATGATGAGCTTTTTAATGTTAGTAAACAATCCCTAAATACACTCTTGCACAGTATTGGATTTAAATGGCTAAAACATAATTGAAGAAGAGGTCTAGTGGAACTGCTAAATATTATGAATACAAGAAATTCGATTCTTGAAGACATGAAATAAAAGAAGAGAATCTGTGCCAGTTGTGCTTTTAAACAAAGCATGACTTTTTCAGAATGGTGCCGTAAGCTATTCCTAGCAAAACGGTGATTTAAGAACAGTCAAGAGCACACAAATTGATCGATAAGGATAGGTACACTTCCTACTTATTCTTAATGCAGTATAACGTAATGTGCCCTATAGTAGGGGATAAAGAATACTACTATAGTAAGCCTGCTTATCGTAAAAGGCGATTAAAAGGCGCAGCAAGGGGCAGCAGCCTTGCTGGCTAAAAGATATTGGAGGAGGGTCGGTTGGTCTCGGGCGATCCTCAATAATTTACAAGCTTGTTGGGGGTTGGCCGTGACGGATACGGCTTTCTGCTAAAATCTTTAAAAACTGCGTTGTGGAAAGATATGGGAGCCTACCACAATATTTCCCAGGTGTGCGTGGCCTAAAACACGAAATATATATGATGGAGAGCTCACAAGTAAAATTCTTGTCCGGAGGTAAAATACTCCCTCATTCGGATCTCCGGGAGGGGGTACTTGGGGCTCGTCATCGTAAGAATATAAAACAACAGTTCGATTTAGTGATAGGGACTTGGAATGTAAGGTCATTACTTAGAGTAGATAAGTTAACGAATTTATTAGTCGAAATGAGAAAGGAAAAGCTGGACATTTTAGGTATTAGTGAGGTGAGATGGCCAGATAGTAATGACTTTTGGAAAGATAATTATAGAATAATTACAACTTCTTCAACTAATGGACAGGCAGGGGTAGGAATAGTGTTAGGTAAAAGATTAGGGCATAAAATTAAAGAGTACTTACAATTTAGTGATAGAATAATTATGGTTAGATTGAGTACAAAACCCACAGACACTGTTTTAGTACAGGTTTACATGCCAACAACTCAGTACGAGGATGAGGAAGTAAAAAAGATATACGAGAATATAAATAGTATAGTGAGAAAAGTAAAGAGAGACCAGAATTTAATTGTTATGGGCGATTTCAATACGTTAGTGGGAAAAGATAGTGAGGGAAAAATGGTAGGAAAATTTGGGTATGGTAAACGAAATGATACAGGAGAAAGATTAGTTGAGTTTTGCAGGAACATAGATTAGTAACTGCAAACACCCTATTCGAACAACATGTTAGAATAAGATATACATGGAAAGTGCCAGAGCTAGATACCAAATAGATTATATTTAAGTTAAACAAAGCTTTAGAAACCAAGTTAAAAACTGTCGTAGTTATCCAGGGGCTGACATAGATAGCGATCATAACTTAGTTAAAATGAAGTGTAAACTAAAATTCAAAAAATTGAGAAAGGGTAAAAGAGAAGGATGGGATCTAGGTAAGCTTAATGATAGTAGGGTAAAAGAGGAATATAAACAAGTATTAGATAATATGAGCAAAGAGATAGCTGTAGAAAGGAACGTAGAAAATAGATGGAAAGAAATAAAACTGACTGTACATGATATAGCAACACAGACTATAGGTAAGAAAAAAATAGAAGCGAGAAAACCGTGGGTAACAAAGGAGATATTAGATTTAATAGAGAATAGAAGAAAGCTTAAACCTTTCAGAGAAGTGGATAGTGAAAGTAAGCAAAATATAATACAGTTAGAAATAAGATAGTACATGAGAGTAGAAAAGCTAGAAATAAATCTATGGAAGAGAACTGTAATGGAATACAAGATGATTTGAGAGTCGGTAATACAGACAGGGCATACAGGGAAGTTAAAAAGTTTTTGGGAAGATAGGAAAAATATAATGGTATTAGAGACGAGAATAATGAGCTTCTAATAAATAAAGTTGAGGTAGCAGATAGATGGAAAAGATATTTAGAAGATTTATATAAGGGAGACGATATGGATGAGTTAGAGAACGACCAAGAAGAGGATGTAGAAATAGGGTTCTCAATATTAGAGAGGAATTTGATAGAGCTGTTCGGTATCTTAAACTAAATAAAGCGTCAGGGATAGACGATATTCCCGCAGAATTAATAAAATATGCAAGTCAGAAAACTTTAGATAGATTATATGAACTAGTGAAATTAATATATGATACAGGTGAGGTTTCAATAGATTTCGAAAAAAATATTATTATCGCAATCCCAAAAAAGTCAGGAGCTGATAGGTGTGAGAATTTTAGAACGGTTAGTTTAACTTCTCATGCTTCCAAAATACTAACAATAATAATTAAAAATAGAGTAGAAGCTTTGACTGAGAATTATTTAGGCGAAGACCAATATGGTTTTCGTAAAGACAGAGGGACTAGAGAACCGATACTAATGATTAGGGTAATTATCGAAAAAAGGTTACAAAAAAATAAAAAGACTCATTTCGCATTTGTAGATTTAGAAAAAGCATTTGATGGGGTTAATTGGATTGTTATGTTCAGGGTTTTGCAAAAAATAGGAATCTCTCATAGGGATAGAAAAATTATTTACAGTCTATATAAAACCAAAGTGTAGTAATTAGATTTGATGAAATAGAAAAGGAAGCTAAGATTAGAAATGGTGTTAGACAGGGTTGTATACTGTCTCCCTTGATTTTTAATGTTTATATTGAGGAAGCTTTAAACTTAGCTAGAGAGAGAAAAGAGATAGGTATTAGTGTACAGGGACAGAAAATAGACATGTTACGTTTTGCAGATGATATAGCCATTATAGCAGAGTCTAGAAAAGAGTTAGGAGAGTTTTAAATATTTTAGATGAGATACTACGGAGTAACTATAGTATGAGAATTAACTCGGTAAAGACAAAGATAATGACAAGTGAGTTACAGCCTAGTTATAAACCAAAATTAAAAATAGGTAATACCGAGTTAGAGGAGGTAGATGAATTTTGCTATTTAGGTAGTATAATTACAAAGGATGGACGTAGCAGAAGGGATATAGTAGCTAGAATAGCTCAAGCTAGAAAAATGTTTTTAAAAAAGAAAAACTTACTAATAGCTAAAAGTCTTAGTTTAGATAATAGAAAAAGTTTTTAAAGTCGTACGTATGGAGCGTTCTACTATACGGTAGTGAGACTTGGACAATTAAAAAGTAGATAAGAAAAGGATAGAAGCTTTTGAAACTTGGTGCTATAGGAAAATGTTAAAGATTAGCTGGACAGATAGAGTAACAAACGAGGAAGTTTATTGAAGGATAGGTGAGGAACCCTGTATGTGGAAACAATTGAAGGTCAGGAGAGATAGAATGATAGGGCACCAGTTAAGACATGAGGGACTATTTAGTAAAGTCTTAGATTATAGACTACCAAATAAAAATAGAGTAGGAAGGCCTAGACAAAGCTATATTAGTCAAATAATTAGAGATTTAGGTTGTGAAGGGTATGTGGACCTTTTTAGACTAGCTCAGAATAGAAAAGAATTTAGAGCTGCGTCAAACCGACTTTAAGTAAGTTCGAAAACAAAACAAAAAAAAAATAAAAATCAGTTAACTAAATGTCACCAGGACATAACTCACAATTAGTTAGAGGTCTGGCATGTTGGTAGCGTTTCGTTGCTTAAGCCTTACCATAACATATAATTTAATAAACGTCACCATGATATAGCTCACAATTAGGTAGCGGTCTGGCATGTTGGTAGCGATTTGTTGCTTAAGCCTTACCATAACATATAATTTAATAAACGTCACCTTGACATAACTCACAATTAGGTAGCGGTCTGGCATGTTGACAGCGATTCGTTGCTTAAGCCTTACCATAACATATAATTTAACACTTTTCCTTTTTGAAGCGGATAACCAGGTTATATTTCATTTCCGTATAAATGGTAATCATGTAAACATGTTAGAGTTCTTTAACAACCATCAGGTTGCTAATATCTATGTAGAGCCAGCTGGATAGGAAAATCTAGAAGGATATAGGAAGACCTAGACCAAACTATATTAGTCAAATTATTAGAAATTTAGGTTGTGAAGGGTATGTAGAGCTTTTTAGATTAGCACAGAATAGAAAAGAAGTTAGAGCTGCGTCAAACCGACCTTAAGTAAGGTCGAAAACAAAATGATGATGATATAACGTAATTAATCGTTTAGGTACATGATATTACATGCCCGAAATCTAAATGGATTACTAAATGGGGCTGAATTTATTTTCTCTTCTTCCATAAGAAAACCTAAATTACTACAAAGAAGTGAATGAGCAAAATTTGAAAATTAATTATTAAAGAATTTGGAAAAACCATTTGCAATAATTTTAGACGTGTGGTATTATTATATTTGTTAAATAAAACATCTAACAGTTTTAGAAAAAAGTAACATTGTAGAATGGATTACTAATCAAGCAATTTCTTATAAAACTTATGCTTCTAAGCAAAGCTTGTTCAACTTGTCACGATGTAAGATAAAATATTGTGCTTTGTAACATATCAGTAATTTTTAAAACTGTAGGCATAAGCCGTCAAAGGTTTTTAAAGTGGAATTGCTGGTTGAAAAATACAGGCGTGTGGTCTCCGTATCACTGCATATTCAATGCAGTTGGAATATATGGTGTGTAAGACCTACTATAATCAAAATATCGGAAGAACATTCGATGGAACTTCTTACAAAAATTATTAAAGATTAGTAGGTAAGTGAGATCAAATTCGATTAAAGGGACATTGCATGTCTAATTACTAGCATTGGGTGATACGTTATAAATTTTCGGAAGGACATTCCTATTAATTTCGACTTCACTACCTACCTTTTACAACGCCTCTGATTTCTTGACTGCGTTATTAATAGCCTTTTATTTAAAATTAATTCGTAAAATTTATATGGTTAAGGAAAAACTGTAGTTGTAGTATTCTTCTACAACGCTATCAAGTGGAATTCTGGTTCTGTTATCTTCAGTGTAATAACTGAATGTTGGTCTCCAGTAATGTTGAGGATTATAGAATTCTAAGATGTGAAGTACTTCGCGTTTATGCCGAGAACTATTTTGTGGCGGAAGGCGCTCATGTTTTGTTGCGTGCTTCGTTTCCAGAATTTCATTCGCGTTTAAGATGTCTGAGGGGTTAGCTCGTGATAGCTGATACCCATTCGTTCTAATATATTGTAGCGAGCTACTAGTAGGCAACCCATCAAACACACGAAACGCCGCAAGCACTGTTTATTCTTAAGGATTCCAGAATTATTCTAGAAATTACTGGAGCATGAGTCATCCTTTTTAATCCAGAGTATATATAAGACCGCTAATGAATGCAAGAGTTAGTCTATACTAGAATGTCTAATATAAATTATATTGTTGTATAGTAATAGTAGTTGAGCTTTTGGGAAGTACAAGTGTATACATAAATGTTATATGATGTGTCTAATGTACATGCAGCTTGTAGTATACTAAAATAGACAAAGTGTATAATAAATAAATAGTTGTGTTAGTGTTGTTAATGGACCGATCCTAAATAAGTTAGTTTAAGAAGATATTAGTGCTTGTAAATTCATTAGTGTAATAGTGCTTCATTGTTAAGTGGACTGAAAACATGTATAAATAAGGCATATACTGTTAATTAGACTTGTGAACAGTGAGTAATAAAGACTCTGGTTATTACTTGTTTTAAATTAAAGAAACGCGGTAGCAGTAGCCCGTTACACTGGTGTCAGGCTGTGTTGGGTGATTAATTAAGTCTAAAGACATTTGAGTAGTTTGTATATGCCAGTTACAAGAAGTCAAAGTAAAATGGAGGCAGATACTTTAATGAATTTCCTCGAGGATTTTAAATCCGGTATGGAGGAGAGGTCGGCTAAACTAGAATTGACACTTAGTGAAAATGCTGGGAAAATAGAGGAGAGGTCGGCTAAACTAGAATTGACACTTAGTGAAAATGCTGAGAAAATGGAGGAAAGGTCGGCTAAACTGGAAGTGACACTAAATGAAAACTTAGTGAGGTCAGTTGAACTGGAATCAAACCTTACCGAAAGGTTAAGTGAAAATGCTAAGAAAATAGAGAAACGGTTTAGTGAAAACGCGATGAAAATGGAAGAGTTAAATGAAAAGACGGCCACGTTAGAACAAAGATTAATAGCAAGCTCCATTGCATTGAAAGAAGATGTCACTGAACAGGTAAAAACAGTTGAGCAAAAGTTGGACGGTAAATTGGTAAAAATGGAAGAAAATGTGATGAGCCTTCAAGAACAAATGATTTCACTAACAACGCGGCCACTTGAATTAGTAAACCAAGTTGTAAATCAAAACATTCCAGAAAAACGAAGCATGGAAGGAAGTGAGTCAATACCGTCAAAATTTAGAGTGAAACCACCCACATTCGATGGCAAAACACCTTGGCCCACATATTTGAAACAATTTGAAGCTGCTGCAATAGCCAACGGGCGTCGCCGTGGATCAATGTAGGAAGCGTAAGACTACGGATTCCAAGATCCCGGGTTCAAATCCCGACACGGTCGACTGCTTGAAAAATGGCAGGTGAGCATTTTTCACAAAAATTACGCCCTCGTTCGGATGAGAGGTTAAATGGAGGTCCCGTGTGTGTGTTGTCAAGCACGTTAGAGATCCTTACTTTGCCTGAAACTGCAAGGGTTTGGCAAAATTCTAAATTTCCAGGCAACAAAAAACTCGCCTCCTGGCCAATGTAGTACCTACAGGTGGAGCATTGGAAATGTAAATGAACTGCAATAGCCAACGGTTGGTGCAACAAAGAGAAGGCTATCTCCTTAATAGTGGTCATACGGGCGGAAGCTCTTAACATCTTACAAACGATTCCTGATCACCAGCAGAATGATTACGGCCTCTTAACATCAAAGCTTGAGATGAGACGCTCATTTTCAACAGGTTTACCATGCACAAGTTAAAAACCGCTCGCAAAAGACAAGTGAAAGCCTGCAGGAATTTGAAGCTGACATCGCCAGATTAGTTAGATTGGCATATCCAACGGCACCAGATAGTTTCCTCGAACAACTGGCTGTACAAACATTTGTGGATGGTGTTAAAGATGACGAAATACAGCAAGCGCTAAGATTAGCACGGCCAAAAATGTTAGATGATGCACGGCTCATGCGCTTGAATTTGAAGCAGCTAAGCAGACATTGCACAGGATAGGTCACAAAGTTTGGTCTGCATTAGAAGAACCCGAGCAATCGCTGAACAGCGTAGAAGAGATAATCAACCGTGTATTTGAAAAGCGAAAAGCGGAAAGGCTGATAAGATTACAACCGCGTAGATGGCGTATCCGATGCTGGAGCTGCGGTGAAGTTGGTCATATGTAGATACGCTGTACTCAACCAAAGAAACAACCGGTTGAGTTAAAGCAGGTCAATGTAAGGGGGCGAACGTTGACAGCACAACGGAGTGCCTCGGAAATTATCATCCGTGCTGCATCGTCGATGGGAAGTCTGGACAGCATTTATATCGATGGTAGAATTAATGGTAGGGTTGTTCGATCACTCGTGGATACAGGAGCAACAAGGACTATTGTGAGACCAGATTTCGTTGGTCGTGGAAAAGTGCTACCTGTATCGGTATGTCTTCGAACGGCAAGTGGTGAGAAAATTTGTACTCACGGAGAAACTGCCGTTATGTTGACAATTGGGGACAAATTAATTAATCATCGAGTGTTGGTAGCTGAAATTACAGAAGAAGTGATCTTGGGAATGGATCTCATGAGAGAATATGGGTTTCATGTAAACATGAAAGAAAATGTGCTTCGGATAGATGATGATGAGATTCCATTTCAAGGTAGGAGTAACCAGACGATGCAAGTTCGAATGATTTGTTATATGAAAATACCCGAGAAGACGGAAATGATAGTAATGGGACGCCCGGATAGTACGCTCCGGGAAGGACAAGTATGCATGATGGAAGCAACTGAATCGGGAATAGGTCAGGAGGGATTACTGATTGGAGGAACGCTGGTAAAGTTTCGAAATATGGATACCAGTAAGGGTGCTGAACATTAATCCCCATACGGTGACCCTGAAGAAAGACATGATTGTGGGAAGTTGCATTCCAGTATGTCATATTAAACGTTGTGTGGACGACACGAAAGATAAACCAGCCAACGGTTGCTCACAGAAATTGCTGAATATGTTGATACTCTCGTGTCAAGGATTAAACGGCGACCAACTGGTCAAGTTAAAAGAACTGGTCGGACGATATCAAGGTGTGTTTGCACTGGATGATAGTGAGAAAGAAAGGACGAATGTTGTGCAACACAAGATCAATACCGGAGATGCGCAACCGATAAGACAACACCTCAGGCGGCTTCCTTTGGCAAAACGTAAAGAAGCCGAGCAAATTATCACCGATATGGAAGAACAGGGAGTGATTGAACCCTCGAATATGGGCATCTCCGGTAATGCTTGTCAAGAAAAAGGACGGATCGACAAGGTTTTGTGTAGACTACCGGCGGCTTAACAATGTGACAGAGAAAGACAGCTATCTTTTTCCCAGAATTGATGACACCTTGGATACTCTATCCGGATCCAAATGGTTTTCGACATTGGACTTGAAAAGCGGATACTAACAGGTAGGCTTGGAGCCAAACGATAAAGAAAAACTGCGTTTACAATTGGAACTGGATTATGGCAGTTTAAGGTCATGCCATTTGGATTATGCAATGCCCCTGCTACTTTTGAACGATTGATGGAGTCGATACTGCGTGGACTAGCCTGGAGGACTTGTCTGGTGTACCTAGACGACGTGATAGTGTTAGGCCGGTCTTTTGAAGAACATCTTAAGAACCTAGAGGAGATATTCCAAAGATTACGCGGGACAAACCTTACATTGAGCCCTAAGAAGTGTCACTCATTTGGAAAAGAGGTGAAATACCTAGGACATGTCGTTTCGGAGACCGGAATAAGAACTGACCCTGACAAAATAAAAACGGTACAGGTGTGGCTTACACCAGCAGATATACACCAACTACGCAGTTTTCTAGGATTACGTACATATTACCGACGTTTTATACTTGGGTTTGCCAAACCGTTAACGAAACTAACCGAAGATGGACAAGAATATGATTGGAATGACGACTGCCACAGTACATTTGAACAACTAAAACGGCTACTAGTTACAGCACCAATTTTGAGTTACCCACGGATGGAGGGGAAATTTGTGTTGGATACTGATGCCAGTAACACAGCTATAGGAGGCGTTCTTTCTCAAGTGCAGGACGGACAAGAAAAAGTTATTGGATATTTCAGCAAGGTCTTGTCGCGGCCAGAAAGGAACTATTGTGTGACAAGAAGGGAGCTGTTGGCCGTCATCAAATCTGTAGAGCACTTTTATAAGTACCTATACGGCCGTAAATTCCTGTTGAAAACAGACCATGCTGCACTGAAATGGTTACTGCAGTTTCGAAATCCTGAAGAGCAAGTGGCAAGGTGGATAGAGCGGCTGCAGGAATATGACTTTGACACAGAACATCGTGTAGGAACTAGCCATCGGAATGCAGACGCTCTAGTCAAGGAGACCTTGTCCGGTAAACTGCAATCATTGCTCCAAGATGGAAGAGAAAATAAGTGTCATCCATAGAATGACGGTAACCGATGATACTTGGCAACTCGAAAGATACGAGAAGACCAGGAGAATGACGCCGAATTGGGACGTATTATTGAGTGGAAAAATAGAGGACAACGACCAGCTTGGGAAGAAATTAGTATTTTAAGTAGGAACCTGAAGGCATACTGGACACAGTGGGACTCCTTGATGATGGAAAATAGAATCCTGAAACGACGCCTGGAATTTGAAGATGGCACTGAGAGACTTCAAGTAATAGCGCCGAGAAGCAGAGTGCCGGAAGTTTTGCAGCACTTGCACGATGGTGTTTCCGAAGGGCACTTTGGCGTGAAAAGAACTCTCGAAAGAGTGAGAGAGAGATTCTATTGGGTGAACTGCAAAGATGATGTGAAGGAGTGGTGCCGGAAATGTGAGTTGTGTGGAAACGGAAAGCCCCAATGAGACAGTATAACGTGGAGAATCCTTTTAAGAGGGTAGTCATTGATATAGCTGGTCCGTTTCCTGAATCAGAGAAAGGAAATAAATACATCTTGGTTGCAATAGAGTATTTTACCAAATGGCCGGAGGCATACGCTATACCTAACCAAGAAGCCGAGACGGTTGCAGATGTACTAGTAAAGGAGTTGTTTTGTCACTTTGGAGTTCCGTTGGAATTACACTCCGATCAAGGTCGGAACTTCGAATCAGCATTGTTTCAAAATGTCTGCAAGTATCTTGGAATCAGGAAGACTAGAACCACGCCACTTCATCCCCAATCGGATGGAATGGTTAAAAGAATGAACAGGACGTTAGGGAAGTACCTGGCAAAGTTGTCTCTGAACATCAACGAGACTGGGACCAATATTTACATTTGTTCCTACTGGCGTACCGATCTTCGGTACATGACAGCACAGGTACTCGCCCGCTTGCGTAATGCTAGGACGTGGAATTGCGGCTACCATGTGATCTTCAGTTTGGATTTAAACCTGGAGAAGAGATTCGCAGGTGAAGATTACGTTAGTAAGCTTCGTGAAAGATCAAATAGCATTCACGAAAACGTCCGAAAGAATATCCATGCAGCAAGCGATCGAATGAAATCACAATATGACACGAGAGCACAAGAAGGTGGTTATCAACCTGGAGATTTGGTGTGGTTGTATAATCCACAAAGAAAACGTGGGTTGTCGCCAAAATTACAAAGACAGTGGGAAGGCCCGTACGAAGTGATGAACAGGATTAATGATGTAGTGTACCGGATAAGAAGATCTCCCCGTGGTAAACCGAAAGTGGTACACTTTGACCGTTTAACATCCTACGCTGGCAACAACCAAGTAAGCTCGAATGATGAGAATGGTGTTCGACAAGTTATTAATTCTGAGCCAAATGTAGATTTTGAGGGTTTTATGGCGGCGTATGGTGGTTCCGCTAAGGCGTGATTTGGCGTTGTTGTTGAAAAACAGCAAGATCTGTTTAGAACACCAGAAGAGTATTCCCTTGCACATTGCGTAGCTCAAGATTTGGCAATGTCAAGGGGAATAGCTGTTGTTTTCAAGAAAAAGTTTGGATGTGTGGATGAATTAGTACAACAGCAGCCAACTGTAGGAAAAGCTTTGGTTCTTCAAGATAAAAATCGTTATGTTTACTATCTGGTCACCAAAAATTCTTCATGGCAGAGACCTAGTTATGGACATCTATGGGAGGCTTTGCTAAATCTTAAGGCGCAGATGATGGAAAATGGAGTAACGAGACTAGCGGTGCCCAAGCTAGGCTGTGGACTGGATCGCTTAGATTGGAGGATAGTCCGAAATATGCTAGAAGTAGTTTTCCAGGAAACCAACGTCCAGGTCCTTGTTTGTTGTTATCAACCGGTTGCCTACTAAGACCAAGAAAAGAGTGTTGTCCAACGACGTGGTGGATGCACCAGAGGAGATAGCTGTCGATACCGTTATTAGTCATCGAATTGGCGTCAAAATGTATTTACAGTTACGAGACTAACGGTTTTAAAGAGGGGGCAGTGTAGCGAGCTACTAGTAGGCAACCCATCAAACACACAAAACGCCGCAAGCACTGTTTATTCTCAAGGATTCCAGAATTCTTCTAGAAATTACTGGAGCATGAGTCAACCTTTTTAATCCAGAGTATATATAAGACCGCTAATGAATGCAAGAGTTGGTCTATACTAGAATGTCTAATATAAATTATATCGTTGTAAAGTAATAGTAGTTGAGCTTTTGGGAAGTTCAAGTGTATACATAAATGTTATATGCTGTGTCTAATGCACATGCAGCTTGTAGTATACATAAATAGACAAAGTGTATAATAAATAAATAGTTGTGTTAGTGTTGTTAATGGACCGATCCTAAATAAGTTAGTTTAAGAAGATATTAGTGCTTGTAAATTCATTAGTGTAATAGTGCTTCATTGTTAAGTGGACTGAAAACATCTATAAATAAAGCATATACTGTTAATTAGACTTGTGAACAGTGAGTAATAAAGACTCTGGTTATTACTTCTTTTAAATTAAAAAAACGCGGTAGCAGTAGCCCGTTACTGTATTTTACTTAAATTTTCAATTATTTCAGTTGCAATAAATGTATTCCACGTTAAAGCATTCTTTACAATTTCTATCTTAGCAAGAAACAAGTTTTCAGTTTTATTGTTAAGTTGGTCCTAAGAGTTACACTACAACGAATACACGTACAGCAGATTCACAGAGAAGATGTACAATTATACAAAGATATCCCAAACAAGTAAAGCGACCTGATTTTAATACTTTGCCTTTCAAAAAACTTGTATAGACGTATTGTTGTCTGTATTTTGAGTATTTGGGTTAACTTGGGTTTCGTTTGGGAAGAATGTTTTGGTGAATATAGTTTTAGGAAATTATTCTTCTCATATTCCGTGCGAGGGTTTTGTAATTGAAGCGTAAGTATGTTTTCAACGAAACACAAAATTTATACGTTTATTTTAAGAAGTTGTTGTTGTTATCGATTGACCATCTTAATAGCATAGATTGTTTGATTCAGAATAAATAACCCGATTTATATCGGTAAGTGGTGTTAATGTTAATATATGAAATTCTAACAATGTCTATTGATAGGGTTGTTTGGTCCTGATTGTATGGTTCTGATTGTTTGACTCCGATTGTTTGTACCGACTGTTTGTTCCGGCGTTGTTAATTGTTGTTCCTCTGTGCCTTCATCGTGTTCATGTGGTTTCATTGTTATTGGTGCTGTGTACAGTGACGACATATGGAGAACACGCATACAGGCGAGATTCCTGTGTACCGACCCACCTGTCAGTTTAGGAGCCGTATATCGTAGAGAATCGGACATCTGATAAGAAACCCATTTTTTGGTTTGGTATTGCTATTTGTGTTTGGACAATTGCTACGAGCGACTAATTCCAACCTTGGTTTAATCGAGATAATAAATTTAAAGTATATACAAGAGAAAGTTGTGAACTTGAGCCAACTGGTTTGAATTTTTCTCATCAAAATATAATTGCAAGTTGTGTGAAACGTTATTATATTGGCATTGAGGTTAAAGGTATACCAAGCTCTTCATGATATTTTTATATTTAATTGGTAGGTTGATTTGACCGCTAATGTTTATGTTGGTAAAAGTACTGAAATTATTTACACCCGCATGATAGCGAATTCAGATAAAAATAGAATCAATATAATCATATGATGTTATTCTTGATTTAATAGTAATGTGGATCAAATTTATGTATTGCATTGTTTATTTTTTCCTAGTGCTATTATGTATAAATGTTAAGATATGTAGATTGGAGTATCTTCCCGCAATTAAAGAACATTCTATGTTTGTTTTAAAGGAGCCCAGCTGTACATTAGTTTAAACACAGGTGGCGCCATATTTAAGGGTTATTATTATCATCGAATTTTAGGTTACCATCTCGGCAGGGGAGCGAATTGAAGTAAATCCACCCCATCCTCGTGACTGCGTTAGCTGTGGATTATGCTGCCTGGCTCCTGCTGCTTCATCAACATATTTGGCTTGTCTTGTGTTGTACCGTTTTAAGGCAGCTCATGTTGCTACAAATTCCTGTGGTAACATGGTGATAGTGATAACTAATACAGATTTTCAATCCATTAAAGAAACTATTTACATGATTGATGTATTTTAAATTTTATGTATTATAAACATGGTCATTCTGAACGAACCTGCAACTTGACGACGTTCTAAAATACTAGAACAGGTAGAATGGCTTGCGCGTTTCAATGAGCTAAAGAGCCGAACAACAGGTTTAACCAAATTAGTGGAGTCTTTAGTGAGGAACCAGACTAAGACAGGTCCCCGAAAGGGTTTAGTAGTGTTTTCGGTACTTAGAGTGGCAGATACCAAAGGGGTCAGTATGACATTCTAAGACACACTACTGCGATGTGAAAGGCAACGAGAAACCACCACATTACTTCCCATGAACACTGCGTACAAAAATTGTTAAACATGATGGCATCATCTGGGGTAAAAAATTCCGGAAGTAAAATAGTCCCCCATTCAGAACTCCGGGAGGGGATTACTTCGGGGGATGTGAACCGAAAGAATAGAAAAAGATCCGTATGAAACAAGTAGGCAAGTTAGAGAACCTGAAACTTGAAATGGATAGATTAGCACTAGACATAGTAGGAATTAGCGAAGCTGGCCAGAGGCGAGAAATTTTTGGAGTGGAGACTTTGGGGTAATTCATACAGGATCAGAGGAAGAAAATTCGGGGGTAGGGATAGTTATGCAAAAAAAGATAGGACAACGTGTAGATAACTACTTACAAAAGAACGAGAGAGTACTCATGATTAGATTTGAATCTAAACCAGTAAATACAGTAGTAATACAAGTATACATGCTCACCTCTAGCTACAGTGAGGAAGAGGTAGAGGCGATCTACAAAGATATCGAAGACATACTAAAATACGTAAAATGACATGAAAAATTAATAATTATGGGAAATTATAATGCAGTGGTAGGTGAGAGTAGGGAAGGAGCGATAGTAGGTTTATTTGGTTTAGGCACGAGAAATGACAGAGAAAATAGGCTGGTAGAATTTTGCGACAAGAACATCTTAACCATCACAAATACATTATGTCAACATCATGCTAGAAGACGTACACGTGGAAGATGCCAGGAGATATGGGAAGATATCAAATAGATTACATTATTGTTAGACAACGGTTTAGAAATCAAGTAAAAGACTGCAGATATGGACACTGACCACAACATCGTAATTATGAAGGCCGCACTTAAATTTAAAAAGCTGAAAAAGAGGAACGGAAAATGGCACTTTGACTTGAGAAGCTAAAAGATAAAGATATCCACGAAAGATTTGAAAAAAGTCAAATGGTTGCTGAAAGATATCGGGAAAATTTTACGTTACTAAGAAAGTAAAAACAGAATGGAGTAACATTAAATTCAGCTTAGACATGGCGTTCAGAAATATGCTGGAGTATACACAAAAAGAACATAAGATACCATAGATAACAAAGAATATCCTAAATTTAATAGAAGAAAGACGAAAATACATAAATAAATCAGACGAAACAGGAAAACAGAAATACAAAATCATAAAATGGAAAATTATTCGCAATTGCAAGAAAGCTAAAGAACAATGGATTGATGAAAACGTCAACGAGGTACAAACTAAGATGAAAATAGGAAAAACAGACAAAGCATACAAATTAATTAGAATGAATTTTAGGGTTATAAAACCATATAGCAAAAATATAAGGGATGCCGGAGGAAGCGTTATTATAGAAAATGTAGAGAAAGTAGCTAGATGGCAGGAATATATAGGGAATTTATATTCAGGAGAGGAATTAATCGCATTAGAACAGGAATCAGACATTGAAAATGATGATCTGGGATATCCTATACTTAGAGATGAGTTTAAATTAGCATTAAAGAGTCTGAAAAATGGTAAGGCGCCCGGTACAGATATGGTGCAAGCAGAAACTCTAAAAGCCCCTGGACAAGCAGTAATAGAACGTCTCTTCCGACTTATAAGCTATATGTATAAGACAGGCGAGATACTCAAAGATTTCAAACGTAACATCATAGTAACTATATAAAAAAAGAGGCGCTGATAGATGTCAAAGTTTTCAAATAATAAGCTGGACAGCACACACTTCTAAAATATTAACTAGAATTGTACAAAGACGCATGAAAAAACGAGCTCAAGAAATAGTCGGAGAAGATTAATTTGGGTTTAGGCGAAACAGGGGAACACGGGAAGCTATTTTAGCTCTGAGAGTAATAATGGGGAAAACAATAGAGAAGGGGGAAAGCGTATATATAGGGTTTGTAGATCTGGAAAAAGCATTCGACAATGTAAAATGGAAAAAAATGTTCGAAATACTGAAAAAGATTGGAATGAGTTTTAGGGATAGACGGATAGTACATTGCTCATACAAAGAGCAAACAGCGGTAATAAAATTAGAGCAAGAAAGTAGAGAAGTAAATATTAGGAAAACGGTGAGACAAGGATGCGCCTTATCTCCATTAATTTTTAACTTGTACATAGAAGAGGCAATGAATACTGTCAAATGCAAGAGGACATTTGGAATTAATAAGCAGGGACCAAAGATTGATATGCTAATATTTGCAGAAGATATAGCGGTATTAGCATCTAGCAAAGAAGTTAGAAGCTGCTCTTAATGAAATGGAAACAGTTCTAACAGAGAGATAAGGTATGAAAATTAACAAAAATAAAACTAAAGTCCTAGTATGCAAAAGAGGAGAAAATAAATAAAAAACTAGAATACAAATAGGTAACGAGAACTTGCAAGATGTTAAGGATTTCTGTTACCTACGAAGTCAAATAACGCAAGATGGGAAAAGCACAAAAGATATAAAACAAAGGTTTGCAGAAGGTCGTGCTACATTTAACAAGAAAAAGCAACTACTGTGTTCAAAGACCACAAACATAAAAACAAGGAAAAGATTACTTAAAACATATGTGTCGAGCACAGCACTGTATGGCTGTGAAGCCTGGACAGTAGGAGAAGCAGACAAGAAAAAGGTAGAAGCCTTTGATATGTGTTACTACAGACGTATGATAAAGATACCATGGATAAACAAGGTTAAACACAAAGGGGTACTAAAAATAGTAGGGGAAGAAAGAACTATGTGGAAAACAGTAAAAAATAGGAGAGATAGGATGATAGCCCACAAACTAATACATGAGGGAATAGTGCGGAATATATTATAAGCAGAGATAGGAAAAAAGAGAAGTAGAGGTAGACCTAGGTTAGACTACTGCACACAGATAGTGAAAGATGTAGGCTGTAAGAATTTCAGAATAGAAATAAATGGAGGTACGCTTCCAACCAGTCGCAAGATGGAAAAACTATTGACAAAATAATAACTGAACTTAAACATAGTGATTATTATAAACAGCTACAGATATTGGTTTTGCAATACTCTCAACTAATATTAATTGTGCGAAAGGATTTACTTGAAAACTATTAATACGGCAAATGTCTAAGTGTTGGGGGATCCTTGGCAGCCACAGGATGCTTAACCCCCTTCACATACCATTGAATTTCGGTGAAATAGAGTATATAATTAAAAAACAATAGAAGGGAATCGAGCTGATATAGGCGGTTGTGAGAATTGCAGGGAATGGCGTAGGCTAGCTCAGAACATATATAAGCTGAGGTACAAGTCCGACCAGTTTCAAGATGTAAAACCCAATAACGAAAAAATAAGTGCTCTTAAATCTGATGATTAATATAAACAACTACAGGTGTTGGTTGTAAAATATTTTCAACTAATGTTGATTGTGCGAAAGGATAAATTGGAAAAACTATTAATTCGACAAAGGTTCAGGTGCTGGGAACTTGGCAGCCAAAGGCTGCTTGTCCCCTTCACATACCACTGAATATCTGGGAAATAGGGTATATAACTGTAAAATAAAAGAAGGTGACCAAACTGCATCAAACAAGAAAGAAAGCAGCTATGTTCAAAGACAACGAACATAGATACAAGAACAAAACTGTTCAAAGCATAGTGTGGAGCACAAGCACGGTACATCTATGAAATTGGGACAGTAGGAAAAGCAGATAGAAAGAGATAGAAGCCTTCTGGGATGTTGTGCTTCAGATGTATGAGGATGGTAGCATGGACAGTCAAAGTTAATAACAAATAGGTTGTAGAAATAGTAGAGGAAAAAGATATCTGTGGAAAATGAAAAAAAATAGGAGAAATAGAAAGACAGGATATGTTCTAAGGCATTTCTGGAGAAAGTACGGGATAAACTACAAGCAGAGATAGGAAAAGAGAGGTGGAGGTAGATCGAGATCAGACTTTCGTACACAGATAGTGATAGATGCAGACTGTGCAAATTTCAGGGAAATGTGTAGGATGGTTCAGAGTAGGAAACAATGAGGGTACGCGTCCAACCAGTTCTACGACTGAAGACCTATTGATGATGATGATGATGATATACATGTACACCTACATATATTTTAATGCTGAATTATAAGCTTTTAATTCCTTCTGTGGCTTTTTGAATAACATTTTATATGTAAAATCATAATTATATACATCCACGTTTAATTAGTAGTGCAATTTATAATTCAATAACATAACATGAGCATAACCTCTTGAATGTCTGTGACTATTGTTTCATGTGTGGTAAAATATGTATATGGTTATAAAATTAAGATCCATAGAATTTAGCAATCATATTTAAAATATGCACCGTAGTAAAAATTCACAGGTTAATTAATATTAATTTAAAAAGTTCAAACTGCAATATTGTCAACAGAAGATCATTCTAAAAATACATTTTAAAAAGCCTTACATCACATTTCCCGTCTACTATTTAATAATTTCAATGCCATATACTACTGATGGCGTTTTATATTTATGTTGTAACAGTTTTTGGTAGTGACTTGGTCACTATATGACGTCATTTACATCGATGATGCAGGTCTATTTAGAAATCGCAAGGACTATACCAACCTCATGAATAACCAGATCCGCTGGAATTGCGTACAAACTTAGCCTCATTAATGCTGTGAGTACACTTTGCGCGTATCTCAATCGAATTACAGCTGTTTCACTGAAAATAATATATTTTGTTAGTAAACATTAAATTGATGAAATTGAAGTGCTTTAAGCATTCCACCAGGAGTTATTTTAGTTAAATATATAAATTGCTTATATATAACAAACAAATTATTTTGAAGGATTATAATAACGGCAACTGTTGGAAATTGTTGAAGATATGGTAGCAGTACTGGTGCCAATACTTCATTGATGTAATCAATCGTAACCAGTGTTCTTGAAACAACTACTAGAGAAGATCTATTTCCATGGCAAAGAGTCCTTTGTACCATCACATCTTGAGAAAGAACTAGCAACATGTCGTTGTACAAAAAAATTGCAAGTTTCTTGTTTCTACGTGACGTCTTTTGGATATTCTGCAACCATTATGAATCCATAAACAAAATCGAGATTCGTCACTAAAGGGGACAAATACAATTCTTCCTTCCAATGCAACCATGCGTTTAACATTGTAACCGTGCAATTTTCTGGCATATAGTTGTTACGTTAACTTTTTGAAATGGAGTGATTCTACATTAATTTGCAATTATCTTAATTAAAAACACTAATCTAAACCTTTTTTATGTTATTCTTAAATTATATAAACTTAACAAATTCAATAAATACGTATTAAACCGCTCTGTGTAAATATTTCTTTCAGTATGTGAAATATATCCTATAACAGCTTATAAATTCTCTGAAATGCTATCATTAAACCACTTATGAAAGGTTAGCAACTTCACTAAATTCGCTAAAACAAGCAAGCAATTATTTTTTCCCGTCATTTTTAAAAGTTATTCCTTGAAATACGCTCGTTGTTTCCAATAGTTTATTTTACGAAGCATGTTCGAAACAACTGCTTTGTACGCATATAAAATACTTTATTGGATTGTTTTCTTCCTTGTATACTGCGAGATTTTATTTTGTAATTTGCACGTGTTCGGTTGCTCAAGTTTTATTGGTAATAAAATCAATCTGTTAATTAAGTCATTCCTGGTAGCGTAGATATATTTTTTTCTAAAAGTTAGGCAACTGATTTGTTTTTGAACGTATGCCTGGTTGCATAATCGCTTAAGTGTTTTAAAGTATATTTTGCTTCTCCATTCGGACACCGAAATTCAATGAAACTAATTATGGTATTTTGCATTCTTTATTGCTTGCATTCTAAAAATGCTTTGTCGTTGTTGTCTGAATACATATTTTTACTTGCTTTTGTAGAATATTTAACATTTTATTGCTAGGTATGTTATTATGTTGCGTACTCCCATCGTTCTCGAAGCTGTATAAATACAAGTTCAACTTTTAAAAGGCTCTTTTTACTTATCCGTCTCTTCGACTCTTCTGTTATTCAACGGCCTTTGATCGTTGTAAAGTCGCAATTTTAAAATGCGTTTTTGTACAGTGTGCTAGCATAGTTAAGTTGTTGGTTCTAGTACCCAGCCGTAGACAAATACAGCCTGTATTTGCTCATCCTAAGATGGTACCAGAGAGAAGATAGCTTAAGGTACAGTGTATTTTTCTGTTTACTTTACTTATGTTGCTGTTTTGGAAAATGGGCACTTCTTTTTGGTTGATTCCGCAAGAAATTGCAAACTATACGTTACTAAATGCACGCTCACAACACGAACGATTATGTAATTATTCTTATAGCTTGCGTTAGAGCAATGTCAACATCAACTTGCTTATTAATAATTGATTACGCTGTTTCAAATTTAATATTACGTTCTTAAATCATACCTGGTGCACTTCTCAAAGCAAATGTTACCGTACTATTTCCTGCAGATGTTACTGTATTATTTCTTGTACATTGTTTATGTATTTAGCAAATGTGCTACATTAAATGCGTGAATGCAATATTCAAACTATAAATACCTTCGATAGCAGGACCATATGCGTAACAACAACAATTAATATGATATAATGCGTAACAGAGACTTACCAATCGCTGTAGATTATCACTTCATTCAACACGCAATAATATGGAACAAAGGAAAACAGGAGTGATATTTGGTAATTGAAGTATTACACTATTACGTACGGTCACTAGTTATAACCACTGGTGAGTCTTTGCTATATAATTAAACATGCGATTGACACATCTCAACACATACCAAAATTTAAACACGTCGGTACAATTAGTAAGGTTCAACTGACTATGATTTTGAAAATGAATGAATTTTGTAGATAAGAACCAGTTCTATGTTGTACAATATAGACTGGATTTACCATCATTTATTTAGTAACAAATTAAATTACAATTGGCGCGAACATTCCCCCGGCCTGAAATCATGATAATTATTTCAGGATAAAAATTAATAGGATAAACTAAAACAATATACTAACATTAACTGACAATTAACCAATAATAAATGTTTTACCTAATGAAAATAAATATATTCATTTAAAAGGAAACAAAAATATAATTTTAATTTATTGAGCGAGCAAAGGACACAGCTTAACAACTGGCCTCTTTAAAACCGAATTATTAGTGCGAACTGTGGCGACACGCACCACACCGTCATGCCCCGGAAATACCTGTTCTATCACACCCAACGGCCACCTGAGTGGTGGGGTATTGTCCTGGTGTATAAGAACCAACGTACCAACTCGAACTGGATTCGAAGGGGTATTCCACTTTTCTCTAACTTGCAGTGTATGCAGGTACTCAACATGCCACCGTTTCCAGAAATGCTGGACCATTTGATCGAGTAATTGTTTACGGTTTAAGCGATTTAGCGGTTTATCCAACGCATTAACCGCCGGTAGCGATTTTAAAGGGGTTAACGTTAAAAAGTGCGCAGGGGTTAAAGGTTGTGGGTCAGAGGGATCTGAACCCAACCATGTGAGGGGCCTTGAGTTAAGAATAGCCTCTATCTGACTCAAAACCGTAGAGAATTCTTCGTAACTCAATATTTGATTACCCATAGTTTTATGTAAGTGCGATTTAATGCTCTTATTTTGAGCTTCCCACATTCCTCCCATGTGTGGAGATCTTGGTGGCAAAAACTTCCATTCGATTTTATTTTGCGTAAGATGAGTACCTATTTTTCTATCGAAATCTTCTGAAGTTACAAAGTTATATACTTCATCTAACAAGGCGCTGGCTCCTATAAAATTCGTACCACAATCGGAAAACATTGTAGCACATGGGTCGCGCCGCGATAAAAAGCGTTTAAAGGTAGCTAGAAATAGGTCCGCCGATAAATCGGACACTAATTCTAGGTGCACTGCCCGCGTTGCCATACACACGAATAAACATATGTATGCCTTTTGTGACCTTATACCGCGTTTTCTAGTTAATGTTATATAAAACGGACCTGAATAATCTACACCGGTGTTTATAAATGGTTTAACCGACGCCACGCGGCAAACAGGAAGGTCACCCATTATTGGATATGTCGGCAATGGGCGCCTTTTAAAACAAAAATTGCAAGTTTTTATTATTTTGCGAATTAAGCCTGGGGCCGATAAAATCCAATATTTTTGACGTGAAATACACAATACTAAATGAGGCCCTGTATGCAAATGTAATTTATGAATGTGTTCAATAATTAGATTGGTTAAGCGTTCCTGCTTAGGCAACAAGATTGGATGTTGATGGTCATAGGCAATATTTGCGTTAGCCAAGCGACCGCCAACTCTAATAAGACCGTCCATCAGAAATGGGCGAAGTTTCTTTAATTGGAGAGTACATTTCCCTTTCTCTAAAAGCATAATCTCGTCCCTAAACCATATTTTTTGAACAATACGAATTAACATATGTTCTGCTTTAATTAAATCGCTAACCTGTATATTAAATCCTTTAGGTAATAATTTCAAGAATTTTAAAACATATGCGGTAGTATTTAATAATTTAGTCCAAGACGAGCATTTCGAAAGTGGATTTTCCCAATGGCTATCAGGTAAAACGTTAACATGCAAAGTTGCAGATTTCTCTTCGAGGAAAATTGCATTGTTTTCTTGATAAGATTTTATTGGCCAATTTTTATTACCGGACAAAAGCCATTTAGGTCCAGTTAGCCAATGCGTTGCGGCTAATAACTGCGACGGAATTAATCCACGGGAGAGACAATCGGCTGGATTCTCCCGCCCTTCAACATGGTGCCAAACACGCGGTGGCAAAAAATCTTGAATCTGGGACACCCTATTTGCAACGAATACACTCCACCGGTGCGGCGATGCGTGTATCCAACTAAGAACAACCATTGAATCTGTAAATGCGTAAATTTCATATAGTTCTATGCGGGGAGTATAAGTTTCTATCACGTACTTTAGTAGCTTGGACAATAGAACTGCAGCACAAAGCTCCAAACGGGGAATTGAGGTTATTTTTAATGGCGAAACTCTAGACTTTGCACAAAGTAAACTTATTTTGACTTTTCCTTCAGGCGACGTACTCCTTAAATAGACTACGCCCCCATAACCTATCTCAGAGACGTCAGAAAATCCAATAATCATAACTTTCGAATTTTCAAACACTGATACGTGTCGTAACACTCGAACATTTTCTATCACATGAAGCTCGGAATAAAATCGATTCCAAAGATCGACAATTCTTTGGGGTGGTTTGTCATCCCAGCCAACATGAGCAGTCCAAAGTTCCTTAATTAATACCTTTGCGTATAGTATAACAGGTGCGAATAACCCAAGCGGATCGAATATTCGCGCGACTGTGGATAATATATTGCGTTTCGAGCAAGTGACATTCTCAATATTCACAGTAAAACAAAAGTAATCCGTATGCGGGTGCCATTGCAAACCTAATATTTTAGGCACACTGTCATCAAAAGTAATTGATTTTTCTAAACGAAAAGATTCGGGTATTTCTTGCATTAACTCGGGCGAATTAGTGCACCACTTTGCAATTTCAAACCCCCCGGCCCTAAACAACTGTAATAATTCGGTATATAATTGCTTACCTTCTGATAACGAGGCAACACTGTGGACAAAATCGTCCATGTAAATGAATTTTAAAATTGCGTTAGAGGCTAACGGAAATGATTCACGTTCATCTAACGCGAGTTGTTGTACGGTGCGTATTGCCAGATATGGGGAGGACGTACTGCCAAAAATTAATCTTTTAAATTGATAAATAGCAATAGGGTCTTTTGGGGAAAACCTCCACAATAGCAACTGATATTTTCTGTGCTCCGGTTTTACTAGAACTTGCAAAAACATCTTCTTTAAATCGGCTGTCATTGCAATTTCAAATATGCGGAAATTCCACAACAGGAATAATAAATCAATCTGCAATTTTGGACTTGTGTGCAATAAATCATTTAATGATTTTCCACTAGTAGTCTTTGAACTACAATCCCAAACTACTCGTAAAGAAGTACCTTTGCTTTGCGGTTTGAGAACACCGTGCTGCGGAATGAAATAACAGGGATTGGGTAGGTGAGGATTTACAAATAATGCCATATAATTGTTTTTAATATGCTCTTGCATTACTTGCGTATAAGCACTCTTAAATTCAGAAAATTTATTAAATTTGCGTTCTAATGCCAGAAATCTATTGACTGCGGTTTCGTAAGAACGTCCTAATAATATAGGATCCTGTTTAAAAGGTAAACCTACTGTATAGCGCCCTGATCCGTCACGTTGAACGGTTGATGCAAAATGTTTCTCACATTCTGCGTCCTCATTACTAATTACATTAGCGTGCGGAACTTCTTCTAATTCAAAAAACCTTTTAACAGTTGTATCTATTGATTCAGACGCAAACGCACAAAAGGTTTGTGAAGAAATCGAGGACATTGCTACAGGTGCGGCTCCAACTACTAAGTATCCTAAAGAACTTTGAATCGCAGTTAAGTTATTTTCCGAATTCACTATTTTCGCGGTACCAATAACCATTGCAAAAATCTCGGCACCCAATATTCCTTCTATTTCAGAGGGTGTACAAAAAGCTGGGTCCGCGAGAGGTAATTGGTATAAATAATTAAGCGAGTTTGCGTCTAATAATGTTGCAGGTAACTGATCAGTAATTTTATCAATTACGTATGCATTAGATGTTAGAGTAAAATTTGCATTAATTTTTGAACTAATTGTGAGTTTAACTTGCGATTTGATTGGATGCACCCCGGCACCAATACCGGTTACCGAAGAATATACCTTGTACATAGACAACCCCAATTTTTTACAACATTTTGTAGTTATAAAATTTGACATACTAGCCGAATCCACTAGTACCCTTATTTCTACGTCCCCTTTAGGTGTGTCCACCTTAATCAATGCGGTAGGAAGTACTGCTACTTTATTTGTGATAGATTTAGAGTGTTGTTCTGATTGCGAAATTGAACAAAATGTATTAGTGTTCGGTTCTGGAACACTAATGACGGTCGGCGATAGACTTGAAGTACTTGTTTCTGGATTTTTAATACATACTGGCGTTAACTTAGGCCAATGTAACAAAGTGTTGTGACGCTTATAACAAACACCACAGCACTTTTGCGAATTACAAGATTTAATGCGATGAACAGAACTTAAGCAATTGACGCATAACCTTTTTTCCCTTGCAAATTTATATCTGTCATGTGGCGACATCTCTAAGAAGATATCGCACTTGTAAATAGGATGGGAATTCTTTTGACAAACAATACATGAAATAATAGTACTATTAGCCACGAAAGACTGCGAAACTTTCCTAAATTGCGTATCAGGTTGTTTATTTTTATTAACACGTGTATCTGAACGACACAAAATTTTGCTTTGCTCTTTAACAAAAGTGAGCACTTCTGTATATGTAGGTGCGGTTGAATCTCTACGATTTATTTCAAATGATTTAATTGTTTCGTTATCTAATTTAGAAAGTGCTAAATAAGACAACATAAAATTCGCTAGATCTGGCAAGTTCAAATTTTTTAATGCGCTTACCGCTGTATCAAACTTCTCTAAGAATGCGTTTAAGTGATCACCTGATTCGGAACGGGCTTGTTTAAATTCTAGCATTGTTTGTATATAATGGTTTGCGATTAAACGTTTATTCTCGTATTTTTCAATAAGAGTTTTCCAAATTAGTTCATAATTTTCCGCAACAGGTGGCACGGTAGAACAAATTGTTAAAGCTTTTCCAGACAACCGACCTAACAAATAATGTAATTTACTAATTGGATCTAAATCCGCGTTTCCATGAATTAAACTTTTGAATGTTTGAAAGAATATTGGCCATTCCGCTATTTGACCTCCAAAAAATGGTAACTCCAACTTCGGCAATCTTACTACGGTGCTTTTAACCGGTTCGGTAACCAAAAACATATTGGTGGTTTAAGTTCGATTTATACATACTTACTTAGTCTACAGAAGTAACCTATACCTAATGCAATAATTGATATTGTAGTGATCCACATTTCACATCATACATACACATAACATCCATACATACATACACATGTACACATACACACACGTACTAACAAACAAACAGATTTAAAATACATAATCAAAAATATGCAGACACTCATATAAATTGTAGGTTTTTGTATAACAGCGCACGGCAGTAAATTTAATATTGTTCCTTCGATAAGTTAGTGGACCAGTTGTGCATTGTTACGACAAAATCCTAACGTGAAATACGTAAATGGTTGAACAGTTTATAGCAGAAAAACGTAAACAAAGGTCAAAGACTTACCGACGGTGGTAGCAGCAGCGGTCCAGTTTTATCACTTGAAGCTGTAAGAGGATATTTTGGAAAGAAAAGGAAAGGAAACAAACAACAACCCGCACCACGCAATCAGACGGTTTTAAAGCACTTTCCCCAGACTCGCGAAGTTGATATCTCGACAGGTACTTTCAAACTCGACTCTCAAACTCGACTGTCACTGATAACACACGCGAGGATTGTTCTGTTTTCGACCGCGCGTGCGTTCAGTTAATTTGAAAGAAATGGTAAAACCAAATTAAATTGAAAATCGCACTTGTTGCGCAAACAAAAATATAAGATGTACACGCACTCGCGCTTATAAATACACACGCGCGCACACATAGGTATTATATATTTAAAGCTTTAAATAATAAAAAAGAGAAACTAAAGGTTTCAAAATCTGGTATTTTATTTTTATACAAGTTATACAATAAATTGAAGCAAAAGTCAGCTTATAAAGATATTTCGATTTAATTTCTATGTTAATTTAATATATACCCTCACCTTGTAAGTTAATATCAATTTATGTATATGTTAGCCTAGTTATTGTATTTTAGAAAGTTTGTGATCAAAAATTTGAATTAAGTTCGAAAATTGAGGTCTTAAAAAAGAGTTTACTTTCCTCCAGCTGAACTTATTACCATTAATAATATATATATATATATATATATATATATATATTACCATGGAACTCCGCTCTAATTTAGTACTCTCTCAAAAACATTCGAGCCCCAACGTTGGGCCGTTATAAGATTGTCGTGGAACTCCGGTAAAATCCTCACCAACAAAAATATTTTCGAAAATTTTATAAAATTTTCAAAACTCGAAAATTCAAAATTAAATAATACAAAAAAAATTTCTTACCCGTTTTCCTCTCTTCCTCGGTTGAATGCCCTTCTTCAACTGCTTCTGGCTAGCTCATTTGGACCTCCTTTTAGATATCTATATTCACTCTCATATTCTATCATTCACGCACACTCCCAATAAAACTACAAAATACAACAAACATACAATCTTTTATTTATTACTATTTACAAAAGAAATTCAATGTTGTCCATATTTCATTGTTCACGTTAGACTTCAGTAAATTTTATTTTGTAATGTCCTGTATGTTATTTTTAAAAACATCAAACACATAAAATGTACCTGGAGTAAATGGGCCTTGAATAATACTTTCTCTAAAATTCCTTCTTTATAATTTATTTATTTATTTTTTTAATCTAAGTAAACTCTGGGGTAGGGTAAGCTCATGATAACCCAGCTAATTATGCATAATGTATGCCCTTCTACTTTGCACTAAAAAAACAAAGCCATGTACTCTTCACAAAAATTTCACGTTCTGATGGAACGTTTAAAAACTTTATAGACAAATTTCTAGTTGAATACCATAATAAAGTTATTTACACGTATTATGTTCAATACGTAAATAATCCACACTACCTTGAAAAACACTTTCATACGTCATCCAATATTTACAGTTTATAAGAATCACAATTTCAAATCGTTACCTGGAAATTTCTAGAAGATCTTCGCTCTGCAGATGATGGTAGCTATCTGGTCTGCAGGCCGTTTCTAGCTGCTACTAGACGAACTCCATCTAAGTTGAACTGCTAACGCTGCCTTCACGGTGTAACCAAATTCCAATTCCATTTCAATTATACATCTTTCACAAATAATTATTGTAATCTACCTTACTTAATGTCTCGGCACGAGTTGGTTAAAAATTATAGGTGATACCTCAATTAAAATTATAATCTCGGCACACTAACCGCGTACTAATTAAGAGGATACCACTATGCAATATAATTTAAATAATTTTATAATACTTACAACTCATGTTAACTTTCATACGTGTTTGGGACGATTGAAATAATAAGGGCTTTTATAATGTTTTCGTAAACTATTTATATCTTTAAACTGCCACCTCCTGGACACGTTTATTCAAAATCTCCTGCTCACAACAACACATTCCCACAATTTTGCACTCAACCCGATTTTCAAGTCCGCGAATTTCAGTACGTCGTTATATTATTTTAAGAAAATTACGCTACACTATCCTCGTGTTTATATCAAGTCAAACTAACATATCGACCAATTGTAGACCCACTTACGTTTCTCAAATTCCTCCTATACTACCGTTGTCTCATGCTTATGCGTTTTCTACGTCTCCTTCTAACCTTGCTTGAGTGGTAGAAAATCAATATTCTTGTTTGTGCGCTGTCTACCACACGTGGACTTATTACGTGAGTTAAATAACCCCTCATTAGCATTTCCTGCGAATATAAGCGACGGTTTATCCGATATTCTCTGTAACCGTTTATTATCTACAAAATTTTGAGTAGAACTTGACATTTAGAAAATACGCAGGTGTTCAATCGTAACGTTTTAAATAACGCTTCTACGAGTTGGATTTTCCACGTATTTCAACCCTACTGATATATTTGTCTGTTAGCAACGCTTTTATGCATATTATACATCAATAATCGTTCAATTAAATTCAATTTAATTAATAAATTAATGGCAATGGCTTCTACCATTTAATTTCTTTGCAAACCTACTAAATATTTATCATTATTTGTAAAATTTCGTTAATACCTGATACTTAAAAATGAACTAACTAATATAACTTTCGCACGTAATTTCTGGTTGTTCCTTTATACAGGGTGTTTTGAAATTGCTTCGTTTATATTTATTTTTAATCTTTTAAAACCACTATAATATATATATATATATATATATATATTGCTGTGTAACCCCTTTGTGAATCGTGCCCCACGTATTATCAATTTTAATAAAAAAATCGAAAATTGCACCCAATAGAAAAATTTTCAAAAAAAGTAATTCTTACCCAGATTCTGCTTACATGATTTTAATTGCTTTCTTCAACAGCTCCCTGGCTAGCTCAGTTGGGCCTCCCCTTGGATACCTAGATTCACTATCATACTCTTTATCGTTCACGCACACTCTCAATAAAACCACAAAATAATACAACAATCATACAATATTTATTTACCACTATTTACAATAACAATTCAAGATTATTTACATTTTGTTGTTCAAGCTACACCTCAATAAATTCTATTTTTGTAATGTCCAGAATTCTAACTCGAAATATCAAACACATTGAATGTAACCGGAATAAGTGGGCCCTGAATAATACCTTATTTTTCTTTCTTTATTTATAATTAAAATTAATTAGTATACTCTGGAGTATGGTGAGCTCATGATAACCCAGATAATTATGAATAATGTATGCTTTTTACTTTTCATACTCTTACAACAAACATAAAAAACCCATGTACTCTTAACAATAAAAAATTTAAATCTCTGAGGAACGTTAATAAGCTTTATATACACTTTTAGATTTATATTTAAATACCACAATAAAAGTTAGTTATACGTATTATTTTCAATACTCAAAATAATGTAACATACCTTTATAGTTCATTCTCACACGTCATAACAATTTTCATAGTTTATAAAAACAACAAATTCTAAAGCGTTACCTGGAATTTCTTGAAGATCTCTACTTCGTTGACAAAGCGTTTAAGTTGTCTCACCCTCAGTTTCGTGGTTCTGCCCTGCTGGGCACCTCTAGCTATTAGTAGATGAACACCATCTAAGTTGTGCTGCATGCTCTGCCTTCACGATGCATCCAAATCCAAGTTTATTACACTTCTTTTATAATTGCGTACTTTAATTTAATTTAATTTAATTTACGTTACTTTACGTCACTTCACGAGCTTTTTAAGATATATGTTGCACCTCAGTAAAATTTAGACTCGACACTATCCGAGTTTCAGAATTATGAGGCCAACACCGTACTATTTAATTAAAATTTTTTTATATAGTTACAAGCTCGTGGTAAATTTCTGTACGCAGTCTGAAGCGATGAAAGTACTAAGAGGTCGAAGTTAAAAGTAAGCGATGGTAATTCTGTTAGAGTATTTATATCATTCCGAATGCCACCTCTCGGCCACTCTTCCCGCGAAATACCTAATTTAAAATAACATTTCTTTAAATTTTGGTTCAACCGTTTTCGAAATCTCCGAAATTTAGCGCGTCGTTATTATATTTTCCAAAAAACCCAACTTCAAATTTTCCCGTGCTTGTCCGTTCTACATCTAACTATATCGACCAATGTTGTATCTCGTGACGTCTTAAAACCCCGCCTATATTAACTCTATTCTTCTCTTATGCATATTCTATGTTTACTTCTACTCTCGCTTGAGTGGTAGAAAATCGATATTACTGTCCGCGTTTTAAACTAACCCATGTGGACTGAATACGTGCGTTTTGAAGTGAACTGCTATTATGCCTGTCTTATTCCAAAGCACATCATTGATTGTCCATCCCTTCTGCTCTTTAAGGAAACTTTTAGTTAGCATTTATGCGAAACATTCTACCGTTGCACAATATAGATCGAAGCTTGTCTTTATCTACACAAATTAGGGGAACGTGACCTTTCCAAAACATGCAGGTGTTCAGTTAACGGAAGCTTTAAATAACATTTCTAGGAGTTTACATTTTAAGGTATTTCCTATATTCGACGTGTTTATTTGTTAGTGAAGCGTTTCACATTGGTATTATTAATTTTTCAAGCTCTTATGCGTATTAGACGTAATAACCCTTTCAACTAAACTCAATTAAATTAATTAATAATTTGCATTGGCTTCTATAATTTAATTTCTTTACGAACCTAACTAAATTTTAATCACTAATTGTAAAATTATGGTAATACTTGTTACTTTAAATGTACTAAATGAAATAAATTTCGCATGTAAATTCTGGTTGTTTCCTCTATACAGAGTGTTTGAAATTGCCTTGTTTCTACTTAAATTTAACTCTTTAAAACCACTACAATATATATATATATATATATATATATATATATATATAAATACAGATGTCCCAAAAGTCATGGTCCAAATTGAAGGGTTTCATAGCTGAGATTAATACCAATTCAAATAACTATATATGTTGTTATCCAATTGTTGATGGTTTCAAAGTTATAACAACTTTTGCGTTTTGTGTCAAAATCGTGCAGAACTTTGAATATTAATTTGCAATAAAAGAAATACTAACCTTTTGAGGGTAGTTCGTTTTCTGTTGTATCCGTGAATGTTGCGTGTTTAATAAATGAGGACTTCCTCAAATATTTACTTATTATCGCAAGAAAAAATCATAATTTTTCCATAATTTTGGTTTTATGAAAAATTATGCGTGCTTTTCAAACAGAACTTACTCAAAAAAGGTATAACCATCGAAAAGTGCACACCTATCCAAGAAACTTCATTAATCTATGCACTTTGTTTAAAGGTATAACTGGTAGGTCTAAGATTAAATGCATAGAAAATTTTTGGGTAATTTGTAGGTACAATCCCAAGTACATCACTTATATTAAGGAATTCGTAAGTAATAGCCAACTTATAATTTTTGTAAAATATGAACCCAAAATAATCAAGTGTATTTAAAATTCGTTTACAACAAATGTTCGAATGTCCTGCCACCAGCTCTTATACATAAACGACACCGTCTTAAAAAATTTCGTTTTAAAAACCTGAAGGCGTAACCGTCTTTTCTCAGCCTTCCAACGGCTTCGCGTATTTTTCTACGAATTCCTGCTTTTTTGTGGTATGTGTGTTATACACATTTTCTTTCATATAACCCCACAAGAAGTAATCAAGGGGGTTGAGGTCGGGCAAACGCGGTGGCCAATAGTTAGTGACTCCTCGTCCTACCTAACGATTGGTATATGTAAGATTTAAGTGTTCCCTAACATAACAAGTATTGTGTGCTGGAGCGCCATCGTGTTGAAACACACCCAGACTCAATGCACAACGGTACCTTCACTTTCTTCGACACGAATTAAGCGATCTTCTAGAAGATATCCCTCTAGAAACTAGGCGTATAGTGTAGTTTCAACACGATGCGGCGGCTCCGTGGCGTAGTTGATATGTGTGTGACTACTATGCCCAAGGTCCAGGGTTCAAATCCCGACACGGTCCGCTTGAAAAATGTTAGGCGAGCATTTTTCATAAAAATACACCCTCGTTCTGATGAGAGGTAAAATGGAGGTCCCGTGTGTGAGTGTTGTCATGCACGCTAAAGAGCCCTACCTTGCTTGGAACAGCAAGTTTTCGGCAAAATTTAAAACTTTTCCAGGTAAAAGAAACTCGCTTTCTGGTCAATGTAGTACCTTCGGGTGGAGCATTGGAAAATCAAATGTAAGGTTTTAACACGATGGTGCTCCAGCACATAATGCTCGTAATGTTAGAGAACACTTAAATCATGCTTATACCAATCGTTGGGTAGGACGAAGAGGTACTATCTATTGGCCACCACGTTCGCCCGACCCCAACCCCCTGGATTACATCTTGTGTGGGGTTATATGAAAGAAAATGTGTATGAAACACATACTACAAACGAGCAGGACCTTTGTACAAAAATACGCGAAGCCGTTGGAAGGCTGAGAGAAGACGGTCCGTCCGCCTTCAGGTTATTAAAACGAAATTTTTTAAGACGGTGTCGTTTATGTATAAGAACTAGTAGCAGAACATTCAAACATTTGTTATAAACGAATTTTAAATACATTTGATTATTTTGGGTTCATATTTTACAAAAATTATAAGTTGGCTATTACTTACGAATTCCTTAATAAAAGTGCTGTTCTTGGGATTGTACCTACAAATTACCCAAAAATTTTCTATGCATTTAATCTTAGATCTACCAGTTATACCTTTAAACAAAGTGCATAGATTAATGAAGTTTTTTGGATAGGTGTGCACTTTTCGATGGTAATACTTTTTTTGAGTAATTTCTGTTTGAAAAGCACGCGCAATTTTTCATAGAACCAAAATTATGGAAAAATTATATTTTCTTTTGCGATAATAAGTAAATGTTTGAGATAGTCCTCATTTATTAAACACACTACATTCACACATACAACAGAAAACGCATTACCTTCAAAAGGTCAGTATTTCTTTTATTGCAAATTAATATTCGAAGTTCTGCACGATTTTGACAGAAAACGCAAAAGTTGTTATAACTTTGAAACCATCAACAATCGGATAACAACATATATAGTTATTTGAATTGGTATTAATCTCAGCTATCAAACGCTTCAATTTTGACTTTTGGGACAACCTGTATATATATATATATATTATATATATTGATGTGTTAATAGGGTCATTTTTGGGGTAGTTGGGACCAAGAGTATAGCGCGCTCCATATAAAATACATGAGGGCTTAGAAAGCAACACAGTTTTTTGAAGAAAACAATAAATACGATGATTAGACTAGAAAGTAAATGACAACGCCTTGTATATAAATAACAATCGTAATTAATTTAGTTAATGAAAAATATTTTGAAGATTTATTTGAATAAAACAAATCTGCAAGTCGTTAAATAACATAAATGCAAGCTAAAACGCGACACGCGTGGATAACGCATCAAGAATCCTAATTAATACAAGCAGATTTAATAATGCGTAGGATAGAAAACGCAGATAATTTAATACATACATTGTATTTTGTCTACGTGACTAGAGAATTAAAATCGACACCTGATTTATTGGAAACAAACAAAGCATTGTAACATTTTCATTTTTAATAATAATTATTTGCATAGAATTACAAGAATAATGCGCTAAGCGTGCATCGTTCCTTAGTGATCTACTTGTGCTAATATATCTGTGTCGCATAAAGCTATTTTCAAGCACATCTCTATTTGTTTATTTCGTATTCCCCGCCTCTAACGGCGCGACCACTCGGCTCTGGTTTCGACAAGTAAATCGGCCACCGGCAACAGCGTTGTTAAGATGTATTTTCGGCTGGAGGCTGGCAACCTTCGCATCAACTATTAATCGTTGGGATATCTTCTAATAACGGTTGGTAAAGTATATATTATACGAACTAATGTAATTTGAGGTAATTTATTTAGCGCGACACGAAGAATTACCATTATGTAGGAACAGTCGATTTGAAATTTGCCTAATAAGAAATTTGTCTGATAAGATATTATGGAAGTTAATTTGGATGCAGTCGTTTCGAATTAGAATAGCTGGTAACTTTGCTTGAAGAACGGAAATCCCGTCTCAATTTGTCGTAAAGCCGCAAATGTAGTTTTTGGTTCGTTATTAGTTGTAAGATATTTCATGCATGTGTTTTAAAGGTTAGACCACATAATTTTGCTATTATGTTTACAACATGTAGATTGTGTAAATTTCAATTAATTGTTGAGCTGGTTTTATAAGCCGTAAAACGATTTTTTGTCGGATTATCTTTCTATATTATCATGCTTTGTTCCAAATGAACCTTCGATAAGTTCAACGTATGTTTTCGACGTCATATTTTTTTTTGCTTTGCACAGTTGACAGATGTTGTCTTGAAAGCAGATGCTTTGTGCATCTGTAATGGAATTTAAACAAACATTCATATTTTTGTGATCAGCTTTTATCTATACATAAATTATTAAACGTAAATATGAAAGTTCAAATTCTCATTATGTAAAATTCTAGTAATTTGTAATCTACATGAAAAGATCTGCCCAGGTTAGAACGTAGTTCAGTGTGTTATGCTTACAAATCATTATCACTTTAATATTTATGACAGGTTCATGTTTAAAGTACAGTTGGTTGTTTAATAAAAAAGAAAAAGGAAAGTTAAAACTTTAACTTTGATGTAATTGATTATGACAATTTTTTTGTTACAAGTTCCGATATTTTAAAAGAGTTTTTTTAGTAAACAATTAGTTCAAATTTAAGGCTTTTATTTTGGTCAAATGCGATCAAATGTATTTACATTAAGATACAATTTTTCTGAGTAATAATTTGGTGCCAATATTATATTGGATATACTCTTTTATTTTATATACTTTTATAGGACACAAACGGTGTTCTACTTTTTTAATTATTTAATCTATGCAATTTCTTACAGGAGCTGCGTCTTATTTTGTTAAGACAGGTTTTTGTTAACAAAGGCGATCATTTTTTTCTTTGGGTTTCCACGTCCGCCCTTAGAACTGTGCTTTGCAATTATCATAATTACCTCAGGACATGGTGGCGCCTATTTGATTTAGCTTAACTTTGGTTTGCAAACATAATTCGACTTAACCCCCCCCCCCCACTTCTTATTGCTCAACCCAGGAATAGACCCCTAGCTATGTCGGAAGATTTTTGTTCACTAGCGCTTTAATGTAGAAGAAATAACGTTTCAGTGACGCCGCAACGTTCAAGGCCCAAACAACAATAAAATTGGGGCTGTCAATGAACAACAAAAAATATAAGTTTTACTGACCCATCCAACATGGTGCATTCTAAAGAAAAAATTTTGGTTCACTGGCGCTCACAACGTGGTGCTTTTTGAAAAATAAGTTTCAGCATGTTTATTAAAAATCAAAGTTTATCAAATTTATTTAAACAAACAACAATTTACTTATCTAAAAGTATGAAAATTCAAGCGAATCAATGCTATTAACTTGAAATCGTACGTGACAAGAAGAACGCGTTGATGTTAATATACGACCATAACACCATGGAATATCGGAAAACCTAGTTTATACAACCAGCAAACTTTGCGCTTGTCAATAGATAGACTATGCATTTAAATATGACCGGATTTGTAAACAAATCAGTTCATCATGAAGTAAAGTATAGTTTACGTCTCTGAAAACTAAAATATCCACGTTAAGTGAGTGAAGTGTATAATAATACCGCTGAATATAAAAAATTAATGGTTTGTCGTTTTACCTTTAGATAGAAAAACGTAAGTAACTAAAAGTGTTTTAATATAAATTCTAATTTTAACCTTTATAAAAAGGACCCTAAAGTATCCATAAAGAATCCCTAAACAATCTCTAAAGAATCACTGGAGACAGCTCTAAACAATTACGGGAGACAAATATAAATAATTACTGGAGTGCAGTCTCTATAAATATGAAAACAAGTTTAACAAAATGTTGAAGCAATTATTAATGGAACAAAAGAGTTGATTTATGGTGAAAGAGTTTAATGCAGTACGCTAGTATATTTAAGGCGCTAGATGAGGGATGCACACAACGGTTGAACCAGAGACTGATTTAAGTGGAAAAACAACAGGTTAGCCAATCTGAATGTTTATTATTATTTGATTATTTTATTTGTGGATATTTCATTGCACTTTACTAAACTGGAATAACTTAAGATTTAACATTTAATTAAATATTACAAATTTAAATACTTTAACAATTGCTGTCATAATAATTTATGCGAGAGGTCGACAGGATTTAATTTTGGTTATAGTTGTAAATTACGTAAATAAATGAGGTTAAATGAACGTTCATCAGGCTTCGATTAATAATTAATAATAGTAGTGATTTTTCTGACTTTTTAATCATCTTTGGTTATAATAATTATTAACTTTATTGATTCAATTATTAGAAGAAAATTTCAGTTAAAGAATTTTAACATTTTCATACGTTGTAAATATTTTTGAGAACATTATAATAATTTTGCTTAATGGTGTTTTAGTTTAAAGATTGAAACAGGAGAGGTAGATAGTAGGTTTAAAAGCTTTGTTTGTCGTATTGTCGCAAGCTTCATGCGTAATACAAAAACTGAGCTAGCCGGCGCAATCAAAATTATATATTAAAAATCAAAAATTGACAAATTAAAAATGTATACCTTTTAATTAATAAAAAGGGCGCATAGGGGTATTGCTACAATATCATAACAAAGATATATATATATATATATATATATATATATATATATATATATACAGTGCTTCCCAAAAGTAATGGATAAATTCGATTAAATGATTATTGACAATTTCTGAGTAAAAAGCTCTGACACGTCGATTTTTATTTTTAAATTGTCATTTAATTATATAATTTTTAACCCCCCACCCTTCAACCCTTAAGCGCTAGCATCCCCTACTTAAAAATTTTAAATGGCAATGTACCCCTTGTGATCCTCAATTAATAGCATTTTTCATGCAGAAATAAAATTTTACAGAAAATGCTAAATCGGTTGATAAATAACTGTTTTATTCAATAAAAACTTATTCGCTTAAAGTGCCAATTATCGGGGATGCCTTGACAAACAAAATGTTTGTAAAGTGTCAAATAAGTTTAGTGAAAGTAAGTTAGTTAAGTGCGTGTTGCTTGTTTAATAATAAGTCAGTTTTATTCAATAAACAAAACTTGAATAAAAAACAAAAACAAACCCAATTTAAATTAAATGTTCAAACTGCTGTCCGTTAGTCGCTAGGCAGTATCCTAATCTAGAGACAAACTCTTGTTGAACTTTGTTTACTATCTGAGGGGAAATTAAGCGAATTTCATTCCGAATTCTCTACTTTAACTCGTTTACGTTTTGAGGCCTATTCAGATACACTTTAGATTTTAAATAACCCCAGAGGAAATAATCCAAAGGGGTTAAGTCGGTAGACCTAGCGGTCCATTCAATTTGTCCTCGTCTACCAATCCACCTCATAGGAAATACTTGGTCGAAATATTCCCGTACTGGACGTGCATAGTGAAGAGGCGCACCATCTTGCTGTACCCAAATACTGGGATGAGGTGAATCAGGATCTTCTGCATTCAGATGTAGTACCGCTAAAGCCCGAATTAATTCAAATTGGAGAAAATTTAGATACTGTTCTCATTGAATGTTCTCTCAAAAAAGTACGGTCCAATAACTGTATTATCCACTATCCCCACCCAAACATTCATCTTTTGTGGAAATTGTGTATTTGCTTCCATCATCCAATGCGGATTTTCATCAGCCCAATAACGGCAATTCTGCTTATTAACGGTACCATTGAAATAAAATGTTGCCTCATCCGAAAACATAATATTTCCTTCCAATCCAGGATTTTCATTGCAAAGTTCCATCATTGTCTCACCAAATTGCGCTCGCCTATCAAAATCATCATCTGATAACTCTTGCACTTTGTAAGGGTGAAACCTTTGCTTACGGAGAATTCTATGAACTGCACTTTTTGATGAATTTAACTGTGAAGCGACTCCCGCAATGCTTGAATGTGAATTTTTCTGCTCAAATAGCAAGTCATCCAATTCTGAATCTTCATCTAAAGCTGATGGACGCCCATCTTTAGATTTATCTCGTACGTGTCCAATATTCCGAAATTTATTTTCAATTCGGATTATCGTTGATTGCGAGATTGGGGAGAGGTCTGGATGAATTACATTGAATAAAATTCGAACTTCTTTGTGCGTTCGAATTCTATCTCCAAAGCCAATCATCATTAAAATTTCAATCTTTTCGGCTTCGTTAAGTCTCGTTTTTCTGACTTATTATTAAACAAACAACACGCACTTAACTAACGTACTTTCACTAAACTTATTTGACACTTTACAAACATTTTGTTTGTAAAGGCATCCCCGATAATTGGCACTTTAAGCGAATAAGTTTTTATTGAATAAAACAGTTATTTATCAACCGATTTAGAATTTTTTGTAAAATTTTATTTCTGAATGAAAAATGCTATTAATTGAGGTATCACAAGGGGTACATTGCTATTTAAAATTTTTAAGTAGGGGATGCTAGCGCTTAGGGGTTGAAGAGTGGGGGGTTAAAAATTATATAATTAAATGACAATTTAAAAATAAAAATCGACGTGTCAGAGCTTTTTACTCAGAAATTGTCAATAATCATTTACTCGAATTTATCCGTTACTTTTGGGAAGCACTGTATATATATATATATATATATATATATATATATATATATATATATATATATCTTCCGTGCATAAAACATGCGCTTCATTCGCCGTAAATGGCATAGAATAGTGTCAAGTTTAAGCACATCACTTTAATCTTGTTAAAAATTATACCTTTAATCTTTATAAAAATGCTGTAGAGCATGTTTTAATTGCGATAAACCAATCTTTTGTTGCAATTATTAAGATGCAAATCTTTTTTGCATTCTGCAAAAACCATACAGAAAATGGAAGCTTTAATTAGTTAAATTGACTTTACTGTATATACAATTTAAATTCATTTTTAAATAAAGGATTTTTCTGGAAGATTTGCGATTCGTAAAGAGAATGTGTCATTTTAATAGATATGTTTGGGACCCATTAATTTTATTAATAAATAAATATTTCTTCAAGAAACTCGCGCGACTATTAAAAATGTCGTAAAATGGTACAGAGATAAGATAATGCAAGGTTTATGGTGTTAATTGCCTTACGTATGACAATACGAAAGCAGATAGTAGCCGATAACTTTGTGCATTAGACAAGGATAAAAAGCTTGTTTTAAAATAAAACATAAATCATAGTTGTTGCTAATTAGACCATTAGAACTGTGGAATTCGCGGAAATATGGCACCACGTAGATGACTAAAATTCAAATTCAATCTGGAGTAGCATGGAAAATGTGACGTAGTTAGATGATTTTATATAAAATTCGGAATTTAATTAAAACGATTAATTCATACATTTGCGATTCATTTTAGATATCGAACATGTCACTTTGAGAAAAGGCATTTATTAAAAAAATGCGGCATGCATACAGTGTTTAACATTTAAGATTTAACTTTGAATGAAGAAGTAATTCTTAAAATGTAACTCTGTATAAACAAGAAGCATAGTTATTTTTAAATTTTACGAGAATTGAACAATCTTCAACATAGATAATCTTCATGCAAGAGAATACTTTTAGTTAAATAATTGAAAAATAGAAGATGCACTTTGATAATTAAAATTGTATTTCATACTGTACGTTTTAATATTTCACAATGAATATAATCGAAGATTTAGTTTAAGTATCTCGACAGGACCAGTAACCATTGAGCACACGAGGTCTCTACATTTCGTACGCCAAAATATGGCTTCCTTTAGTAAATAACAGTTATCATTGGAAATTTTTACCTATAAATCATAAACATTTCCTATCCTTCCAGTTTAAATATATCGACTTGGACGTTGAAATTCCTTCTGAAAAGTGGTAATATGTTAGTGATACTTTTATTCTTAAAGCGTCTGAATGTAAGGTACTTCGGGCACGGGCCTCTTTATAAATGAATTTAATAATGCATCCCATATACTTGTAATAGTGCATCACAATTTAGTATATTTTTAACATACATAAATATAGAGAAATATTTCTTGTTGATTGTTAACTGTAAAATTTAAATTGTCAAGTTAACAGCAACAGCTGACTAAAACAACTGCACCAGGTTAGAATATATGTTCTTAATAATTTGGTTCATAAGATTCTAGAGATGACTCACACCCAAGTTTATTTTCTCCCAACATTAATCTTCGTTCAAACCATTCAACTATCCGACTAATTTGGATTAATAAAACATGCATACCTTGCAAATACTGCATACATCTGGAAGGCTACTATCGGTGATGTTATAAGATACGCTAATAATATTGCATACGAAACGACTTTTTGAAAAAGTTTTACAAACCTACAACAACAATACATTGACATATCCTTAATTATATATACTTACTTTAGAATAAATATGTGATGTTGAACAATTGCTTTCATTTGTTGTCGGTAATTGTATTGTAACGCTGTAGCTTGAGAAACGTCTAGCTGCTTAAAATGGTATTGAAGAATTTTGAATTGAACGATTATCTCGATACAGCATGCCATATAAACGCAGTCATAGGCAAACGCCATTAAAGCGAGAACAATCAATGTCACAAACTGCGTTATATAAACTGGAACAAACAATACTTTGCGATCTTGCATAATCCATGTCCCTAACGGTACATCCCCCTTAAGTATGCTTACTAAGAAAATACAAACTACGACAAATGCAATGCTTAAAAACATAATCATTTGGATTTTCTTGTTGAACTTTAAAATATTTTCCAACTTGGTTCTTAAAAACGGTGGGCATGCATCTGGTTTAGGAAGATGTGCGGTATGTTGAATCATCTTCCAATAATTTTCTTGTTGGTACAAAAATACCGCATACATCCCAGTGCACTGAAAATGAAATCAATTTAGGCCGTAAAAATTTTCTTTTTTATTATAGCTGATACAACATTTATAGAAAATAATCTTATGGATCATTTTTGTTTTATTGTCTTTACTAGTATAACAATACGTCTGTAAAATCTTTATTTACTATCTGCCATTTCCAGGTTAATCGCCATAGTTATAATTATAATTTTCATTATCGTTTATATATATATATATATATATATATATATATATATATATATATTGTTGTGGATTTAAAGGGGTAAATAGGTGTATACAATAAAATTTTATTTACCATGTATATAGAAAAGAGCAAATTATTTACGCGCCAAATTAATTTAATTCATTTAGTGAAAACGGACGAGTATTAAGGTATTTTTATATTTAATAATTGGAATGTTAGAATTACATAAAGGAAGAAAGCTTCAAAGCATATAGAAGTTCAAGGATACGCATAATTAATCATAATTTATTTTAATCAAACGCATATAAGCAAAAAGGGAGCGCATTTGCATAAGAAAATCAATAATTTCTAACGCAGACATATTCGTTTTAAAACCCAACGTGCATTTACACAGATACGGCGAAGCAGCGAATCTTTGTTATTTTCAAACGGTCAATAATTACCAGAAACACCTGCACGTTAAATGTTACGTTCAGAGAAATTGAACGTACGTTAATATAAGATTTCAAAGATATTGTTTTCAACCGTCAATTTGTACAAACAGCCAGAATAGCTAACATCTTAAGGAGCAAGTGGAATGAACAATCGGTAAACATACTACAGATAGAGACAAATATAGAGCAAGCGTTGGATTGAAAGTCACGTAAGATATACACGTGAAGTTGATGAAGGACGTCAACAATATCGATTTTCTGTAACTCAAGTGGGGTTTGAAAGGAGACGACGAACATGCATAGAATAAAGATGAATAGCGGTTAGGCGGAGTTTGGTGACGACAGAATACTTTGTCATTGGTTGAGAGCCAACAGTTTTCGAAAAGAACGCACACTGAAAGATAGAAAACGAATTCTAGGTATATAGCACGTAGAACGGGAGAAATTTTGTAGAATTTAGAGACGGTTACGCTCAAAATTTTTAGAAGCCGCTTTGGAAAATAAGCTATTCGAATGAAACGGGTCCAATAGGGGGTTTGAATACGAATATAAATACCGGAGCGAAAATATTAAAGCTCTCTTCTCTTTTGCTTCCATCAAGTGCTGAATACTGATTCAGACCAACGTAATAATAAAGCTTTTGGTTAGTATTTTGTGTGTGTAGTAAAGTTACATTTAATATCTTATAGGAAAGTACAAACTGTAGTAGCGGACCTCAAGTTAACGTGATGCACAAGTTAGAGCGTGTTTAAATAAACGGTCCGGCTATTACGACAAAAATTATTATATGGTTGCATGATATGTGGGGGTAAGCAAAACTAGTAATCAATTTTGTATGCGTGATATATGGGTATGGAATGGTACTGTGAGACAAAGCAGATATCTTGCGGAGATATCAGATGGTAGAAGCCTGTGGATCCGGCCATTAGGATAGTAAATGAAACAACGCCGAGGGGTTTTCTGGTAACCGTCTCCGACGGGAATGAAGAATGAATGTGTCTCCAGGTAATAAATTTGAAATTTCTGTTATATAAACATTTGTGGAATTTTTGTGTTGTGTGGTTGACCTTTTGTGGTATATTTATTGTTTTAAAAACGTGTTTGAAGAGATACATGTACAGGACAATCTTTTAATTTTGAGTATTGAAAAGGGGTTTATTTAGGATATAGTAAAAATTTATTCAGGCTATAAATTATGTTGTAAAGGGTAAACGGGCCTGTAAATTTGTTTTTATTAATGCAAGGTTTAGAAAGCCTATACAAACAAAACTGGATTATAATGAGCTCACAATACTCCATCTACTCATATCTAATCGAATTTGTTTAAAATCATTTTAAAAATAAATATATTTTATCTGATAATATGTGTAAATAAAAGGTTGTATGGTTGTTGTATTACTAGGTAATTTTATTGGATGGTGTGTGAGTGTGAAAGAGGTATGTATGTAAGTTTAGGTAATTGAGAAGAGACCTAGCTGAGCTAGCCAGGGAAGCAGAGAAATTAGAAGGCGTCCTAAATAAAGGGTAAGAATTTTAAATTTTTGAATTTTTTTGAAATTTTTATATGTTAGCCCAGGTGGGACACGAATTTTACTGAGGTTCTACGGCAATTTTATAACGTCCAATTCGATGTGCTCTATTTACAACCTTCGAATATTAAAGCTAATTGTCCTCGTATTCTCTTTGAGTTTTTATGACCTACCAAGCTTCCACACTATGCAACTTTAAAATTACGATTTATTAATACAAATGTATGCTATTATCCGTTTGTTTTAAGGTCAAAACTAATTAATTTGAAGCGTAAATAATCTATTCCTCTTTTCTATATACACGGTCCTTACAAAATTACTTTCTTGACTTATTTGTCCATCTTTTTTTATATAACTTACACGATAATATATATATATATATATATATATATATATATATATATATTAAAAAGGCGAGAGAGAGAAAACGAGTACAGATGGTTTTTATATATATTGAAATACATAACTCAAGTTTAAACAAAACAATTAGTGAGGTGAGAAACGATGCTAATTGGCAAAATGCTTTATCTTCGAGTGAATATTACTTTGTAGATCAATAATTAAACTTGTACAGAAAGTGTTTGACTTTTAATTTAGAAATAAAATTAGTAGCAGTGATATGTAAAATTAAACGAGGGTGAAACATATAAAAAGGTTGTCTAAATATGCTTCTTAAGATTAATGAATATTATACAATGCAATATTTGTTTGTACTAATCAAAAGGCCATGTAGATGTATGCAAGACTAAGCTAAAGTGGTTTTGAATGTACAATTGTGACTTAAAATTTTGATTTATATAAAAGTAAAATAGTATGGTTGATTGCTAGGCTACGAAACAAGTTAAGGTTGTTGATTTTCTTTGATTTATATTATTGTGGTATTATATTTTGTGATGATGAGAAGCTGTTGAATGAAATAGTACTTGTTTGGAGAGCTGTGGTTTTATTCATAAAAGAAAATTATTAATAAAGTGATCAAAGGTCAAGTGTTAAAAAAGCTTGAAGTACATACACTATTTCAAAGTAAATAAAAAGATGTCCAAACCAAATTTGAAGACACTAGCAAACCGTTTTGGTGTAAAAGGTAATTGGACTTGGGAACTCAGAATCCAGATAACATCCCGAAGAATTTAGCAGAGCCACGAGGCATAAATGGGATACACGTAGAGCTAGAAGAAAACACTGCTGGTAACATTTGTATTGGTCCAAGTCTGGAAGGTGAAGAAACATACCGTACAAGTATTCTACAGTATTGATTTAAAACCATCTAAAAATTAACCAAATATTAAAACAAACAATACTGTTATTAGGTAACTTCCCTGAGATCCTGTAGGTGCACTGCATCAATTGTAAAGAAGCACAAACACACGAATCTGGATATTAAGGTATTGTTTGAAGCTTATTAATAAAATATTAACGTTTAAATATTAAGATAAAGCTTTTTAATTCAAGGAGCATTGTTTTCACTAAAATTTATTTGACAGTCAGCTTAGTGGTATCTACATTTCCATCTACAGTTGTTTTACATTTGTTAAAATATTATTTGAATATAAGAACCCAGTTCAAATAAGTTCTATTCGAAACAAAACAAAGATTATATATATATATATATATACATATATATATATATATATATATATATATATAAATATATATTGCTGTGATAAAGGGTTGTTTAAGGGTGTACTTTATAGTAAAGGTCATTTAGGAATGAGTAATTATCATAGGCAGCAGAAAACTGCACTTATTTAGTGAAAAATTAAGAAATGGAGATAGTTTGTAGATAGTAAACAATCAACACCCTGTATATAAAGTATAAATAGTTTTAAGCGACGCAAATAAACCTAGGAGGACGCATAGTTAGCGTAGGAATGAAAAAGATATTCATTAAGTAAATAGAAAATATTAAATACCCTGTAGATAAAGTTTAGTTAATTTAGGTAAAGCAAGTAATGATATTTTTCAGTGGAAGCACGCGTATATTTATAAATAAATGATAAAGTGTAATTAGACACGCATTCAAAAAGAGTTCCAGACGATTAGATTAATACGGAAATAGAAATAGAGCTTCAGGTAGCTAATATAAATGCGTACAAATATCTAACCATTTTTGATAAGAGAGCAGATTAAAAATTGCGTGAACAACATGTAAATATGAAAATTTAAAGTCGAGTTGCATCAGTTGTTTATGGAAAGGCAATTAGAACTATCAAAACACAGCATGTTGATAACGAAAGACAGCTGCAAGCATGTTATGATTATGGGGAATCGTGGAGCATTACATCAGAAACTGCTCTAAATGTAATTATTTGATTGGTCAGAAATAAGCGACGAGTTCTAGACCATACCCACGGATGGAGTGGGAAATAAAGAATATATTAGCAAGCACCGTGATAACGAAGTTAGTTTTGAACTCAACAAAGGCCGAAGTGCGTTGTGATGAAATAAAATAATACGTAAATTTGAAAAGTGAAAGATAAAAATAAGTGCCAAGATGAAAACTATAATTGCCGATTAAAAACGTAAGTACATTTTTAAGGAATTTATTTTTAAACTAAAACATAAAAATAATAGGGCTCTGAAGTCCGGGGGAAAATCCAGTAATACAAATCTGATGTATGAGGGAGAAAAATACAATTTTGATGTTTGGGGAAAAGAAGAGTAATACAATTTTGAAGTACGGGGAAAATAGATTTGAGGAAATTGATTGATCAGAAGAAATAAGTCAGATATGAAACGACAATAAATTGGGGGTGCATAAAAGAATAATATTAGTCCATAGTGTAATGGCAATAATTTAAATGAATTGGGGAAGATAAATTTTAAATGGAAGCGTCGATATAAAGAAATAAACCAGGTCAGATTTTTTAGTTATAAGACATTTTCTTTTCTATATTTTTTTATTTTAAATATTGAATTTGCTTAATACCATATGCTTGTGAAAAGGTCAACAAAAGAAGTTGCATACAATGAGTAATATGATAACAGGTTTAGAATATTCTACACTTCGTTGATAAAGATAATAGGTTTTTTTTTTTTGGTGACTTTGGGTTTTGAGTAAATAGTATATGATTGTTAACAAATGAGATTTATAACATGAACTAATTGAAAAGTATATTTCAAATCATTTACAAAAGCTGTATGTGCAGAATATATTGGTTTCATTATACATAAAATCGAAATTAACTGAATTTTATAATTTCAAATAAATGCTAGTCAAGGTCATAAGATTAAATAGTTCAAGGAGGAGCTACGAGTATAAATAGGAAATTGATAACAAGTAGACGGTAACATATCGAATTTTGCTATTGGCAGACAAGGTTGGTTCAAGATAAAATCCAGTTAAGTTGATAGCAATATTAATAAGACAGCCCGAGGAGGAGATAATTACAATCTTGTTTATTCATAGTAGATATTAAAATGGTTGTCCAAATGATGGAACGCGAATAGTTTAGAGAGTACATAGCAAATTAATATAACAGCACAACGAAGGGGTTTGAGAATCACAGTTCATAGCAAATAAATATAACAGCCCAACGTAGGGGCATGAGAATTCCAATAGCATAGCAATATATATATATATATATATATATATAAAATACTCATATTTAGACCAGGGTAGAAAATTAATGAATTACATCAAATAATTTTTATCACCGTGTAGAAGCTTTGGGAAAAGGTACGCGTTATTAAAAAACCGTGGAGAATAAAAATTCATTCGTTTCATTAAAAATAAGAGATTTAAATTATTTACAAGACGCTTTATATAAAAAGAAGCAGTATTAAAAATGCTCAACGTGTAATTTAATTATTCTGAGTAAAGAAACAAATGGAAATTACGTGCAAAAATTTATATTAATTAATTCAAGTTTAAGTAAGGAGTATTAAACGAAATGTACAAATAATAATTAATATTTGATTAGGAGTCACTAAAAATTAAAGGGTATTATTTTAATTGGAGTTAATTGGACCATTAGTAACATATAATATCTATAAAAGCTAGTAAAAACCCAATAATATTCAGATCGTAGAAGTATTATGTTTGAACACCTGCGTAAAATTTGCAGATAATTAATGGTTACAGAGAATGTTGGAGAAACCGTAGCTTAATAGTTACGGGAAATGCTAATAAGGTCGGTTATTTCACAGTCCACATGGACTGAAATAATCGATAATAAAGAATATCAATTTGAACCACTCGGAACAGGGTAGATAGAGACAGATAATATGCGCAAGACAGAGACATATTTAGTAAAAGGCGTGAGTGGAGCAACGTCACTGGGTTGCGATTGGTTGAAAATAAAAGGCAAACTTGAGAAGGAAAAATAACATTTCTGTATAAAAATTAATTAGTTATTTCCAGACGTTGCGAGCCGTGTCGAAATTTCTGAGATTTAACTGGTGCGAGTGCAAAATTTAATAAGAACCGACGCACAGGCGGGCGAGATGGGAACATAGTACATGAAATTCTAGAAACTGGCCGTTTTGGGGACAAGACCGACAGACAGGCTAACCACTATTTAAACCCGTGTTGATAGGAGTGAAGCTCTCTTAGATTTTCGAATTGATTCAATGCGTTAAACAGTGCTTTTTAGTTTTCCGAATTTGATAGAATAATTTAAACAGTTTGCTCGTATATTTTGGTGATTTAAAACAGTTTGTTCTTTACGTGCTACAATGAATGTAATTTAGTGCACTTAGAAAAGAAGATACAAGGTAATAAAGTTTAGTATCACTGTACCAATTAGTCAAATCTGCAACGACCAATGAATACACAAAAGTAGGCAGTTTTGGCGTATATTTCTGAAAGAAGTATGAATTTCTTTGCAATTTTTCGGGGGTGTTAATAATTAAATGGTTCATAAACGTGTCTGGATCCACAAAACAAGGTTCAGATATACACAGATGAGTTCCGGAAAAGCCCTGAAACAACTTTAGATGAATGGTGGTGAAGAAAATTTTAAAAGCGTTGAGAATCAGAAGCCGTAAATATAACCCAGTTGGAATGGTGTGATTAACAAAGGGACGATGTACATTGAAGCTACAAGTGCAGTAACCTTCAGGTAATTTATGCTTTGTTGTTCGATTTTTGATGTGTTGGTGTGTGTTGAATAACTTTATAATTGATTTACTTAAAATGGACAGTAGTGAAATTGTACTAACAGCAAATTTTTAATTTTAAGGTGAGATTTTCTTGTTTAAGTAGAAAGGGGTATTTAGTATTTATGTTCTGGATTATGATGAAAATTTGGGTATGTCTTTGAGCTCAATTAGACGAACCTGGTTAATTAACGTAAAGGGGTGGTAGATGCTCCCTTTGTACTCAGACTCAGGTCTGAATATATTGTTATATTAATTAGTAGGCATCCTACAAGGATGCACATTAAAATGATAACAAATTTAATCTTGAAATTTTCTGATATTAAAATTTATGCTGAATTTTAATTTTGAAATTTTAATGTATTGTGAATATTGATGTAAATAGAGTTAACGTTGATGTTTGTGGTAGGAATCTGCTTGTTTTTTTTATGAATGAGGATGAAGGTTTAACTAGGTGAGCAGCCGAGGCGGAAAAGAGTAAAGAGGCGAGTAACAGAAGAAAGTCAACGGACCAGTTAAATTAATAGCTTTTTGCAGGTTTCACAGCAATATATATATATATATATATATATATATATATATATTGCTGTGAAACCTCACCATTAATCTTAAACTAAGGTTTTCAAATCGAGCCCCACAGATTGGGCGTCATGTATGCTGTGAAATGTACAAAAAGCCTCTTTACTCTTTCCGCCTCGGCTGCTCACCTAGTTAAAACCTTCATCCTCATTCACAAAAAAAAACGAACACATTCCTACCACAAACATCAACGTTAACTCTATTTACATCAATATTCATAATACATTAAAATTTCAAAATTAAATTTCAGCATAAATATCAGTATCATAAAATTTCAAGATTAAATTTGTCATCATTTTAATTTGCATCCAGAATTAAAGTCCTTGTAGGATGCCTACTAATTTATTTAACAATATTTGCAGACCTGAGTCTGAGTACAAAGGGAGCATCTCCCAACCCTCTACGTTAATCAAACAGGTTAGTCTAATTGAGCTCAAAGACAGACCCAAATTTTCATCATACTCAAGAACTTAAACTGCTAAATACTCCTTTTTACTTAAACAAGAAAATTTCACTTTAAAATTAAAATTTTGTTGTTTGTACAAATTCACTACTGTCCATTTTTTTTTTAGCAAACAAATTATAAAGTTATTCAACACACACAAAAACATCAAAGTTCGAACAAAATTGTATAATTTACCTAAAGGTTACTGCACTCGTGGCTTCAACGTACATCGTCCTTGCTAATTTTACCATTCCAACTGGATTATGTTTTCGTCCTCAGATTCCTGGTCGCCTTTTAAAATTGTCTACACCATCATTCATCTAAAGTTGTTTCAGGGCTTCTAAGGAACTCATCTAAGTATATCAAAATCTTGTTTTGTGGATCCAATCACGATTACGAATAACATTTGATTATTAACACCCCCGAAAAATAGCAAAGAAATTCATACTTCTTTCATGCTATACCCAAAACTGCCTACTTTTGTTTATTCATTTATCGTTACAACTTTGGATACTTGGTACAGTAATACTCGCAAATATAACTAAACTTTATTACCTTGTAAGCAAACTGTTTCAAGTATTAAATCAAAATCGAAAATCTAAGAGCACTGTTTAAAGCATCGAATAATCAAAAATCTAAGAGAGCAAAACTGTATAAAGTCCGGGTTTATATAATGGGTAGCCTGTCCTTCGGTTTTGTCCCCATAACGGCCAGAATTTCGCATTCTACGTTCCCTTTTCGACAGTCGGGCACAGCTATTCTACTAAATTTTCACTCGCGCCAGTTAAATCTCAGAAATTTTCCACACGGCACGCATCGTCTGAGAACAACTAATTAAATTTTATACAGAAATGTTATTTTTACACCTCTCATGTTTGCCTCTTATTTTCAACCAATCGTGACCCTCGTGACGCTACACAAATCACGCCTTTAATTATTAGTGTCTCTGCTTGACGCATTTTCTCCTTCCTTTTCTACCTTGGTCTGAATGGTACAAATCGATATTCTGTATTATCGGTTATCTAAATTACACGTGGACTCGTAAGTAAAATAACCCCGTATCTAGCCTTCCCGTTAAAACATCCGACCGTTTCCAATATACCTAGAAGCTGCATGTTTATCCAAACAAATTAATTAGAACTTTGATATTTAAAAATACGCAGGTCTTCAATCGTAATACTTTAAATAACACTTCTACGATTTGAATATTATTGGGTTTTTAAAAGCTTTTGTGCATATTATACCTTAATAATCGTTTAATTAACTCCAATTAAAATAATAATGAATGGCATTGACTTCTACCATTTAATTTTTAGTGAATCCTAATTAAATATTAATTATTATTTGTACATTTTGTTTAATACTCGTTACTTAAACTTGAATTAATTAATATAAATTTTGCACGTAATTTCCATTTGTTTCTTTACTTGGAATAATTAAATTACATACAAATTGAGCATTTTAATTCTGCTTCTTTTTATAGAAAGCGTCTAGTGAATAATTTAAATCCCTTATTTTTAATGAAACGAATAAATTTTTATGCTTCACGATTTTAATAATGCGTACTTTTTCCCAAAGCTTCCTTATACACGGTGATTAAAATTATTTGATGCACTTAATTAATTTTTCTACCCTGCTCTAAATATGAGTAATATATATAAATATATATATATATATATATATATATATAAGATGCCCCTCGTGTAAATATGAGTCACTTGCCAATTTTTTTTTCTATTTTGTGTGTGTATATATATATATATATATATATATATATTACTTGAAATTGTGTTTCTTGGAAAAAAAGTCTAAATAAATAAAAAAAAATTTTTTTTTCACATTATATGCGTGTTAAACAGACGTTTCGACCGTCCCAAGATGGTCTTTATCAATGATGTTTTCTTACCTATAATACGATACATATACATTATCTCTTATAAATACCTAAAATATGCTTACCCATAAACGAAGGTTTATATATTATAACGTAGTATAAATTGAGTCATTCATTGAATGGTATGGTACGGTTACTACACTTTAATTTATTTAATATACAATTGTACTAAACATTTACGTCACAAATTAAAATATTGTTGATATTTATAAATTATGTACAACCTTGATGCAAGTTGCTAAACTCTTAGTCAAAATTTAAAATTCTAATTTCTTAGTAAACATGTATATTAAAATGTTTAGTACAGAGTTTGATTGGAGACTAATGCTTGATTTATTGGAGTTTCTATTTCTTGGCACTAGATAAAGACACGCATATAATGTGGAAAAATTTTTTTTTTTATTTATTTAGACCTTTTTCCCAAAAAACACAATTTCAAGTAATATTGTATAAAAGAAGGTCAAGAAATACCAATCGAATATATATATATATATATATATATATATATATATATTGTTGTGATATTTTTATTATATTTAGCCCCACAACTTGGGCGTACATAAAATGCTGTGATATGTCAGACTCTTTGATCTATCAAGCACCTATGATGTGAAATGTTAAGTTATGGATTTTCTTTGACTCAACTAGCTGATTCGATTAAATAAAGCAATTCTACAATACACAATATAATGATTAAATATTTACAACTTTTAAAATCTTCCCCTTTTCAAAATATTTACTTATACCAGATTTAAAAAGTTGAAACCAGCAAAACTAGCCTTTTTGTTTATATTTAGAGACCTTTTGAAACGTTTCAAGATGCCTATTACCTTTTTCATAAATTGATTAATGAAACTGCTGTTTTGTTGATTCTTACAGGTACAAAAAATATCGAATTAAAATAGTTTTCGTAATAAATTATATCAAGATCGCTAACCTGAAATGGTTCTGTAGTTCCTCTGCATCCCCCAAGAGTCTTCGTGCCCAGTCTGAATATTTAGAGTCGAATTTGGAAGTCGACATCAAAACCAAAATACTATCTAAATCGTTATTAAAATCCTTTTTAAATTTCAGTGTTAGAGCCAGTATTAAGATGCCAGTAATAAGTTAATCCAATTTAAGATTCAATTTGAATATCAGTAATAAAAAGATTTTCTATGTCGGTAATTAACAAGACAGTAATAGAACATTTTTCATGTCAGTAATTAACAAGAAGTAATTAACCAGAAGTAATTAACCAGAGACCCGTTTTATTTATGTTAGAAATGTATTTTTATTAAATCGTTGTTTACTTACGTCTATAATAGATCGGCTCGTTCGTGCACAATTCCTAAACTTTTCGAAATGATTTTGATTTAACTTTTGTCTTACTGGTTACGTAAATAATTTAGCACTTCAAAGTATCGTCGTAGCCCAGTTCAAAATGTATACTAACTCGTCGCTCAATTCTTATCGTATTTAAAACCGTACCTCTCTTGCTTTTCATTCGTTCATTCACGTGTTGGGATGACACCTTTTGCCTTTATCTTTGTGTACTTCGCGATTTTCACCAATTATTTAGTTTAAATATTCGGATGAACGCTTGACTTGTCACGTATTACATTCACATATCATGGTATTAATTGAGAAATCATCACAATTTCCTTTTATTAAATCACGTATTTAGTGTTTGTTGTTTATTCTAATCTAAACCGAAATACTCTGGTGCTTGTTTATTTTCTAGTTAAGATTGGATTTTTGAATAAATGTGATTCTACATGTCACGTACGATTTTCAAATAATGCATAATTTAGATTGCGTATACCATGATATATTTAAATTTAAAGTGAATTCACTTGTTTGTTGTGGAGAACACCAGCCTGCGGGTGAGGAGAATATCCTCGATAGTGTTTAAAGCAACAATATAGTAAATTATAGGTTGGGAAGGTTCACTTCAGCCTAAGTGGTGAGGAGAATATCCTCTGAAGTGTTCCAGAACAACAGCTAATTATTAGTTAAAATTCCTACTGATGATGACCACATAGTGGTCGAAATACGTATCTAGTAATTTAAATATTTTTTGTGGTTAAGGGTTTTTATTTAATTTTATTTATCCTTGTTTCATAGTTCGTTTCCAAGTCAAACCAACACCAGACAATTTCATCTCACTCCATTGTATGTTACAAACAATCTGTTCTTGTTTTGTATCGATCCCTGCTTGATTTAACGGGCACCTCCATTCGTAGAATATATAGATATTACTTTGAGCTTGTTTACAACGCTACCCTATGATCCTTGAAATAAATTATTACTCGGAACGTGTTGTACAACTGGTCCTGTAACCGTCGCTTTTTTTTCGGAAACACTTTCATATACTTAATACTGAGAAAATATCTCCTTCTATCAACCGTATGCTCTATACTAAGGTTAAAGCTTCTATTATATTATGCTAAATTATATACTGGGGATATTTATATACCCTAAATGATACTAAATTAATATTTCCAATTTATTAGAATTATGCCCGTAAAATTATAGATTTTACGCTAAAGTAAAATGAAGAGCAATTTAACTAATCAACATTGCATCTGGTATAATTGATGTTGCATCTTTATACTGCACACTAATGATTTTACCTTTATAATAAGTATGTAAAATTAACTGTTTCTGATCTCTATCATATAAACATTATGAAAGTTCTTTGCGCAAAGCCGAAAATGAAGGAAAATTAACTCTAAAACTTTTACTTTAAACTGGTTTTTGTTACACTCGAATTTTAAAACACATCTTAACTTTTTAATAAGTGGTATTTACACGCGGCAACCAACTCTAAATTGTGCAATGACTTATCTAATCAATTTTAACCTACAAATTACACAGAAATATATATATATATATATATATATATATATATATTGATGTGTTAAGGGGTTGTTTAAGGGTGTACTTTATAGTAAAGGTCGTTTAGGAATTAGAAATTACAATAGGAAGCAGAAAACTGCATTTATCATTTATTTAATAAAAAATTGAGAAATGGAGATAGTGTGTAAATAGTAAGCAGTCAACACCCTGTATATAAAGTATAAGTAGTTTTAAGAGACGCAAATAGATACACGAAGACGCATAGTTAGCGTAGAAATCAGGAATACATGCATTAAGTAGATAACAAATATTTAACACCCTGTAGATAGAGTTTTAGCTAATTTAAGTAAGGCAAATAACGATATTTTCAGTGAAAGCACGCGTATTTACAAGTAAACATAATAAAGTGTAATTAAACACGCATTCGAAAAAATCCCAAACAGTTAGGTTAATACGGAGATAAGAAATAGAACTTCAGGAAGTATAGTGTAAATGCGTACAAGTAGTTAACAATTTTGAAAAATAAAGGTGATTAAAAATTGCGTAAATAACAAGCATATATGAAAATTAGAAGTCGAATTGCATCAGTTGTTTGTGTACAACATGGAAAAGCGGTTATATTTCTTCAAAACACAGCATGTTTGATAACGAGGCACCTGCGAGCAAGCCACAATTACTTAAAGGCAGATAATGTTACATCAGAAACTACTTTAAATGCAAAGATTTGATTGCTTAAAATTAGCGACGAGCTTGTAGGCCATACCCACTGAGTAGGAGATCAATCATATATTAACAGGGACAGTGATAACGAACTCGGTTTTCAACTCAACAAAGGCCGAGGTGCGCCACTTTGAAACATTAGTGTAATACGTAAGAATAATTTTAAGTGAATTATTGTTTAAGTGCGACGAAGATGAAAATTATGATTGCCGATTAAACGTAAGTAGATTTTGGGGAATTTATTAAACCAAAACATAGTAATAATAGGGCTTCAAGTCTGGGGAGAATGATGATCCAACTTCGAGTCTGGGGAGAATAATAATACAATTTCGAGGCCGGTAAGCATAAAAGCTAAGTCTAAGTTTGGGGAGGATGATAATCCAATTCTAAGTCTGGGGAGAATAATAATACAAGGTCGAGGCCGGTGAGCATAAAAGTCAAGTCTAAGTTTGGGGAAATTGATGAGAATAAATTCTAAGTCTGGTGAGAATAAGTGTAAATGAGACGACAATAATTTGGGGGCATAAGCATAAGTTTAATAATGGTAGTCTAGAGGGTGATGACAATGGTTCATATTTCGAATGGGTATATAATAATTCTGAATTAGTGGAAAATAATTTTGATCCAAATGGATGATATAAACCATGGAAAATATTAGCTGATAATGGATGCGTCGATTACAGGAAGGAAATAGCAAAGAAAACAGACCAGGTTAGATTTTTAGTTATAAGACATTATTTTTTTATTTGAATTTAAATATTGAATATTGAATTTGCTTAATATAAATTGTGACGAACTCAACAAAACAAAGGACTTGCATACGTATAAAGTGCGTTATATGATAAAAGGTTTTGAACGTTCCAAGCTTTTTTTATAAAAACAATAGATTTTTTGGTGACTTGAATAGTATATGATTTTTGATAAATGAGATTTACAACATTAATTAATTGAAAAGTGTATTTTAATAAATTTCAAAAACCTGTACATAATATTTGTTTCATTATATGGAATTGAATTTACTTCATTTTATAATTCTAAATAAACGCTAGTCAAGGTCATAAGATAAAGATAATGGGAGTGTAATTTGATAATTTAAACAATAAAGGAGGAGCTATAAGTTGAATACGCCATTGATAACGAGTAAGGCGGTAACATATCAAATTTTGTTATTGGTCGATACAAGACCTTTACAAGATAAAATCCAGTTAAGTTCCTGGAGTAAGTTCAGAGCAATATTTATAGGACAGCCCAACGTCGGGGCTCGATAAATCCAGTTAATACATAGGAATATATATATATATATATATATATATATATATATATATAATATCACAGCTGTGTTATCGGACGTTATATCTATTAATAATATAAATTTTTTAGTTGTTGATTATCTTCTTTGGGAATATGTTCTTCCACTAGTTAATAAGAAAAACGCTCAATTATAAATTTGTCGACGTTTCGGGTAATTTATTCCCTTTATATATATATATATATACATACATATATATACATATATATATAAATATAAATACTATGTATTTATCCCCCAGGTTGATGTGTCATTTAAATATATATGATAACGCCGTACGCCGATGTGTTAAACGTCCAACTGAACGCCACTGCTCTGTGTTTCCCTATTTAATCTTCTAGTTTTATTATGCCACGGCTAGCCCTTTTTAATTTACACAGAGTGCACAACGTTACTATGATCAATTTTCATTTACCCCTTTATGATTACCTGTTTGAATTGATAAAACGAAGTCAATCAACATTCATATAATGAAAGTAAATAATATTAACACTTTACAAACTTTGGAATTCTTTAAATACACCTTTCAATCAATTAATATTATATGGATTATTTATCCCAAAATTTATATCCTTTTAATTTAATATAAAGTCACAAAAAACGACAACTTTACAAAAAAATCTGGAACGTTTGAGATCTTTTTATGATTTTTACGTAAGTTTCAACGTATTCAATGTTCTTGTTAATTCCATACAAACTTTAGAGAAAATTAATAAATTCAGTGTTGAAATTTAAATTTGAAAAGATTCCTTAAAACTAGGTAGGTCTGACATGTGATCTCCTGATAAGTAGTTTCGTGTTGTGGATCAACATCCCCTCATTATCTTCAATCGAAAATCAATGCTCTGCTTTGTACTCCTTAACATACGCTGAACCAATATTTTAGTACGGTTACCCTTTGTTTCCAAATCACTTCGTGCTTTATTCTATATCTCTCTGTATATGCTTTGAACTTCTTCCCTTAAATACCTCATGAATTTGTGGGTTACTTAGTATTATGAATTTCTGAACCTTAGACTTAGTATCTTTAATTAGCAGCGTATTAGAAATAGATCAGAAGTCTATTAGAATTCCAGACTTCGGATTAGAAGTAGCCCAGAATTGAACCAGAAGTGGACCAGAAGCCCTATGACATTATAAATATTTAATTTAAATTAATTAAACAATTTCTACTCACGTTTTCTGCAAAACGGCAAAGGCTTTTTTACGTATTTCTTATTCAGCACTATTTTCACTATAATATAAATTTTATTTATCTGACCCGTACATATTTGGTTAAAAGTATTGTGGATTCGACGTGCTTCAAGTTGAAACTGACTTTTTCCCACTACATTTGGATTAGTTTTCTAAGCAGCTTTGCAGAGTGTTGCAACTAACTACGTTTGTTTTTAATATTCCCAGTATTTTCAAGCTGATTTCTGATGAAACTATTTTGGATTTTCATATCATGCTGTTATTTATTCTTGTTATCGTGGCCGAACTTTTAACTTACGTCTGTTGTTTTGTGTAGATAAACCTTTTGGATAATTGTACAAAATAAATGATGTAACACGATTGCTGTTTTCGTTTAAGTATTTACTTAAACTGATATGTGAAAGTGCATTTTCTTATCAAAGCGCTTATTGTTCCAGCGTAATTGCATGAAGATTTATTAGGTTTTATCTTATCTTCTGCGTATTTATTTTATAACTTATTGAACACTCCTCATCGCAATTTAATTACATGTATGATTATTTCTCTGCTGAATACGCGAGTTAAGGTTCGGGCCTTTGGAGCTTGAAACACTTAACAAAATTTATTTAAATTGAAACAGAAATTACAGTGAAATTTAGAATAACTTGTTCATAATAACTTTAATAAAAAAATAATTAATTGTACTCAGGGGAGTAGCTCGAACAACGAAGTATGGAGTTCGAAGACTGACTGCCGGGCCTTGAGCTCCCGGGCTTTTTATAATAACCTGTCCCTCAGACGGTTGTGGGAACTTGCAGATCTCATGTCTGCTTTACACTTTGTTACAATGTATCAATCTTAATTCTAAGTAATTGCGGTATGTAGACCGCCTGTGACCTGCCACCTGCAGTATCACTGCCCTCTCGGATGCAAAGTTGCATTCCGTTCTCATGAACTGTCGATAACCTCTCTGGGTTATCCTTGTATTACAATGTTGCAATGAACTTATACTTTATTTAACAATTTCTAATAATTCCTATTAGATTCAATATATTCAATACATATATACAGGGTGTTTTTTTTAAGTGGGAGGTCACCTGTATATGGAAGACCAATGGTAGAAGGAAGCTGAAAATTTGCACAAGGAGGTTATCGAATGTGCCCTACACGTCTAAAATAGTTTCGATACGTTAGCACTTCGGTTATACCGGAAGTAGGTATTACTATCGTTATTTTAAATAGAACACCCTGTATATTTATGCATTTTCGAATTCCTTGTCGAATTTCATGTGAACTTTTATAACACAACCATACCTCTATCTAATGCCGTTTTCGAGATATTTTGACTTTTAGTAGATTTTTGACATTTGCATGCTGTCACATAAATTGGAATAACTAGAAATTGAACGAACTTACAAAATTGTTTTTTTGCAATCACATTCATAATACTTGATATTATTTCTACGTGCAAAGAAAATCTGATTACAATGTACAGGGTGCTAGAAAATTCATTTTATAATTTGACTAATAAAATGTCAAATATTCCGTTTTATTTAAATGGAACCTACCATATTTTGTTATATTAATCGATTCTATGGAAAAAAATACCTTAGGTATGTAATTACAACAATCCATTTATTGTAAGTCGTTTTTGAGTTATTTGCATTAAAAGAGAAAATGCACTAGTTCAGTAACATAATAACATTTGCTACTATCAAGTAGCTTTTGTCTGATACATTAACAAAAGAATAATTGGTTATTTTTACGAAACGTCAAATGTAGATAATTCTACGCAGGTTGCAATTCCTGTAAGTTATTTATGAGAGTTAATCGAAACTTTACAAATCAAGATTATCTCGAAATGATAATTATTTATGGCGAATATAAGAGATTTCTTCGAAGAAGTGGCGATATTTTTCATCAAATATTTTGTTATTTTAATCAATTCTATGGAATTAATATCTTTGTACTTAGAAAGCAGGAAATGCTTTTGCACATTTTAGTTGCCAAAAATGGCAGCGCAAGAACATTTTTTGAAAAATAATGTTTAAAAGCTACACAAACATGGAACAATGTATTTCATCTAACAATATTTTACCTAAAGAAAATAAATAAAACATAAGAGGTTGTTTATAAATGTTCTATTTGGCGGCCATTTTGATCCAAGCATTTTAAAATGCGTCTTTTAAACTCTTCATTTGTTGCCTTTTGTATTTGCACTGGAGTTAAAGAATTTATAGCATTTAATACTCGTCTTTTGCAATCTTCCTTAGTAGTAGGAGCGTAGGAGAAGACCGTATCTTTTACATACCCCATAGAAAAAAATCCAATTTCTAAATATCGTTCCCCTATAAAAAGTGTTCATCGAGAAGAAAAAGAATTACTAAAACAATATGTACTTTACCGTTTAAATTTTCCTGGTAAAACACTACACATACAATTCGCGAATCTCTAATAGCACAATAAACGTTAAAAGACCATCTTTCCTGAAAATTTGTTATGTATGCTTGGTGAGGATTTTCTGTGAAACAATGGTGTGAATTATGTCGGTTAAACACTCTGTTTTTCGTAAACTTTGCTTCATCGCTCCAAATAATATTTTTTAAAAACTGTTTATCCTCTTGCGTTCTAAGTAATACAAATTCGCAAAACAAGATCCTTCTTTCGAAATCGGTTTCCTTAAGGTGCTGAACAGGATAAAGTGACCAACTTTTAAAATTATTTGCTTTCAAAATATTGTATATGGAACTACGGCTCATTCCTATATCCTGTATAGCATTATTTAGTTAAGCTCCGCTGCATGAAAATATGCCAATACATTAGTAATTCCAATTACTTCCTCCGTCACGGTGCTGGTCCTGTTCTTCTTTGTAATAAATGATCCATTATTCGCACAGTTTTCAAGAAGCCTAACATTCTGCGCTGGCTTTTCAGGAAATTTTTGATGAAAGACATCGCAAGTTCTTTGAAGAATTCTGTTGCATTCGCCATAAATAATTATCATTTCGAGATAATCTTGATTTGTAAAGTTTCGATTAACCCTCATAAATAACTTACAGGAATTGCAACCTGCGTAGAATTATCTACATTTGACGTTTCGTAAAAATAACCAATTATTCTTTTGTTAATGTATCAGACAAAAGCTACTTGATAGTAGCAAATGTTATTATGTTACTGAACTAGTGCATTTTCTCTTTTAATGCAAATAACTCAAAAACGACTTACAATAAATGGATTGTTGTAATTACATACCTAAGGTATTTTTTCCATAGAATCGATTAATATAACAAAATATGGTAGGTTCCATTTAAATAAAACGGAATATTTGACATTTTATTAGTCAAATTATAAAATGAATTTTCTAGCACCCTGTACATTGTAATCAGATTTTCTTTGCACGTAGAAATAATATCAAGTATTATGAATGTGACTGCAAAAAAACAATTTTGTAAGTTCGTTCACTTTCTAGTTATTCCAATTTATGTGACAGCGTGCAAATGTCAAAAATCTATTAACAGTCAAAATATCTCGAAAACGGCATTAGATAGAGGTATGGTTGTGTTATAAAAGTTCACATAAAATTCGACAAGGAATTCAAAAATGCATAAATATACAGGGTGTTCTATTTAAAATAACGATGGTAATACCGACTTCCGGTATAGCCGGAAGTGCTAACGTATCGAAACTATTTTAGACGTGTAGGGCATATTCGATAACCTCCTAGTGCAAATTTTCAGCTTCCTTCTACCATTGGTCTTCCATATACAGGTGACCTCCCACTTAAAAAAACACCCTGAATAGTTGGGAGATACATAACTCGCGTTCTATTATTAAAAGATATGCTTACTGGCATTGACTAAAGTTTATTACGGTTTATATACAGGGTGTTAAATGCTTGCTATTAATTAAATAATGTGCGAATTATTTATTTTCCTGTTAAATAAATGCAGTTTTCTGATTCCCATTGCTATTTACAGTTACTACACGATCCTTACTACTCAATACACCCCTAAACAACCCCTTATCAGAGCAATATATATATATATATATATGTGTGTGTGTGTGTGTGTGTGTGTGTGAGAGCGTGTGTGTGTGTGTGTGTGTGAGCGTGTGTGTGTGTGCGTATGTGTATGTCTGTGTATGTATGTATAATTTTGTGTATAACGCACAAGTTCACTTACGCTTTTTAAACAAATGAAATGTGTATGTTTAATATATAATTGTACCTACTAAAACAAGTAAAATCGAGTCTGGAAAGAATAATTAAAAACGTTTTGTCTTATAAAGAAAGATGTAAAACTTTACACTTTCAGAGAAAAAGCGAAACTGCTTTCACTCGTAAAATTTATTTCTACCATGTCGAGCCATAGATGCTATAAACACACTTTTAAATTAGTTTAAGGTCGGTATAAGAACAAAGTTAAGCTTTAAGGTTATAAAAATCAATGGGAATTCCAACTCCAAATCAGGCTTGCTCTATAGGGACAGCTTCTTCACAAACACGCACACCGTGGTGGAGTTCTGAATTATAGAAGCAAAGAACCGTCCTAGACAAACTGTTTAACATGGCAAAGAGAACAAGTTCTGCGGATGACTAGGAGGTTTATAAAAGTCACCAGTAGCTGTATAAAGGTAATGTCAGAAGGAAGCAAAGGTATAGATGGAAGTTTTTCTGTAATTCTATAGAAACTACCAAAAAACCTTCCGCATAACCAAATACTTTCACAGGACAGACGTCAGCAGCTCAGCGTCCTTAATCGTCAAGATGATACACATACCACCTCGGACGGGCAACCGAGCTGTCGCTAGAAACGCACTTCCCGGAAGGCCAAATACAAGTGGTACCATTCTGGTCAGACGTACTCTCTCATCCATTATTGAACGATGATGGGGGCAGTGACTGAAAGAGTGGTAAGTGCAAACAAAGTAAAATGGTCTGTTAACAGTTTTCAACTATTCAAATCCCCATGGCCAGATAAATCTTTCCAGCCCTTTTACAATGGGGCCTGGACATCTTGCTCCGACACCTAATTCAAGTCCTCAGAGGCAGTATCGCTTACAAATACATTTCTAAGTTTTGGCGGGAAACCAAATCACACCGACCAGTCAATGTAACGTCTTTTCCGTTAAAAACATTAGAAAGATCATGATCTCGAAATAAGGAGAAAAGTTCTTACTGTCAGACCTGTTCATCCCAGCCAACACGCATTTATCTCTGGGAGATCAACTGAATCTGCCCTAAATTTAGTTGTGAGACGCATCGAGGACTCCCTCAACAAGAATGAATTCACACTGGGAGCATTTTTAGACATCGAAGGGACGTTTGATGAAACGACCTATGGTAGTATCCAGAAAGCATTACAAGAACGAAGATTCGACAAAACCCTACAGCAATGAATATTAAATCTACTAAGTAACCGAGCAGTCCAGATCGGCGTGGGAGTGGGTTAGTTTAGGGGACGGTGAAGGGAGGTTTTCCGCAGGGTGGTGCACTATCATCCCTATTCTGAAACATAGTAGTGGACAGATTCCTCCGTCGCTTGGCCCGGGCTGGTTTCTACGCGATTGGATATGCGGATGACATTACAATCCTGCCGGTAGATACATATGAACTAGTACTTTTCAACTTTATGCAGATAGCTCTTCGACTCGTTGAAACATGGTGTACAAAACACTTCTTGACTGCTAACCCAGCCAAAAGGGAGTTACTTTTGTTCACAAAGAAAAAGAAAGGTGTGGTACCTGAGTTACCAAAGTTATTTAAGACATCCCTAAAATTTTTAACTGCGACCAAGTATCTGGGAATAATACTTTAAAGCAAACTGGACTGGTCTACAAACATACAAACAAAAATAGCTATAGCAAGCATAATGTTCTGGCAATGTAGGCGATCATTATGCGCACTATGGGGACTGTCACCGTAGGCTGTCTTCTGGCTCTATACTGCGATGATCAGACCGATGCTATGCTATGGGGAAGTAGTTTGGTGACCCAGAACCTAGGAATTCCAAACAGCAAAGGAACTGCCACATGTGCAGAGACTAGCATGTTTGAGTACTACTGGAGCCATGAGTTCCATCTACAATACAGCATTAGAAGTAATTCTGGGGCTCATCCAACTAGATCTCCGTGAAGGAAGTAGCACTCATAACAGCTCTAAGACTGTAACTAAAGGAGATATGGAATAAAAAAGGGACTGTGTGGAGACACCAAGCTATTCTTACAGAAAGGTCTAGAATAATACCCATTGTGCAGGCAATATGGGACTATATGCCACCAATACTGTTAATAGAAAGGCACTTTAGCGGTGTCGTTCCGCTCTCGTGCAATATGGAACTACTGTAAATTATTATCTGAAATGAAAAAATGTGTGAGAAACCCCAATAAAATGATTTGCTCAAAATACAGCACGACAAATAATTTTGTAACAAAGGTTATAGGTAAATTATTGTTCTGCCTAGTTTGTGGTTTCCCAGCGTTGTACCTTTCTTGATTCCTTTTTTGTTGTATACTTATTATATATTATATATATTCCTAATATATAAATATACCTTTACAAATGTGCGTTATTCCACCACTAAAATATGAATTTTCCTTAGAAGCCAGTAACATTTTTAATGCATTTTGGCGTTTGTATAACACGGCACGGCTCTGTCTGCGCATGATCTATGATCCAGTCTAAAACAAATTTCACATTTGATAAACAAATCTTGATTTTTAAGAGGGTGGGAGCAATTTGCACAATTGGTTTCCGTGCTTTCTTCTATCATCAACTCATTATCAGTTTTAATAGTTCAAGATATTAAAGTTAAATTTCTAATTTTTCTGTTATGCAACTATGTACAATTTCATAATCAGGTTTTTAATATAAGGGTCGTTTATGTTCGTTTTCTTACCTCTTCCTCCGTTGAGGTTCGCTTAATTTGTGCTCCGCTCCGTACCCTTTCTCTGCCTACACTCGAATTGTTAGCCGCTACTTTGGCCTTGAAACTATTAACTTTTATCCTCAAAACTTGTGATTCCCATATTAGTTTTGAAAAAATATTTTGTTGGACCGACTTCTTGGTCGTTCTTTCTGGGATACGTTCCTCATCACAGCGATGAAAGATATTTGTAGCCAATCGAGTTTTCTATATTCAGGAAAATACTTCTCGCACTTCTTGGCATCATATTTCTTCCACTCAGAATCTTTTCGATGTCGGATCACGTGGTTTGCTACCTTCCGACTTATATCATTGTTCTTGCATCGCTCCTTCGACACGTAGTCTACTCACTTTACCTTTTAATTCTTTGGAAGTTCTAATCAAGGAACGCTCTATTGTTTTGACCGCTGTCGCATCCCCTTCTTGGATTGAAACTATTTTGGAAAGTCATTAATATTTTCAATTTATCATTTGCATTGTCGCTTGAAATCTCCGCTTTGTCTATAACATACAAAATCGGTTAGCCAAATACACTGGACCTTTGTCTTCTATCAAGCTCCACAGCGCTTTGAACCCCCTGATTAAATATACTCAACAGACTCACTTTTCTATAGAGTTGGACGCCATCTAGTCCGGATCTGTTCTCAAAAGGACTTCGCAAATTGTATCCCTTTATTAGAATCTTACGGGTTGGTGATCGTCTATCTCAGGCAACCTTATCCTCCGACAAGAAATATCTCGCTTTTTTACGTGAAGGTCGCTTTAAAGATTTGTATATCAACTTTGCTCATTTGAGATACTTCCACGCTAGTGTTCAAGTGGTTTATTTTATCGCTCGGGTTGCCACTCTCAAAACCTCACAAAGTGAGCTGAAGCTGTTACGTGCCGAAAATCGGCACTAGACATTTTTAAATAAGTGTTAATATGTGAGAATTTCGCGCGATAAATTTAAAAGACTTGTTGCGCGTATTTCCGTCACTTCAGAAGTGCGTTGCGCGAGATTCGCGTCAACGCGTGTGGGGGAAGAAGGAAGTGGGGAATTTCCGAAAGACGCGAAAGGACTTGCCTCCAAAACGCGAACAAGAGTAGTTGGTCTGGTATCTTATCGTATCTTTTTGTTATGTAGATCTATTTTTCTCTTATCTTTGATTATCGTTCCTTATAAACCCGTTCCCGTCGTTCCCGCTACATAGGAAGAAGACCAGCGAATTTGGATGCAACCTGGCTTGGGAGATCCACGACTCGAGAGATATTGGCGAGGCCACGGGCGGCCATCACGAAGTAATTCTGAAGGAAGCTCTACTTGTTCACGTAAGTACCCTTTAGGGGTCTTTTAAAATTTGTGTAATTGGTAAATTGTGTCGCCCTAATTTGCATATTGTGTGACGTCATCGAAATTTGCGCGTCAATCTTTACATTATGTAATATCGTTACCAACTGTTTTTTGCGACGCGTGTACAGCGTTTACAGGGCTATAATAAAGCGCCCCATTGCTAGGCTCTGTACCTTACCTTCGTTGTAAATTTTACTTTATTTTTCTTTGTATAATATTATTGTTGGTTTTATGTTCGCGTAAATATTTTTAGGTTTTTTATATTAATTAATCTTTTCTGTTTTCTTTTTTCCATTCTGTTCCACTTTTTGTAGTTATTTTCTTTTCAGAAGTGTCTTGCATTTTGGTGGGCGGTGTGTTTTACTTGCATTTATAGTTGAAATTAATTTTAGCTGTAGCATAAGATGTAGCTTTCAGGAAATTCCCCTCCATCGTGTAGATAGTACAATCTATGGTTTTCTCCGATTTAACCTTCAAGTACTGTATGTGCCGCACTGTTGTATAGTCGTCCAAAGTTGTTGTAAACAAGTCAGTGCTCGTAGCTGTAGTGCTATAAACGTTCGAGCGCCACAAACGGTCGATATCTTATCGTCCTACCATCGCCGCCGCTGCAGTGTATTACTTGTAAGTGCTTGAAGGTTTTGCTTTTTTAAATTTGATCATTATTTACGCGTCCATTTCAGCATTTGTGGTTATCGAAATCACCGCATAACAATAAAAAAGGGGTCAATTCATATAATACTTTAGGGAATCTTTGCTTTAGAAGTTTATACAACTACAAATGCAGACTGATACACATCCAGTTGGTTATTAAGTGTTCTTTGAAATGCAAAAAGTAAATAGGAAGCGTTGCATTATTCTGCATTACGACAATGCAAGCTCTACGAATCGTTAAACCAGTAAAATCATGGACTTTATGTCTGATACTCCGTACCGTTTTGACTTAAAACCTAATCAGTTCTATGTTTTTCTAAGACCCAAAAATCAATTCGTGAACAACGATTTTAAACACCAGAAGATAAAATATTTAAAAATTGAATTTTTAGTATATTATCTTCCGAATGAAGACAATGCTTTGATTGGTTTATTCGATTGAGAGAAAATATAAATTGTGAAAGAGGATATTCTGAGAGCAATAAAATCATTTTTTTATTTTAAACGTTTATGTGTTTGACTATCCCGAAATTTGAGCAGCAGCCGTCGTAGATATTGTAAAACGTTAAGCAAAAGAACAACTAAACGCTACTTACGTATAAAAAAACAGACAAACCTTCTGCAATGCTTATAAATTCCGTTATACTGCCCCTAAAATTTAATAGCTGAATGGCTTGCATACAAACGGAGAAAGTTGCTAAAACCATATATAAGGAGGCTATTATCATAACAGCTTTATAATTTGGTTTATTATTTTTTTGTAAAAATAATACCTTTAATACATTTAAAGGCCAAACCACACTTGCAGCACAACGATTCATGATGTTATGACTTCTAGTGCCTGTTAAACTGAAACTTGTAGACGCAATTTTTAACTAATGCCTAAACTAACATTAATAATTGAGAGAAAAGCAAAAATGAGGGCTGCTTGCGTTTTTAATTTCAAGGAAAATACGAAAGCTTTCGTTGTCGCAATTATATTAATTATTTGTAATTGGGCATGCTTAAACGATTAACCGCTTTCGCAACTATTAAATTCTGAAAATTTATAAGTAGGTAAATAAAGTCAATGTTGGCGTAATTTTAAATAGAAAACGAATGTCTTGAGTGATAGTATCAAAATCCGGATTAAAGTAAACTATAATAACGCCATTAAACACAATTGTATTTTCCATATTGCTTATCTGTTATTTTTCCATTATTGTTAGTTATAAACTAAATAAGAGAAAGGTCCGTTCTGTTTCAGGAAATAATATAAAACACAAGATCAACAAAAATGAATCATCAGTGGCTACCAAATTGTTTTTTTCTTAATTTTTTACAATATAAAAATATAATTGGCACAGTCACTAGTAGGATCCAAAAAGCACTAGTTGAAAAACAAAATCAACCTGCAGCTATTTGTTTTAACCATTTGCTTTGGAAATAGAACTACAAAACCCTTGATTAGAAGAAGAATTCCAAAACTTATAAGTAGGTGGTGAGATTTTTTCTTTTTCTATCAAGCATGTTTTTCCTGTACGAATTTTAATTTTTATATTTGAATGTAACTTCTGTCAGTTGATACAATTGATCATTTAATTGAAAATTTTATTAATATTACAATGATCGACGGTATGGCAACAGTTCAATCAGCAAAACAGATAGCGAGCGTGTCAGACCATTTTGAGGTCTTAATGAACATCTAGAATTATTTGTAAACGCAGTAGATAATCAACGAACTTTCGTTCGTTTATGAAATCGATTTGTCGTCCGTCTGTCTGTCCGTCCGAGGCCTTTCTAATGGTCGGACATCAATGTGTGATACATCAATCGATTCAGCTCGGTGTCCTGAGCTTAAGTTTTGATGTCAGTTGAAATCGGGCCACGGGGACGCCGTGCCCCCGCGATATTCCGTCGGGAAAATTAAAATTTCAAATAGATCCAAAATTAATGTGCGATACATATTTGGACTCCCCTAACATAGCTGAGTCGAAATATGGTACCCCCCACAAAATCTGACCACGGATACCCGACCCCCCCGGGGAATTAATTTTTATCAAAAATTTCAAATAGGTCCAAAATTAATGTGCGATACATATTTAGAATCCTCTGAAAAAACTGAATCGAAATATGATGCCCCCTTATTTACACACACACACACACACACACACAAACACACATACATACATACATACATACACACACACACATATATAGCTTTTAAAATATTTATTCAATAAAATAAAATATATTAAAATGTCTCTTTTGTTGTTTATAAATTTTTGTATTTTATCTGAATACTTATAATTATTACAACATAATAATTTTAATTTCTTTAAATTGTTTTAAAGTAAGTCTACATTTGGAAGTTCGTTGCGACAATGCCTTGCATTTTCAACTTGTTTTTTTAATAGATACGGTAAAATAACAGACAATAGTCTAATGAATATGTTTTCGCTTCAAATGTTTCAAAATCGTGTATGAGGCAGACGATTGTATATTATGTCGACCAGACCTAACAACTTGGCCAGAAATAAAAGAGGCGGTAAAAATAAGTTCGGTGATAGGTTGGACAGGCATGTATTGCAACGACAATTTATACATAAACTTAAAGGTGAAAATATTATTGATTTTTTAAATAAAATAAAATCAACCAAAATGAAATTAAATTTAGAAATAAATTCTAATGATACTCTATCAGAGCATACAAAAGCGGCATCGATATCCCAGAACGATGCAACACTAACGATTGATATCTAATACAATTTCCGGATTGAGGAGGTTATTAATGTTTCAAAACCACAAACAATAGACGAAGCCACTTCATTAGTAATAAATCACGTCTAATTGAAGCAGCAAATAAACAGTTAACAACTATTTCAGAATAACCAAGTATAATCAAAGGTACGAGCAGAAACCATTTCAAAGCGATAATAAAAACCCACAATTTTTCAATAATTATAAAACCCAAAATCCACAAATAACGAATGATTATAATTTCCAAATTAATAAGCAATTTCAACAATTTCCACATAGAACGTACAACCAAAATTATGCGAATAATAAACCTCAATTTCCTAGCCAACCTGTAAACATACAAAGCAGATCTGTCCCACAAACATTCTCTAAGAACAATCAGGTATTCGGAATACCTATAAACAGATTTTCCCCACAGATTTCGTACAAACCGCAGAACAGATCCAATGTTAAAAACCCCCAGACTTAGTAATCCCAATAATTCAAATCGATTTTTTTGTGCAAAACAGAAATCAATTATCCAATGTAGAAACTTGTGCATATGAAGCCAACCAGAAACTGTTGAGGACTTTCAAAACAATATTGATTATAACACCACCTTTTACGAACCACATTTCTACGAGGAACAAAATTACCAAATAATGACTGAACTTCAACCCGATAATGAAACAAGTAATGAAAATTACTTAAACGAAAATTTTTCATTAACAAGTCTCTTACCAGACACAACATAATAGATTTAAATAAATTCTAGTAAAATTTTAATAAATTCCAACTCGGGAGAAGATGTATATATATATATATATATATATATATATATATATATATATACAGTGTGTCTACTTAAGTTGGCGGCATATGGAAAACTTTTTTATTTTTGGTTTTAGGAAAAAAAGTTACTCTTTATAAAAAGTTTTGCTTGTTCTCAAACCTAAAATAAAACCTTTAAATAGCTAAATTTATTAGTCATGTACGAGGTTTATCAATAAATATGAATTTGGCGCATGAGTAAAGTACCTTTATTTTTGATAATTTCAAAAAATGTTATTATGAAATGTTGTTTAAAATCAAAAACCACGTTCAAATATGCAAAATATCCATCGATTATAAAATTTTTTTTTTTAACTTATCTAAAATAAAAATTTATTTAAGCTTACGCGAGTTAAAGTTCGGGCCTTTGGAGCTGGTTTTTTAAAAAGCTTTGACACTTTAACAATATTTTTATTACTAAAATTTGTACATAATAACTTTATAAAAATTAATTTGTACTGGGTAAGTAGCTCAAACAACGAAGTATGGAGTTTGAAGACTGACTCGGTTGAGTAGCTTGAACAACGAAGTATGGAGTTCGAAGACTGACTGCCGGGCATTGAGCTCCCGGGCCTTTTATAATAACCTGCCCCTCACACGGCTGTGAGAACTTGCAGATCTCATGTCTGCGTTTCTCTTTAATTGTACACTTTATTACAATGTAACAACTTAATTCTAAGTAATTGCGGTCTGTTGACCGCCTGTGACCTGCCACCTGCAGTATCACTGCCCTCACGGATGCACAGCTGCATTCCGTTCTCATGAACTGTCGATAACCTCTCTGGGTTATCCTTGTGTTACAATGTTGCATTGAACTTATACTTTTACTTAATAATTTCTAATAATTCATATTAGATTCAATACATCAATATATATAGGTAATTGGGGGATACATAACTCCTCCCACCGTAAATGAAAAATTAAGGTTTTTCTTAATTTTTAAATACATAAAATACTTTATTTAAATTCATTTAAAATTCATTGTTTCTAAGGGTATACTTATTGTTTCCTTTTTTCTCTTTGTTTCCTTATATCTAGAACTGTTTCCTTCATTCTTATATCTAAGGTACATTTTGTATAATACATACATGATTACAAAAATTATTAAAATGATTAATACAACTGTCCAAACACTTATATTATTATAATGTAACTTTGGCGTTTTGATTTCACTTAATTGTTCTTTATAACTTTCCACTAATTTCACGGCGTGGTTGAGATCGTATAAGTCTAGATGCTCTAGCTTCATAGGTTCCTTGATTAATTCTTCGTCTTCTTGTTGTATTTTGAATTGTAGTTCCGGTAGGTTTGCAAGTTTCTTTGTTGCTATGGGATCTTGATAAACTCTGATTACTTCATCTTTCAATTTCACATAACAATCTTCTTTGAGGGTAATTAGTTTGCTTCCGATTAATGCTTGGTTATTTTCATCTTGGTTGCAGTGGATGGTTGCTATTACTTCTGTTGGGAAAATGGCTATCCATTTGTTATCTGTAACTTTTTGAATTTTCATATTAGTTATTTGCACTTGTTTGGTTTCACAGTTTTCGTAATGATTTGAGAATTTTAATAGTTGTACTTCACAAGGGCTGTCTTCTTGAATGGTTGTTGTCGTCATCGATTGACATAAATATTGGTTTGGTGTTACTTCAGTACATTTTTCGTTTGTATAACCATATCTCAGTTCATTTAGGGATAGGAATTTGGTTTTGGGTATGATTACTTGGTATGTGCTAGTAACCTTTGTTAATAAATGATACTAATGATAATTGTTACTTTCTACTATCTAGATTTCTATTAAAAATATTATTTCGTTTTCTTAATGTTGCTAAAATTTGTTGCATTAAAGTAAGGTTGGATATTATTTGAGTAAATATTGTAATTTTGCATACTGCCTAGTTTATTGGTAGTATACCGGGGTTGCTTTTTATTTTTATATTATTACTTAGTTGTCCGTTCTACCGTTCTTCATGTCGCTTGCTTTGAAAGTCTTTCTCATATACGGTTTGTCCTATTGAAAATTTATTTGAGTCGGTATTTTTATTTCGGGTTGTGGTGATACGTTCTTTATCGTTCTCTAGTTTATCTTTTACCTTATCATAAGTTATTTTTAATTTTTGTTTGTGGTCTTTCGCATATTGTTGATATACTTCTTTATTGTAGTGTATGTCATAGGGATTTCGTGAATCTGAATGTCCTAAGGTTAATTCTAAGGGTGTAAAATTTGTTGATGAGTGAATTGTGTTATTATAGGCGATTAGTGCGTATGACATTAAATTGGTTATATGTTCCTTTTTATAATTTATTCTTAATAATCTAATTTGTTCTAACAGGGTTAAATGTAATCGTTCAATTAGTCCGTTTGATTCAGGGTGGTTTTCCGTTATGAAATGAATTTTTATTTTGTGAAGTTCTAAAGTGTTTTGTATTGTCTCATTTTTAAATTCGCTACCATTGTCTAAAGTGATTGATTCGGGTGTTCCGTAAAATGTGAAATATTGTAAAAATCCTTGGGTTACGTCGATGCTATTTTTGGATGTGATTGGTATTGCTTGGCCTATTTTTGTGAATGCGTCTATAATTGTTAGATAGTTTTGCGCTTCTACTACTAGAGTATCGGCATGAAGTTTTGAAATGGTTTGTCGGGTGTTTTGGTTAACATTAAGGGTATCTTTGGGGGTTTCCTATCGTATTTTGCTCTGTCACATAGTTCGCATTGGTTAATAAAATCTGTGGTCAAGTCCTTCATGTCTTTAAAATAATAACGTCTTACAAGTTGTTTTATTGTTTCGTTAATTCCACGATGGTTGGTTTTCCTTCGTGTTGATTTCTAATTACATCGTTTTTTCGTCAGGGTCGTCTAGTGTTATTAATTTTCTAGTACATCTGATGAGTTCAGGTCCAGAGTTGTTGAATAGTTTAATGTATAATTCTGAAAATCTTTGGTATAAATGTTCGGTGTTGAAATAAAAATAAAATCGTTTTTTCTCGGGGGTGTATTCTTTTAAAATTTTAATTATTTGTTCCTCATTGTCATCTTTAGTTATTTGAATTTGGTATATCTTTTTGTTATCTACTTTTGTATATTTTACTGGATTGGGGTTATTTAAAACTTCGGTTATTATAAATTGGTTGGGTTTCATATCGATTGCTTCGTTTAAAATTTTAATCGCGTTTTTTGGTTCTTCGTTTTGTGTCGAATGTATTGTTTCGATCTCGTCTGGATCTTCCCTTATTTCTTCTTCGTCTACGTTTCCTATAATGGATTCCGTTTCTAATGCATTGAGTTGGATTCGGCTTAAAGCGTCTGCGTTATTGTTATAAATTCCTTTTTTATATATAATTTCGTAATCATACTCTTCGAGTCTGATTCTCCATCTTTGTAATTTTGAATTTGGTTCTTTCAGTTTGATTAACCATACTAGTGGTCTATGGTCGGTATATAAGTAAAATTTTCTTCCGTATAGGTAAGGTCTAAAATATTTTGTTGCCCAAATTATGGCTAATAATTCTTTTTCTATAGTGCTATATTTTTCTTCGGTTTCATTTAGGGTTCTGGATGCGTAGCTGATAGGTTTATCGCTACCTACTTTTCCTTGGCTCAATACTGCGCCTAATGCTACATTTGATGCGTCTGTCGTCAGTATAAATGGTTTTGTAAAGTCTGGGTATTCTAATACAGGGTGATTCGTTAATATGTTTTTAATTTTGTCTACAGCTTTAATAAATTCTGGGGTGTGTTCATTTTGGTTTCCCTTTTTTAAACAATTTGTCAGGGGTTTGGTTATCTGAGCGTAACCTTTAATGAATTTGCGGTAGTAACCACTAAGTCCTAGAAATCCTTTAATTTCTTTGTTTGTTTTTGGTAATGGGTAATTTAGAACTGCATTTGTTTTGTCTGGGTTTGGCATTACTCCTTGGGGTGTTATTACATGTCCTAAAATGATACTTCTTTTGTAAAAATTCACTTTTGTCTAATTGTACTTTAAAATGTGCTTGTCTAAGTCTTTCGAATACTTCTTCAATCTTTCTATGTGTTCTACCAGTGATGTGGAATAAACTATGATGTCGTCAAGGTATACAAGGCATTTCTCATTGTGTATTCCTCGTAGTATATTGTCCATGACTCTCTGGAAAGTAGCGGGTGCGTTCTTTAGTCCAAATGGCATTCGTTTGTACTCGTAATGTCCTCTAGGTGTGCTGAAGGCTGTTTTGATATGTCTTTTCTTCCATCTCTACCTGATGGTATCCTGATGCTAGGTCTAATGTTGTAAAATATTGGCATTTGCCTAATTTGTCTAAAATTTCGGTAATATTTGGTAGTGGATATTTGTCATCTACAGTTTTTTCATTTAACTATCTATAGTCTATTACCATTCTGTACTTTCTCTTTCCGGTTGCGTCTAATTTCTTAGGTACTATTAACACGGGGCTGCTCCATGGTGAATTGGAGTGCTGGATTATGTCTTGGTCTAATAAGTCTGCTACTTGTCTGTCAGCTTCTTCTTGGCTTGCATGAGGTAGTCTGTATGCTTTTGTAAAAATTGGTTTATTGTCTGTTAACTCGATATTATGCTTTACTGTGTTGGTGAATATTAATGGTATTCCTTCACAATGGAATATGTCGTGGTATTCGAAACATAAGTTCTTAATTACTCTTTCTTCTTCTTGATTGATATCGGTATTAAAGCGGATGTTAGTTAAATTTTCTCTTAACATTTCGTCATGTTCTATTGGGTTGTAATTATTTTCTAAATTTTCGTCTATTTCCATTTCGTTAAAATTTAGTTCTTCTACGTTAATTGGGTCTGTCAGTGATAATTCTACGGGGTAGTCGTTTGAATTTAATATTGTTGTGGTTGCAAAGTTATCTTTTATTTGCACTAAGGCGGTTGGGGTTTCTACTCCTTGCTGAAATGTCATATGATTTATTATTCCTAAATTTTGTTAGATTTTACTGGGATTTTATTTTTCTTTCCGTTCGGGGTTCTATAGTGTATTTTTGTTCAACTTGTGTGTTTTGAAATTTAATTGGGATTTTTCCGTATTTTGTCCTTAATAAGCGATTTTTAATGTCAATGTTGGCTCCTAATTTTCTTAGAAGGTCCATTCCGATTAATCCGTCATATTTATCGTTAAATTTGAATACACAAAATTTATGTTTCATTTTAACATTAAATGTTCTCGGTAAGGGTATATTTGCTACGAATTGGTGTAGTGTCGTTTGATGAGCTGTTTTAATTTTAAATGGTTCTCTTTCTACATAATCTAAATAATGTTTTTGTACGGTTCTGGGGCTAATTAATGTTTTTGATGATCCGGTGTCAATTAATAGTTTGAATTTGGCGTGGGGTATTTCTATGTATGGTAATACTAAGTGATTTATATTATTTAAGTTTATTAAGTTTGGTCGGTTATGAATTGGTCCATTTGAAAATTTGAGTTCGAGTTTTCGTTGTCGTACTCCTCGTAAGTTTCGTATTGTTCGTCACGTTCATAAGTTTCTGCATGATTTGATTCATTGTTCGTAGGTATCTCAATGTAATTATTCTGGTCAGTGTCAAATTTTTCTATTTCTTGATGAAATAATTCTTCTGATGTAAAATTACGTTTCTGATGAGGGTTTGGTCGGATATGTGTTATTTTTGTGTTTTGTCTGGTGTTATCAGATGAGGTGTCCATTGGTGTTGGTTAGTAGTAATTGTTATGTTGTTATGAGTATTAGTCATTGGTGTATTTCTATTGGGGTTTGCGTTGAATGCTGGTCTTGGTTGGTTTAGGTTTTGATTAAATCTCGGTTGGAATGCGGGTTTCGTAAAAGTTGGGTTGAATGTTGGTCTTGAAAAATTTTTAAATTGATTATTAAAATTGGTATTGTTAAAACTTGGGTTGTTACTTCGCGGTTGATTTGTTTGTGGGTTAAAGGGTGTGAATTTTTGTTGAGGGATTGTTTGTCTTGTAGCTTGTATAGTTTTTGTTGGTGAATAACTTTTATTCGCGTTGGGATTGTATAGTCTGTTGCGGTAATACATTACATTTTCTTCTTCTATTACTAGGCTCATAGCTTCTTCTAAATTTTGGGGTCGTTGGAATCTGATTTTATCCGATAGTCGTTCTGGTAAAGCGTTTATATATGTGTCTAGTGCCATTTCGTCATACATTTTGTTTTAAATGTCTAACGTTTTGATCGGGTTCTTCGATTTTTAATTTTGTTAAAATTAAACTTCTCACGTCTTGGCATTTCATTCCGAATTGGTAGGGGATTGATTGTGTTCCATTCTAAGGTTTATTAGGTCTCGTACCAGGCATTTTATATTACGTTGGTCTCCAAAATATGCAATTAGTAGTTGTTTAAACTGGTCCCATTCCGATAAATCGTCCCTACTGGCGATTAATGTTAGTGCCCTTCCGGCTAGTTTACTTATTACTAAGCGTATAAGCAATGAATTTCTTGCGTCATCTCCGGGTTTGTAAAAGGTTTTTAGGAACATTTCACATGCTCCAATGAAATTCGAGAGATGGGCCTGCGTGCCATCAAACGTCTGTATTGTCTCTAAATAGAGACGTAAGTCTGTGTTACTCATGTTGGTTAAGGGTTGTTTTCGATTTTTGGAAAATTTAAAATTTTTTTTTTTTTTTTTGAATTAAGCTTTATTTCGCTATTTGTAATGTTACTTTTGCTTCGGATTTATTAATTTTCCGTTTGGGTTGTAAAATTTCAATTTTTGTAAAAATTGGGGTTGATTTTCTATTTGTAACGTTAATTATGCTTTGGATGTATTAGTTTTTCTTTTGGATGAAATAATTTCGAATTTTGTAAAAATTGGGGATGGTTTTGCTATTTTCGGCGTTATTCTTAGTTTGGAATTGTTAATTTTCAGTTTAGATTGGGTGGATAAAAATTTGGTAAGAATTTGAGATTAATTTCGTACTTGTAGTATTAGATTTATTAATTTTAAGTTTATATTGCGTCGAGTTATTTTTAAAATCGTAGTCGTTGTTTATTTATATTTAATTACACAATGCGGTGATGTATTCACGAGATTTGTATTCAATAATGTTGAATTTATTTACCGTAGTCTTGGATTAATTGTTTTTATGCAGCTTATAGTTCGTCTTGAGTTCCTGTTTCTTAAGGAATCTTAAATGGATAGATTTATTCTCGTTTAGCTTTGTTTTGGTTAAATTCTGTTAATTAATACTCTTTCCGTGGGTTTTACTGAGTTGCGTAAACGTACAGTTCGTCTGTCTTGTGTTCTACTTATAACTTAAGGTTGATTACTCCTGTACTTCATGGTTGAAATTGAATACTTAAGAATGTAATCTTCGTTACTTTGTTACGTAAGTTGAGTTAATTGCACTTACAGGTGTTAGTTTATAGGAATTAGATAATTTACTTTCCGTGCTTGCGTAAAGTGTTACGTCTATTTATTTTTAGACATCTCGGTGTTCTCAACTTGTAATTGAACTCTTCGTAGTTAGTTTTCAGGTTTACAATTATGAGCGTTTAGCGTTATTCTATTTTCGTATTGAAATAATGCACTTTATAATGCTGGTTAATTAATTGAAAAACGTTTAGATACCGTGTTTGTTCTGCAAATTATTTATAGAGTGTTGTGGTGTAATTTTCATGCGCTTCTATAATTCCGTGATAGATTAATACTTATGATGCGAATTGCTTTAGTACTGAAAGTTCCTGAAAGCTATTTCTTTAGTACTGTGCAAGGATTCTGAAAACGATTTTCTCCGAGTTTTAATTGTATAATAGATGCGAGCTTTGTTTTCTTAGGTGGTTTTAGGTTACCGTAGCAGAGTGTTTGCTATGATTTATCAGGTCAATGGTTTCAAATAATTGTTTTGTGATTGCTTAAAGATTAGCTTTAGCTTTGAAATTAAATTGCGTTCTGTGTTTCTAGTTTGCCGGTTTATAAACGTTTTTTGGATCGCGCTTGTCAATGTTTCTTGTTTTGGTGTTTAATGAATGTGCGCCCGTTTATTTTTGGATTATTTTGAGTTTGTTTTTAATAATTGTGGTAAGAATTTTTTTTAATTTCAATTCTTATTTGTTTTAAGAAAATCTCTTTGTAAATAATCAAGTCTCTTTTTGCTTTTTTAAGAAAATCTCTTTTTTTAAAATTCAAGTCTCATTTGCTTTTTAAAAGAAAAAATATCTCTTTAACATTCGTCTCATAAAATGTTTTACAGTCTCGTTTTGAAAATAATTCACTTTGTAATTATTTTCAAGAAAATATTCATAAAATACAGTTCATAAACAGTAAATATAAATGGTACTCAATAATTATAATACTAGCATATATCAATTATAGTTTTTGGTTTAAAAAAAAAAGGTTATGGAAATGAACTTACATTAATTTCATCTGTTTCTTTGGTGGGTTCGATCGATTCTGTATCTTGTCCACCTTGGTTTGTTTGTTGGCCTTAGACGATTCTTGTTCCTTGTCCAACTTGGTTTGTTGCTGGATTCAGACTATGCTTGTTCTTCCTCCAACTTGGTTTGGGTTCTGCCAAAATTTCGAATAAAAATTCTTGGTCACCAATCTTCCGATTTTTGGATTTTCAGTGCCCTTTTGACATCCGTTACGACTGCGCCAGTTAAAGTTCGGGCCTTTGGAGCTGGTTTTTTAAAAAGCTTTGACACTTTAACAATATTTTTATTACTAAAATTTGTACATAGTAACTTTATAAAAATTAATTTGTACTGGGTGAGTAGCTCAAACAACGAAGTATGGAGTTTGAAGACTGACTCGGTTGAGTAGCTTGAACAACGAAGTATGGAGTTCGAAGACTGACTGCCGGGCATTGAGCTCCCGGGCCTTTTATAATAACCTGCCCCTCACACGGCTGTGAGAACTTGCAGATCTCATGTCTGCGTTTCTCCTTAATTGTACACTTTATTACAATGTAACAACTTAATTCTAAGTAATTGCGGTCTGTTGACCGCCTGTGACCTGCCACCTGCAGTATCACTGCCCTCACGGATGCACAGCTGCATTCCGTTCTCATGAACTGTCGATAACCTCTCTGGGTTATCCTTGTGTTACAATGTTGCATTGAACTTATACTTTTACTTAATAATTTCTAATAATTCATATTAGATTCAATACATCAATATATATAGGTAATTGGGGGATACATAACTCGCGTTATTTCATTTAATCTAAGATGCACTGACAAGAACTGTCCATGAAATGTAATTTCTCAGCATTTCGAAAGATTTTCTTTAATAATAAAAATAGTTTAATAACAATGTAATAGTTTTTGTGACACGTACAGATCTTATTATTCCGTCCCTCAATTACCTACCGCTTCAACATATCCGCCTTCTCTACAAATACAGGTATCGTTCTATCTCGAAACTCTGTCAACACTCTTCTAATCATAGTCGGCGTTATACTCTGAACGGTTTCTTTAATGGTTTGTTCTAAATAGACAACATCTGTGAATGGCCCTTGGAGGTACACCTCTTTCAAGTAGCCCCACAAAAAAAAGTCGAATGGGATCAAAGCTTGAATGTGAGGTGGCCAACGAATTTTCAAAAACCGATGCACAACTCTGCCATAAAAACAATTTTCAAGATATTGTCTTACATCTAACCTGCTATGGCATGGGGCACCATCCTGCTGGAACCATATCTGTTGACGTTCAAGTAGGGGTAGATCATCAAGAAAATCATCTAGTTCTTTTTGTAGAAAGAGTAAATAACGATCTGCATTAAAAGATTCTCGAAAAAAGAAAGGTAGTTAATTGAGGGACGAAATAATAAGATCCGTATGTGTAACAAAAACTATTACATTATTATTAAACTACTGTTATTATTACAGAAAGTCTTTCGAAATGCTGAGAAATTACATTTCATGGACAGTTCTTGTCAGTGCATCTTAGATTAAATGAAATAACGCGTAAGCTCAAAAAAATTTTTATTTTAGAAAAATTAAAAATTTTTTTTTTATAAGCGATAAATATTTTGAATATTTGAACGTGGTTTTTGATTCTGAGCAACATTTCATAATAACATTTTTCGAAATTATCAAAAATAAAGGTGCTTTACTCTTGCGCCAAATTCATATTTATTGATAAACCTCGTATATGACTAATAAATTTAGCTATTTGAAGGTTTTATTTTAGGTTTCACTTTTTATAAAGAGTGACTTTTTCTCCTAAAACTAAAAATAAAAAAGTTTTCCATATGCCGCCAACTTAAGTAGACACACTGTATATATATATATATATATATATATATATATATATATATAAAAATATGATTTGATAAATTACGAACCGCTTTAAATAAACACTACTTGTTGTTGAATAGAATTATTGGGAACTATTTAGTTCGATACGAAATGCTTGTAGTAGAATGTATTTATTTATACTCCTGACGTTTCGAATCCTTTTTTGATTCTTTTTCGAAGGCTACAATGGTGACAGTTAAAATACAATTAGGTACATAATAGAAAAACTTACATATAAATTTACATCAGCATTTAACTTTAACCAGCAAAATCTTAAATAATTTAAACTTTAACATCATTAAAACTATAAAAAGAAAATAAAACTAGATATTAACAATTAATGTACAAAATTTTGATTGAAACTTGTCGAAAAATTAATATAAATGTCAAATTTAAATTGAGGCATACGCCTTCTAATGTATCAAAATTATAATGTCGGCGAAACGAGTAGTGTTTATTTAAAGCAGTTCGTAATTTATCAAATCATATTTTATATACGACATGGGATTCTATGACCACATCAAACTTAATTATGGTGGTGCAGCAGTTAAAAATTTAAAAGAATGGGCGAATAGTACAACTAAACTAGCAAATCTAAAAAATAAAGTTTTATTTTTAGAAAGGTGTAGAAGAGAAAATGTTACTCCTTTACACATTTTGAATTGCATTAAAGGTATTAGAAAGTCTTTGGATGTTACTAACAAAAAACAACAACATAATATCGAAGACACAATTTCCAAATTAGGAACCAAAATTATTTCTTATGAAATTGAAAGTAGTCATCGAATGTTAATTTTTATAACAACAAAATAAAAATTCTTAAAAATTCCCTTCAACTAACCCTACCATTGTGTTACATAAATGAGTTCGAGTTTAGGCAAGCCCAATTTTTCAAAAAACGATTTATGCAAGTACGAAAAATAAATACTAAAAAATTTAACAATTTAAAGAATAGTCAATTCATACTTAGATCTTGGTTTATTGACAACAGCAAATGGGTGGTTAACCGTAGCAATAAAGACATACCTGATAAGGTAAAAAATTTCCTATCACTAGGACCAAAGTTTAATTTAAAAATAAACACATTTGAGATCAACATGGGAAAACTATTAGCTTCAGCAGAGTCAATAATTAACACACATGAACTCACTAATATAGATAAAAACACACTACAAGCTAAGATTACCAACTGTTTTACAAACTTTATTTCTTATCCCAACAATAAATGCCAATCTAGCTTTGAGAATGATGCATATAACAACTGCAAAAAATTTTTAAAACAAAATCCAGATATAGTAGTAACCAGGGCTGATAAAGGAGCCGTCACAGTAATCATGAACAAACAAGAATACATAGACAAGTCTTTAGAACTTTTAAACAACGCCAACACTTACGATATTTTAATTAAAGATCCCACACAAAGCATCCAAAAAAAGAACAACGACCACATCCAATATTTATTTGATAAAAAAATGATCAGCACTGAGGTTAAAAATCAACTAAAAGTCAATAACGCCGTTCCTGGAAAATATTATGGCTTACCGAAATTACACAAGCCTACAATGGAATTGCGACCAATCATTTCCTCTATCGATACACCAACATATCCTTTAGCTAAATGGCTGGCCGAGATTCTCAGCAATGCTTTTCCAATTACAACAGGATAAAACATCAAAGACAGCTTCAACTTTGTGACTAAATTTAAAAATTTTCATTTACCAGATAATCACATTTTAATTTCTTTGGATGTTAAATCACTATTCACCAACATACCACTTGATCTATCACAAAAAATCATAACTGAAAAGTGGGATTTAATATCACCACATTGTAATTTATCTTTAGACAATTCCAAAAGTTCAGTCAGTTTGATATATAATAACATATATTTCTGCTATGAAAAAAGATTTTATTTACAAAAATTTGGTACACCTATGGGTTCTCCTCTCTCTTCAATTCTTGCTCAAATTGTGATGGATTCTTTGATTGACGAAGTTTTACCACAACTACCATTCCATCTTCCATTCTTTGCAAAATATGTCGATGGCATCGTGTGTAGCATTCCAAAAAATATGATTGACATTGTGTTGGATGCCTTCAATAAATTTAATTACCACTTACAATTCACGTATGAAATAGAAGTCGACCGAAAAATCCCGTTTCTTGATACTGTTGTCATACGAGATTCTGCAAATATTATCAAGTTTGACTGATATAAAAAACCAACAAATTCAGACCGTTACCTAAATTATTATTCTGATTATTGTTACCAACACAAAATAAACACTATTTTAGCCATGAAGAATCGAGTTATAAAAATATGTGATCCCGAATATCTACACAAAAACCTTTTGGAACTTCAACGAACCTTTATTAACAACGGCTTTTCTAAATCCACAGTGAATAAAATTTTATTTGCAGACGTCAATACAACAGAAGTTAAACCGAAAAAAACTCAACTTGCTACCACTCATAAGACCATCCCTTACATTCACAAACTCTCTCCATCTTTAGCAAGAATTTTGAAACGCAATGATATTAAGATCACGTATACTTATAACAAGTCGATAAAAAATCTTTTTACTCGAGTCAAAGATAGGACAGACCGACAGTGGTTGAGCAACGTTATATATCAAGTAAAGTGCTAATGTGGGAGCTTATACCTTGCACAAACAAAACAGTACCTTTGCAGAAGGTTAACATAAAAGTGATGCCAAACTTGGAAAGATGTCCTGCGCACTAGCGTCACATGTCCACACCACTCGCCACAACCCCAATTTTGTTGATGTGAAAGTAGTAGAAGTTGAACGTGATTACAAAAAAACACTATTTTTAGAATCTTACCATATTAACAGGACTAAAAACAATCTAAATTCTAAAAGTGATATAGACAATCTAAGTGCGGTTTATACTTCGCTTTATAAATTTAATAGTTAAAGAAATGCCAACTTCGTTTCGTGGACATTATAATTTTGATACATTAGAAGGCGTATGCCTCAATTTAAATTTGACATTTATATTAATTTTTCGACAAGTTTCAATCAAAATTTTGTACATTAATTGTTAATATCTAGTTTTATTCTCTTTTTTATAGTTTTAATGTTGTTAAAGTTTAAATTATTTAAGATTTTGCTGGTTAAAGTTAAATGCTGATGTAAATTTATGTGTAAGTTTTTCTTTCATGTACCTAATTGTATTTTAACTGTCACCATTGTAGCCTTTGAAAAAGAATCAAAAAGGATTCGAAACGTCAGGAGTATAAATAAATACATTCTACTACAAGCATTTCGTATCGAACTAAATAGTTCCCAATAATTCTATTCAACAACAAGTAGTGTTTATGTATGTATATATATATATATATATATATATATATATATATATATAAAAGATTGAAATAGCTCACTATAGTTTGGGGATGCAGGGTAAAAGGTATGAATAAGACAGTAGTGATGGTTATAATTATATAAAAATAAAAAAGACTTATGTGTATATTGTAAAGAGGCATGGGGAATATATTTTGTAAATAAGGACCTATATAAGGGAAAATAAAATTAAAAAGTGTAGGTTAGGAGTATATAGCATTACATAGTTGTAAAAGGATATTTTAGTTTTAAAGAGGTATATCTCAGCAAACAATTATAATGTCTAATCCAATTTAAAAGCTTGATGTGCAGTATAGGACAAAAGGAAATCTATTCAAAAAGTGTGACTATGTAGAAGTAGTACAGTTTAGAACATTAGAAAAGCTGGATATGCTGAATAGAGTTCATATAATATTGAAATAAGACAATCAGTAAAATTAGAAAAATTATTATTATTATTGTTATGACAGTTTTCAAAAAAAAATGCCAATAAAAGATTATTAGATATTGAGAATTGTAACTGAGTTTAACTAAAGCTATAAAAGTTGTATTGATATGTATATTAAAAACCTTGAATTTATATATATGGAACTCATTGATGTAGCTAAAAATATGTGCAAAGGAATCGAATGGTTTGATTTTGAATTTTGAATAAATATTATTGGCAGCCAGAGAAAGTAGACGTTTTTCATTCCATCGCTAGAGATTATTACTCTTAACAGGATTTCCATCAGAAAAAAGAATGTAGAAGATGAACAGTATTCCATTTCAAGCAAACACCAATAAATCAACGAGACACAACAGAAGCCCCCTCAAGGAACGTAATTTAGAAATTTTACATATTTTACAGTTGTAAAAGTGTGTGAAAATATCGCTTGACGTAGTGAATCCAAAATAGAATGTATTCTATACAATTTTTGGTTGTTGCATTTAAAAATTTTTGACGTAAAGTGTTATTAATTATTTTGGTTGACATTACATTTGAGAGGCTATTTTCTAAAATTGTTACAAAATTCAAAATATTCATACACCTGAAATTGTAGGGTGAAAAAACAACAAAAATACAAAATTGACCACATTCAGACAATACGCAAGCAGTGCCGAACCGGACGCCATCACCGAAGAAAATAGAGTAAAAATACTTGAAAGGATGTTGGTAAATATTTGATTCTAGTTTCATATTCAATAATCCAAAAGTGTATGATTTCGGTTTTATACACATTTTTTGGTTGGTAAATTAATTCATGCGTAAAAGGTCTATTTAAAAAAACTAAAAATTCATAATCTACAGTTTGTAGATTTGAACTTGCACTTGTGTTAACCGAGTTAGTTTGTGGAACGGGTGAACATCGATCAAAGGGAGCTGACGTGATATCAACAACCGTTTACATTCTATTTACATTGTGTGAGAGAGCGGTTTGTTGCAATATATATATATATATATATATATATATATATATATATATAGATATATAGCATAATATACATGTAAATTTTTTCATGGGATGTAGTCCAAATCAAACAACAGAATACAGATTTAGTATTTAATCAACACCTAACGTTTCGGTACATTGTTCGTACCTTTTTCAAAGGCTAAAATGGAAACAGAAAATTCGAAATTAGCAAGAAATACATAACTTGTCGCTAACAACTTGGATTGATCCACTATATTCAAGGAAATTGAAAACCAATTACTGAATGATTCACATAATAAATGTGGGTCAAAAATTAAAAAATTAAAAATTTGCCTGAAGGACACGTCATGCCACGATGGCGGTTAAAATATAAAAACAAAATCGAGAATGCCAGATTCTATAGGAGTGACAGGGGACGTTCCGAAAATGGCATTGATTACATAACATTAAGAATAATATTTAACGTTGTTTAAAAATATCATTACTATATAAAGCAGAATAGACGTTATGCACTCTATCAACATCCATCTTATTATTGATAGGATTATTTTCACTAATAATGTAAAAAGACTCAATGAAAAGCCTAGTTTTGTAATTGGTTTCGTTCTCCAAAATGATGATGTCGTCGAATAGTGGTGTATGACTGGTTGCAGCAACATGAGCAGACAATGCACATTTAGTGGAGTTTTTTCTGCAATCACTCTTGTGCTGGGTTAAACGACTCTTTAACCACTGGCTGGTCTGGCCAATGTAACTATTGTTACAACTACACGTGATCTTGTAAACAACGTTACTGTTTAACAATTTTGAAGTACGATTCTTTAATTTGGTAAACAAATTCTGGATGGAATAATTGTATTCGTAAACGATAGCAAGCTTAAACAATCTAAGACGTCACTGAAATGTATGATTGGTCGAAATAGTTAGTTTTAGAACAGAGGAAGATGTTATAGTTTTGTTGTTTGTAGCGGGTTGACGAGCAATATTTCTAGAAGCGTAAAACGCTTAGACAAAATTTGATGAAATATTATTTTACAATTAGGTATTTCGCGTAAAGTATGGCCAAAAAGGGGGCCTAGCTTTATGATAAATACTTTAACAAAATTAATAGGGCTCTCTTTTATTCTTTAATCTTGCATCGCATCACGACATACAAAAAGCAACTGACGGAGCTTGTAAGTATTAAAATTTGTAAAGTTTAGTATTAAATTGGTTGTGACCTTATAGTTTGAGACGCGGTGAGTGTCGAGTTTATTCAAATTTAATTGAGGTCCAACGAATACTTTAACAAACTCGTAAATTAAAAATGCGATAATAAACAAGTGTAATATACATGGGTTTGGATATTGAAATTGATATTGGATGGGTAGCAGGAAGCGCAGTTTAGAATGTGGTCATCTTTAAAACATCTTGTGGAGTCGCACGCTTAACCAATTGGACGTGGGGTTCAGAAACATAATTCATCGTCAACGGAGATGGAATCTTCAAGTTTTTCCAGGTAACGCATTTGAATTTGCTGTTTTTTTAACTGTTGAAATTGTGATGTGTGAGAGTGAACTTTAATGTGTATTTTACGGTATTTTACGTATTAAAAAGGATACATATAGCTGACTATTAATATGGTATTTTGAATATAAAACAAAAGATGTACGTAAAGCTTATTGAAGTGCTTGATGAATTTAAATTTAATTGTTAAGAATACATGGGTTTTTTTATGTTTGTGATAATAGTATGCAAAGTGGAAAGCATACCTTGATAAACTGGGTTATTATGAGCTTACCATATTCCAGTGTCGTAATAAACTAAGAGAAGGTATTATTTAGGGCCCGTTTACTCCTGTTGCTTTAAATGTGTTAGAAATTTCAATTTTAAAAAACAAGGACTTGGCAAAAGTAGCATTTATTGAGGTGTAACTTGAGCACCGAACTGTAAATAACTATGAATATTATTATTTGTAAATAGTAGTTAATAAATATTGTATGATTGTTGAATTATTTTGTGATTTTATTAGAATGGTGTGTGAACGTTAAATAGAATGAGAGTAAATTTAGGTATACGAGAAGAAGCACACTGAGCTAGCCAGGGAAGCTGCTGAAGAAATTAATTTAAAAGAGCAGAAAGCGGGTAAGGAAAAATTTGTGAATTTTTAGATTTGTAAATTGATTTTTTTTGTGTAACTGGCAAGTACCAGGGCTCGAATGTTTTTTTACTCTGACGAGGTCTTATAGGGGTTTCACGGTAATATATATTGCTGTGGTCAGTTGGGAGCACTCCGGATCTCCCTAAAACCCATTTAAGCCCCACGAATTGGGCGCCATAAGATTGCTGTGGTCGTGTGTGTTTTAGGGTTTGACATCGCCAGTGTCATTAACTGATTTTCAATATTAAATAAAAAATTCCTTACCCGTTACTTTCTGCTTCAAAAATCTTCAGCAACTTCCCTGGCTAGCTCAGATATGCCTCTTCTTGGATACCTAAATTTACAATCATTCTTCCTTGCCACTCGCACACCATTCAATAAAATCACCAAATAATACAACAATCATACAATCTTTTATTTACCGCTATTAACAGCCAAATTATTCACAGGTATAAACAGTTTGGTACATTAATTACAACTCAATAAGTGATATGTTTTAAAGTCCTTGCTTTAAATTATTATTTGCAAACACATTTAATAAAATATGGGTAGATGGGCCCCAAATAATACCCTAAATTTATTGTACACTGGAGTATGGTGGGCTCATAATAACCTAGTTTATTAATGTATGCCTTTACTTTGCATAAATTAATACAAAATTAATAGACTCGTTTACCCTTAATAATCCAATTTGTATTCATAATAAAATTTAGTAAGTTTTTAATACACCCTTTTTCAATATTTTAAATAACCCCAATAATTGTCCAGTACACGTATCTTGCGTTAATAACTATAAATAACCCCAATATTCACTCACACATCACCAAATAATACAAAAGTTTATCAGATAACAGAAATTTTAAATAAGTTACCTGGAGAATGCTTCAGGCCTCCATCCCTTCGACGATGATCACCATAACCCCTTGGCTTCGTGACTATGCGTTCTAATACTCATAGATGATAACCCTAATAATTTGCCAAGCGCCTTGCTTCAAACTACCATTCCATAACAGCATACAAACTCACGTATATTATACTTTTATTTATTGATTTACTAGCTTGGTATGGTAGTAATTGGACCTCTGTTAATTCGATTTTTACTACACTACTGGTATTTTACGTTAATAACTAGAAGGCCACAACCACCAAGTTACAAGTGCTAGCAGTACATTTACGGTATAATGAATATATTTAATACTCACAAAAACTCTACTATAACGTCGCTCTATCGGTGTAAAGTAGAATAAAGCGATGAGAATACAAAGAGAGCTCTACTAATTCGGCTAGAGTATATATATTTTTCAAAATGCTACCTCCCGGCCACACTTCACGCGAAAAATTTATTTTCAAATAACAATTCTGCAAATTTTGATATAACCGACTTGAAGATTCCTGAAATTCACTCCGTGAACACGCCGTATCTATCCGAAATCTATCTATTACATTTTGTGTCGTCATAAAACCCCGCCTGTAATATTTTTATCTCTGTCTTATTCATATTTGATGTCGGGTTTCAAACCCCATTTGATCTCTTGATCCGCTTTTAATTGGTTATATAGTCGAGCCTTCGCGTTACGTTACGCATCTAGAATAATCTAGTGAACTCCAGGCGTCGTCTATATGTTCTCTTTAGCGATAGAAACGGAATGGTTTCTTTACGTCAGCATCGAGAAAAATCATGAATGATTCAACCTTTAGAAATCTTTCATTCTAATAGCTTCGAGCTACCAATCACTACTATTATTAATATTAAAGGTCTATGGTTGCAGTTAATCTTACTTTTTACGACTCTAAGATTTATGGCTTCTTATTGGAATGATAGTTTACCTTTGTTCCATGTAATTTCTGGATTTCCAGTTATTTTTTCAATTGAAATACAATCTTACATTTTGTTTTAGAATCTGCGACTAATATTCTAAAACAAGTGAAAATATTAAAATATGGTACATGCAATTCAATGTGCTTTAAAAACGTTTGTTTTCCTTTGAACATAAACATGATCAAATGAAATCTTTTATAATTATTATGCTTTACGCGTTTGAGTACTATTTGGATGAAGTTCTTAAAAATAAACTTTCTGCTATGCGCAGAACATTAGTACATATCGTTATTCTTCATCTAAACACACCATTACTTTATCATTAAGAATAAAAACTCCTTTAATTAGGCTTTTATGCATTTATACTCAATATTCTTAGCATTTTAACAAAAATGCTTCGCTATACAACCAAATTAATATTTACATATTTTGAGCGTTTTTAAACTTTTGTCCGGTAGCGTTTTTGTCGTCGGATGTTTACAAAATGATTCTAGACGATCTTTTGATGACTCTAATCACGTCTGTGTGTGAGTGTGATGTGGATGAATGTGCGTGCGTTTGTGAACGCGTTGGTGCGTGTGAGTGCGTGCGTGTGTGTGTATTACTGTGTACAACCCCTTTTTCTTCCTATACGCATATATTCCTACGATCCGCAATTGAGTTCGTAACCATAAGCACTTTTTTTAAAACAAATAAATCTTATTACCTGTTAGTTCTCAACCAACCTTATGCGACTAAATGATGATTATTTCACAACAACTCTCTTTATTTTATTTATATACCTATTGAATGTAAATATGAATTTGTATACCACGGTTTTTGAACTCCTATAAACCTGTCTGAAGGTTAAAATCTGTAGTAAATACTTTTTTTATATAATCTGAGTACGGTTGATTGAGTAAAAACCTTCTAAAATTTGCAATCACACACCTGTTAGGAATACCAATCACTACTCATACAAAGTGCAAATGTTGGTAATTTAGTAGTCTCGTTTTTTACAACAGTATTGATAACCTTACTTTCTATGTTTGTCAAACGACTACGCTTCAAACAATCAGTATTAAATCATGTTTTAGCTATTTACTGTCATTTTATGATATTAAATACTTTTAAACGATCAGATGTGATGGTTTTTCATTACAATCAGCAATATCAACCACACCAACAAATTTAAGTGTGTATATATTGTAAAAGAATTTATATTACACTTGGAAATGACTATCTACCAAATACAAATAATTATAAACGATACAAAAGATTTTATAATCTGCTCTGATGTGGTTACCAATGGATCTCCTTATATTGAAAATAATTCTTAGCTTCCTTCTTGGACCATATCCGACCAATAATATCTATGTCAACGACTTCTGGTTGTATACATCTTTAATTTTAACTGCGTTTCTATTGAAGTCACCCTTTTTAACATTTGTACTAACTTTTTACACTTTTTATTAACACCTTTAAATTACTAAATCAGAAGCAAACTCAAAACTGTTCTTTATTAAAAATTTTCAAAAAAATAAAGTTTTTATCAAATACTCGTTTCTTGGTTCCCAAAGATTCTAGTGTTCCACGCCTACTATACAAATTCCAATTATTATTTTTACATCACCTGCAATCACAAATATTCATATATATATATATATATATATATATATATATATATATATATATACATATGTATATTCAGTAAGCTTTCAGGTTCTACACATTTCAGTTCTTCTTATTAGCTACATAACAAAGTTCACATAACTGTTTATTTCTCTTTTACAATTTTCTAAAACCTTCTTATTTTCGGTTCTACTTTTATATGGAACAATATTGTTTAAAGACACTTAGTAAATGATATTCTAGACTTATTCATCCCCTGGATATGTATTTCATAGACTTCCACAGTTCATTAGCTGAAAGATTTAATACTGATCTAAAATCATAACAGTTTCTCAACACAATTGCTACATAGATGTTGAATAAATCTTGTATTTTAAATTTTAACAAATTTAAGTATTTTAATTACTCTCTAGATTATCTTTTGTACACTTTAATATATATATTTACATTCTCTCTCTTGAGTGCGTGTGTGCGTGTGTGTGTGTGTGTGTTGGTAAGTGTGTGCGTGAGGGGGCACAAGCGGACGCGTGCGTGTGAGTGTTGTGTTGAAGAATACATTGTTAATACATTATTATGATAATTTTGTGCTCTTGTGTATTTCAACAGTCGCCTAGAGTGAACAGTTCGTGACGGAAACATCGTAACATTCATCTAACTCCAGTACTTCAATGCACGTTCTGTAGTCCTCTAAACACGGTGCAAGCTGACCAGGACAGCTTAACTATCTAAAAAAAATTAAGGTTAAACACCAACTATCACGTCAGCTTAATTTACAAGTCAATATATTGTTTTTAATGTATTTTAGAGTGTCAACAGGAGAGGAGGCTCTTAGCGTCAAGCAAAGTAAACATAATTTGGAGACGCTTTAATATTTCGGGCAAAAAAATTATACTAATACGTAATAAATTTCTTAAGACAAAAATGTAGTAAAATAGACATTTTTCTACAAATTAGTTTAAACTAACGCGAATAAAAATATATTTGTTACTGTTTTCTGGAAGCTAGTTGACACCGAGCAAGTGCCCTGTAACGCAAAGGCATTTTAAAAGATTTAACAAAGATATAATTGTATAACGATACAGTGTACAGCACTGCCCAGTAAAAAAAGTTAAAAAAATCAATAAAGGACCATAAAACAGTTTTGTTCTGATATTATTTAAAATTTAGAGAAATGCCCCGTGTATCACCATACAATATACTTTTTTCCAAAATATACAGGTAACAATTAAATTAACCAACACTTTTCATAAGTGTATGTAAAACGCCTATTTCGGGTACAGCAGGTGAAAAAAGATTCAAAATGTAGGAATCAGTCCCGAGGAAAACTGCGCCAAAACTTAGACTTAGTATAGGAGTAACGTTAGGAAAAAAAGATAAAAGAAAGAAAAAATCTAAACAAAATAATCCCGGCAATAGAATAACCGTCATTATGAGAAATTGTCCTGCTCTATCTACGGATCGCTGAGGAGTGGCGTAAGCAGAAAGAAAAAGCAAGAAATAATAAGAACTACTTATTTAAGAGGCGCTAGGGATTATCACAATAAAACAACTCACTCCACGATCTTACTTTGCAGTGCTATGAAGCTTTCTTATTGAAAATGTAGGCAAAACCTTTTAACGATAAAGTTTTGCCTCAAAAGCGCCGTCAAGATGTTAATAGGAGAGTTTTCATCACAAATCTATCCACAAACGGAGGTTATGGAATAAATGACTAAAGTAAACGGAAAACTCTAGACGAAAAAATAACTAGCTAGGGTCAAGACCGCGCTGGCCTGAACGAGGGCGTAAGAATTAAAGGGTCAAACTGCAAAAAGGCGACGGCGCTACCTACCAAAATTAAAACCAAAGAAGGGAGTGTCGGGCTTCTTCGAGTGAATGATGAAACTGAACGGAAACAGAAACCACTTAATTCTGCTATCTAAACGTTTTTCATGATATACATTAATTTTGGGGAACACTCTAAGTGTACTAAATTTAACTAAACTATGTAAGTAGTACGAATGGGGGATCCGAATGCAGCGCCGCCGTCGCCGTCGCCGCCACTAATCGCTTTTTAATGGGTTTCATCAAAGGTTTTATATGTAAATTCCCATAAAGGGTATCTGATAAGTTTTATTTTAAAGGGATTTCCTCCTTGTGTGGAGGGATTTCCTTCTTGCTCCCTCCTTGCTCGGAAACCGCCACATCAACCATTTTGATTACGTCACACTTGCCTTCCTTGATTACGTTACAATGTCGCCGACTCAAATTACTTCCGGGCGATCTAACCCTCTTAGAATTTTTAAAATTGGACTTTGCCTTACAGAGTTACACCCTGTTAAAGACTCGCACCCCAAGTTTTTGCTAATTACATCCATATCTAACCAAAGTAAGAGTTTTCTTCGACTAACCACTTTAGCTTGATTTAGAATTTGCTGGACAATCTAACCCTGCTTGAATTTTTCAAAGCAAACCACCCTTACAAAGGTTATTCCCGTATAAAGCCTCAAACCTTTAAATTTTTTTGTTTAATTAATTTTAACTCGATCTTTAAATCCTTTTTGGTTTCGCGAAATATTCGCTTTAATCCGGAATTTCCCCGGATAATTTAAAACCGTCGGAATTATTTAAATCAAACTACCTTTACAAAAGCTATACCCCCGATTTTAGGAAGTTACCCGAAATCGTCTTAGGGTATGACAGATAATATCAGTCTAGATTTTTCTAGGGAACCCAAATCTTTAGGAATTTTTTAAATCGAAGCACCCCTTGGGAGAATTGTACCCTTATACCTAATATCAAACTTTTAAAATTTGTATAAAAGTATTGCGCGGATTCTAATTCTAGTTCTTTTGGAATTGTAGAATATCGTGTTGCAGATCGTGTAAAATATGTACTACCTGCTTTAATGTAGCACTTGTGTAAAATTTCTATTTTATCTTGGCTGTCTTCCTCTACTATGTCCAAATAATGTACAGGTAAATAATTAAAACTAAAAGCCGAAAGCACATACTTTATCAATTTCTCCCTTTCCTCTGGTTTTTCGGACAACTTATTTTGCAAGCCAATTTATTTGTATTACCATTCCCCCAATACACGTACTATAGCAGGTTATTATACACTAAACAGCAGCTATTTTGTAGCTTGTCCGATAGCTTACTCCACATTTTGGCAAGTGGTACCGAGCACATTGGCGCCTTTATGAAGTATAACTTACTATCTTCCAATAAGGTTAAAGTCTTTTAAGGGATTATAAGGTTTGGTTTGTAGTATTTGTTTTCATAGCTTCTGGTGTCGTCTCCAAATAAAGAAGTAGATGCTTGGTGACTGTTAACTTCCTCTTCCCTCGTGTACACCCAAGTACACCCCTGCCCATGCACGCCCCTGAGCATTTGCATCCCTGCCCATGCGCGCCCTGAGCATGCGCACCCCTACCCATGCGCACCCCTGCTGATTAGGTTTATTTATTTTTCTGCAGATGTCAGCATTCAATTTTTTGATGACTGGGTTTATTACTGTTCCTGTGGACGTCAGCATTAAATTTCTTGCTAATTAGGTTTATTAATTTTTTTGCAGACATCAGCATTAAAATTCTCGCTGACCAGATTTATTACTTTTTCTGTGGACTTCAACATTAAATTTCTTGCTGATTTGGTTTATTCATTTTTTTTGGATATATCAGCATTAAACTTCTTGCTGCCTGGGTTTATTTATTTTTCTGCAGGCGTCAGCATTAAGTTTCTTCATGAATGGGTTTATAACTGTTTGTGCGAATATTAGCATTAAATTTCTTGCTGATTAAATTTATGGTTGACCTCGAGTTTAATTACCCCTAATCATACAAGTTTTGTCAGGATTGTTCTAGAACCTTGATATTACTATATAACCTCCTCAACACAGCATTAATTCTCATAGTATCTTCAACTATTGCTTCGACAACATCTTATAATATACCTCAGTTCTAACCCATAAAATGAATGAATTGTAATATTCGAATTTTTTACTTTAAGATTACTAATACCTTATTTTTCAGAGAAAATGGAAGCCGTCAAAGTTTTTACATGCAGCTTCTGCAACGCTACTTTCACAAGGAAAGACAACTTGCAGCGCCACTGGGAGAAGCAGCATGGTGCAAAACCATTGACATCTGGTATCAAGAGACCAGCTGGTTTTGTGCCGGCTACAGCACTGGGAAACGTGCTCGAGCAGATGTGCAGCGGTGTGAGGTGTGTAACATTAATGTTGATAAAAGATCATTTGTAGCTCATCTTAACACCAACACGCATAAGGATTCAGAAAGTGGCGAAGTAGGTAGCGATAACGTGCTGCAGATTGTATCAGCATTTAGATCTCGTATCGCTATCTATAGAGTGCGTAACTGTGATTCGTCCAACACCGTCGAATCTTTTTGACAGGGGGCCGAACAACATTTTGTTCATTTAGTTGGAGAAAAATTGCATGTCCATACGGCTGTGAAAATCAGTTCTATGGACTCTAGAGGCCATTAAATGTTTCAACACCAAAAACAAAATTATAACACTATTCTCCGACCTGAGTGTCTCGTACCGCGAGTTAGTGGGAAGCATGAAAACCAAGTCAGAAAACTTCCAACAACGTGATTCAGGGTGGTCCATGTTGCGGGTGCTACACCTAGATGTGAATATAAATAAGTACTCCGCCTTGCGTGAATCATGCTTTATTGAACTACCAAACTGGATCAATGATAAACATGCTGTCATTAATGTTTGGAATATGGATTCAGCATGCTTCGCCTGGACTATTACTGCGGCGCTTAATCCTCTACTCGATAATTCCAAAAGAATAACATCGCACCCTCATTATAGCACTATGAAATTATTGTGATGTGTGAGAGTGGACTTTGATGTTATTTTGCATTGTTTTGCGTATTGAAAATAATACGTATAACTAACTTTGATTATGGTATTTGAATATAAATCTA
>JARFIW010000559.1:5445000-5692494 GCA_036346225.1 Platerodrilus igneus
AATTACAATAAAATAAAACTAATCAGGACACATTACCATAAGAATTGTCAAAAAAGGAGCGGTAAAAGGAACAATAAAATTTTATAGTTCGTTAAGTAGACACATTTTCCAGTAGGCTGACTTGTAGACAGCGTCCCAAGACAAGCAAATTACTAAGTCTCAGAACGTTAACTATCAGATGTTTGCAGGCAAAGCAAGGCGCCCTGTCGACGACGCGCTGTTATATCGTATTACAAGCGTCGAGACTTATAAATTTAGCTCAAGGTTCGCCTGTGATACACCCTCAAGTTTAATATTTAAAGTGAACTTTGAAAGCTTCTTAACGACGCCTACGAGCTACATAAATTTATTTTTATCGCAAAGCAAAGCAACACCCTACATACATGTATAATACCTTCATTTTATGGCAAAAGCGTGGCCGCTCCCTTTTTAAGACTCTTTTAAGGTGTTATGGGATGATGCGAATTCTATGAGCATAAATACTGTGGAAATGTTATTGACCAATAACGTTAAAAATAAACATCAAATCCGTTTTTTTGCAACATCCACATGTAAACCTAATTTCAGAAATACACAACTAATAATAGCTCAATTACAACATTTGCAAAGGATGTTACAGCAACGGAAACAAAGTAAATAATATCTGAGCAGGAGGACAGAAATAAACAAACGGCAAGAATGCCTAAGTGTATACGAATGGAGCCCACAATGAACGCTTTTTAGCAGAATCTTTTCAGATCTCACGAATTAAATTAATCGACACCGAATAAAATTTGACTAACCATACGTTTTCTTGGTTTTGATAGTAAAATACGATAAAAATGTACACTTTCGTTAGAAGACGTAAAGACTACTTCCAAATGTGCAAGCCAACAGTCCAATCAAGCCAATAACTTCCGATTCTAGAACAGCATCATCGTGAAAAAGTTAACATGATACCGAAAGCTGCGAGCTCAAGTTTCGATCACTAATACCATAAAATCGTTCACTATTTCAAATGATGTCCAAAAAATTAATAGCATCCGGAAATATAATACCCGCGTCTGTATGGATTCCGTAAAATACACAAACCTGACAATTCGTTTCGACCGTTAGTGAACATAATGCAAAGCATCTACAAGTTTAGAAACAAATAAATGTTTGAGATGTTACCCACTTTACAAATACCGAGCATCAGAGCGTCCGGATCTCTACGTCTTAAAAATCGCTAAATGATATCTTATGCAATTTGTGAGTACGCTTTACCGATTTGCTCGCTCCTACAGATACAAAATTAAATCATACGAATGCGACGATTCAATTGGCCCTATCCACAAAAAAATCCACTCTAAAAAGATTTGACGTCCAACTAACGATAAAAAAAAATTAGTGATCAAATTCGATTCCAGCAGACAAGTTGTAATGGGTAGGAACATCACCATATTAAAACCACGCAGGAAAAGAATCTTTTCCGTTAAGGAACTTAGTAACACTTCTTCAAAAAGCATGTTCCGGTATGTAACAGTCATCATCGTCGCTCGAAGAACAAAAGTGGTGATTGATGGGGGTTAAGGAGATGATATAAATTGATAAAGATATGCTATTACAGGGAAGGACCAATTGCTTTTGCAAGCATAACGATAGCAGTGGAGCGGCTATGTAATAACTACAACTACACCAAACTACTTAATAAAGGGTATAAATACCTTTTATCCTGTGCCGCTGGGGGCAATAAACATTCACACACAAAGAGCTTCCGACGGACCACCAGTAACACGCTCGTCCGGGTGATGGTGTCGCTTTCAAAAGCTCTCATAAAACCGTCTTCTGCAAGGGTTCGGATGCGACTTGCTTCTGTAAAGGCTCGAGTACGACTGTCACTTCACGCACTCACTGCCGGTATATAATGTTTCACTGACAACTGTAGGATGCACGCACTGACGGTATTTATTGTCACAAAATACCGAATTGTTCGATGATGTCGTAACAAGTGGCAATAGTTTAACCACTTCAAATTCTCCAGTAATTCGTGATGCGTGCAGTAGTTCGTTTTTTAGATCCATCGTATAGATATAAGTTCAAAGATGTCAAGTTGAAGCTCCTTGCTCGCCACTCTAACAGTTTTCGACGTTTCTATCAATGGCCAAATAATTAGCAATCAAAGCAGACCTTAACTATCACACTGTAATCGATAAGAGCACTACCAAATTAACACTTCAAATGTGGATGACGCCACTTGGCGACATTAGTTCGGCTAGGTATGTGCGTATGACGCCAGTAGCGCTACTACTTACTTTAGTTCCGCAGTGGTGGTGAATGTTTGTGCCCTCGTCCGCACATTATTTAGGTGTTCTTTATTCTTGTTCTGCATATATATTCTTGCCATCTATCCACTTTTTCTACATTTTCTATAATGATGTTTCTTCTCGCACCCGTTATATTTTTGTTATTTTTGTCATTCTAATTAGTTTGTATGCTTCGTCTGTCATTCCAATTATCTTAATCTGTAGTTCTTTACACTTTTCTTCAATCCACTATTCTTTAGCTTTTCCTGCATTTGTGAATTATTTTCCATTTTATAGCTTTGTATCTGTATCCCTGCTTCGTCTGGTCTGTTTTCATATTTCGCCTTTTTTCTATTAAATTCAGAATATCCTTTATCACCCATAGTTTCTTATTTTCATTTTGTTTATACCCAAAATATCTCTTGCTGCAGTCTCTAGTCGGAGGATATAATCTTATTCCATTCTACTTCTACTTTCTTAGTAAAAGAAATTTTCCTGATGTCATTCAACAATGTGTTTGGCTATCTCTCGATTCTTTTGTGTATCTTTATCTTATAATTTCCCAAAATCAACATGCGTTTTTTCGTTCTTTTTTGTCAAATTTTTAGATTTAACCACGGTTTCCGTAACTACTATGTTGTGGTCAGTGTCTGTATCTGCTTCCGGGTAGCTTCTACAGTCATTTACTTGATACCTAAACTGTTGTCTCAAATGAGTATAATCTATTTGATATATCCTTATGTCCTCTGGGCATCTTATACGTGGAACGTCTTCTAGCATGATGTTGAAACAATGTATTTGTGATGATTATCTTGTTTTATCACAAAATTCTGCCAGCCTATTTCCCCTGACGTTTCTCGTAAACCCAATAAACCTACCATCTCTCCATTCCTACCCTCACCTACCACTGCATTAAAATCTCCCAAAAATTATTAAATTTTCATGCCCTTTTACGAATCTTAGTATGTCTTCGATATCTTTATAGATCGCTTCTACCTCTTCTTCACTGTAGCTAAAGGTGGACATATAAACCTGTATTATTACCGTGTTTGGCCTTTTTGGTTTCTAATCTATCCATGAGTACTCTTTCGTTCTTTAGTAGTTAGTCTTGTAAACAAGGTTGTTCCCTTTTCCGCATAACTGTCTTCAACCCAGAATTCCCCTCTCCAGTCATATATGAAATACCCTATAGTATTCGTTTTAAAAATCTCCCGCTTCGGACTACCAAACTTCGCCAATCTCTATTATGTCTAATGCTAACAACCTATTTATTACAATTTTAAAATTCTTCAGCTTATCTACTTGCTTCGTGCCTCGAACATTCCATGCCCCAACACACAAGATGTTCCCGGTTCTTCTGTTTCTTCTATTGAACTTGCCGATTGCATCCTCCAAAATATTGCCTTTTCGGCGATCTGAATGGGAGACTATTACGGAATCTTTTACTCAGAATAATGCCATTGTTTTTGGAAACATTTTTGGTATGCTGTGTACTTGAGGTACTAGGGTGGTTTCACTTGCCTTTCACCACCTCATATTTGCGAGTTTTTTATACCTTGAAATTTTGAATTTTGCCGAACCCTCGCTATTCCAAGCGAGGTAGGGATCTTATACGAGCATGATAACATTCACACACGGTACATACATTTTACGTCTAATCCTAACCAGGGCGTATTTTTGTGAAAAAAGTTCGCTTAACATTTTTCAAGCGGTCCGTGTCAGTAAAATCGAATCTGGGATCTTGGGATCCGCAGTCATACGCGAACCTCTCGAATCCATAGAGCCGTCCACAAGTAGTCACCTATATTCGACTTTCCAATGTTCCACCCGAAGGTACTACATTGATCAGAAACCGAATTTTATTTTTACCTGGAAATTTTGGATTTTACCGAAAGTTTACTATTCCAAGCAAGATAGAGATCATTTAGCGTGCGTGACAACGCTCACACACGAGACCTATATTTTACGTCTCATCCGAACAAGCGTGTATTTGTGTGAAAATGTTTGCTTAACATTCTTCAAGCGGTCTGTGTCGGGAATCAACCCAGGGCACACATAGTCCACGAGCATGAAAAACGACTGTGTCGTGTGATTTATTGGGCCGGTGACGTAATAGATCCCTTTGTCTTAGAAGACGACGAAGAAGCTACAATTACTGTGAATGGAGAACGTTACCTCACATGGTAACCATTTGGTTACAGATTAATTAGTAGGTTATGCTCTTTCTTTGAAAATATAGATATTGAACATATTTTGTTTCAGCAAGATGGATGACATGTCACATCTCCCGTGAAACAGTCGCTTTATTTCATGAAAAAATCCCAGCATGCTTGATCTCTTTGCGTAGTGATCACGAATGGCTTGTCAGGACTTGTGACTTCACATCTGTGACTCTTTTTGTGGAGTTATGTTAAGTCAGAGGATAGAATTCAGGAACTGAAAGCGGAAATCATACGCGTCATTGCCATGATCCAGCCAGATACCTACGAGAATATTATTGCAAATTTTGTTGGGAGAGTCAGAAGAAGTCATCTACCAGATGATTTTCATTATGAAATCGAAGATGTTACTGAATGTAAATCTATAAATATGCATTTTAAATAAAATTCGACTAGTTTATTCATTGTTTAAAAAATACGCACTTTTTGGGATATCCTATACGACAACCAACCCGAAAAAGTTCTTGTTACATATGCTCCACAAAATATATGATGATTCTTTACTGCCACAAAAATGCCTCAACATTCAAGTTTCAGATCACAGTGCATGCTTCTGCTGCTTTCTTTTCTACTTGTTATAACTTCCATCTAAGCACTACATATTCTTCTAACACATTGTCTAGCAATATCACTGAACAGGATGTACTAAACACAAATAGCAACTAAAATCCAACATGTCAGTTTTCCTAATTTGTGACTGTACCAAAATATTTGCAAGAGTTAACTTTTCAATTTAATTTAATACTTCGTACAAATACATTTCCCGAGTTCAAATTTATGCTACTTCTGTCCTTGGACCATAGTGACGAATATAGTGTACTGGAAACATGATTTGTGAATGAGCACAAAATACTTTGAATGATTAAGGTTTTTCTCTACATTGTTTTAACAGTTTCGCGGAGTCAAGATTGTTTATGACGTGACTGGAAACAGCAAGGTGAATTTGACAAAAAGTACTGGTGCAACAATTTTTATATTCCTCTTGAGGTTTGACGTCACAAAATGTCAAGGTCAAATATCATGACTTACGCCAAAAGGCGTCATACGCATATTTTATATATGTTTTGACAGTATGCGTTGACTGAAATTTTGGGTGATTTTATGCCAGATTAATCGACCAAAGATAATAGTTTTATTTACAAATAATTCAAAACTTACAATAAAATATTTACAACATTTTTTCATCGAATAAACTGAAACAGGGCTCAGCACATAAACCATGATTTTCAGAACATGCTTTACATTCCCAAACAGTATCCTTTCTTATTTTTTTTTGAATAACAAACACGGCATCTTTTTCTCCCACGTCGCTTTCCATCTGGGTTTTCTTCTATTGTAGTTGGAATGTGTTTTGAAACTTTTGGTTTGGCGGTTTCAACAAAAGGTGTGTTTGGCCAAAGTGCCTCTATGACAGCTAACCGAAAAGCATAAAAAGTAAGTCTTTTACATGAATGTTAAAAGAAAATTCAATAGGAATTACAAAGGAGGAGCTGGAAAATAATGTCATTCGCAGATCTTTTCTGTTACCTCTTAGAGTACCTGAACAATAAGTATTATGGTGCATTAAGTTCTCTGATAATTCACTACTATTATAGTAACTGTCCATAAATAAAGAATGTCTATGATCCAAATAGTTTTGCATCAGGTGTATAACTAGTTTTTGAGTATGATCTTAACCTCCCATGTCGTCCAGTTGTCCAGTAAGCATGTAGAGCTTTAGTCCGCATTTGTGGCTCTTGTTAACAATATATTGCCTAAAACAAGTCTACCCCTCCATAGTACTATAGATTCGTCTATATGTAAATTTTTTCAAGGATAGTATACTTGGTCTATTTTGTTATTAAAATACTCGATCAGTGGTCTAAAATTATAAAGGCGATCAGCTGGCACAGTTTCGTTTGGCATAAGATTTTTGGAAAAATGAAGACATCTCAAAAAAATTAAAAATCTATTCCGACTGATTTGCTTGGAAAAACATGTAAAATTAAATAAACGAGGAGTGTTCCAATAATCCTGAATTCTGTTCAATTTAATTGTTCCCATGTGATACACTAATCCTATAAATTTCACAAATTCATCTCTAGTAACGTCTGTCGATTCAGACATTCGAGATCTCGCATGCTCTACCATTTCTAAAAAGATATCTAACGCTTATGCATTAGTTTCTTCTATTATTTAGTTTATAGTAATGTCATCCATCAAAAGCCTAAAATATTCATGCGGGTGCGCATTTTCAGGTAAATCAACTAAAATCTGATTCGCTTTATTATAAACAAATTATTTCATATCATTTGTATCATCTTGCCATGCATCTCCGATATGAGACTTTCATTTCAATATCAACATCCTGATCAACTTCTGCTTCTTCATCGGTTTCCGTTTCTGTTAAAAACGAATAATAATAAATATTGAATTGATAGTAAAATAGTACAGGAGGCACCTACCTTCCTCTTCATCACTATTTTCTTAAAAATGTTGCCCGGTTTCATTATTTTCATCACTGTCCGAATGATATAAATAATTTAGCAGCTCATCATCAGTGAGATTTTTAGGATAAGCCAGATGGACCAGATTCATTATCCCCGTTTGATAGTAATACCAGAATTAATTGGAAACTCCTACTAGTACATTAGCATTTTGTTCGTCAGATATCAGACTTCCCCAGAGTATTTAGTTATTATCAGTTTTCAAATTTGAGATAGTGATTCTGACCTCGTGTCAGCATTCATTTCCTTTAGCTACAATTGATAACTAACAACAACAGATACTTATCTACCTTTCTAATGGGATTTATAAGTTGTAGTTCTAATAAGTTTCTTAATCGATTTTGTATTTGCTGAGGCATAATTGTTTAAATTGCGTTTAGGGCTTATCATTTATTTGATTCTTGTACGTATAATATTTAATAGGTTAATTAGCTAACGCATGTTTGTTATAACTTTAATTATATTTTTATATCATCTGTTCTAATTCTATACCATTTACAGTTTTGTTTGGTAATTTTACAGAACCTTGATTATTTAGTCAATTCTACAAGTCGTGAAAGATTTCTTGGATACCTGTTGTACGAACAAAGTAATGTGGAATCCAGTTTGATAAGAATTGGATCTACACCACATGTGCTATCGCAATTAAGAATGATTATAACCGTAAATATTTGAAGATCTCGTGATCACTAACACATAGTAAAGTTTTTACGTAAGAACTATTGTATATTTTTACTAACAGAAGCTTATACTATCTTCATCATCATTCGGTCTTCAGTCCTGGAACTGGTTAGACGCGTACCCTCATTGTTTCCTATTCTGAACTAACCCACACATTTCCATGAAATTTGCAGTCTGCATCTATCACTCTAGGTCTACATTTACCTCCTTTTTCCTATCTCTGCTTGTAATATATCCCATACTATTCCCCAAAAATGCTTTAGAACGTATTCTGCCCTTTTATTTCTTCTACTTTTTTCCACAGATATCCTTGTCCCCCTACTATTTCTATAACCTATTTGTTATTAACTTTTGTCTGTCTATGCTATCATCCTCATACATCCGAAGCGCAACATTCCAAAAGGCTTCTACCGTTTTTCTGTCTGCTTTTCCTACTGCCCGTATTTCATAGGCATACTGTGCTGTGCTCCACACATATGCTTTTAACAATTTTCCTTTTGTTTCTATGTTTGTTATCTTTCATCATAGGCGCTGTTCTTTCTTGTTAGATGCAGTTCGGTACCCTTCTATTGTTTTACAATTATATACCCTATTCTCCGACATTCAGTGGTTGTGAAGGAGGGGGGGGGCAGCCTTTGACTGCCAAGTTCCCCCAGCACTTGAACATTTGCCGATTTAATATTTTTTCCAATATATCTTTTCGCACAGTCAACATTAGTTGCAGATATTTCACAACCAACACCTGCAGTTGTTTATAATAAGCATCAGATTTATCTGCGAGTATTTTTTGTTATTAGGTTTTCTGTCTCAAAACTGGTTGGACACGTACCTGCACCTATTTATATTCTGAGGTAGCCTACACAGCTCCCTGAAATTCTCACACAGACTATATACAAATCGGGTCCCCTTCTATTTCTTCCCCTACCATTTTTAATACATCTTCGTTCTTAACTTTGTCTATCCATGATATCTTCATCATACGTCTGTAGCACCACATTTCAAAGGCTTCTACCTTTTTCTTGTCCTCTTCTCCTACTGTCAAGGCTTCACAGCCGTAAAGTGCTGTGCTCCACACAAATGTTTTAAGCAATCTTTTCCTTGTTTCTATGTTTATTGTCTCTGAGCACAGTAGTTGCTTTTTCTTGTTAAATGCAGCACGACCTTGTGCTAATCTTTGTTTTATATCTTTAGTGCTTTTCCCATCTTGCGTTATTTGGCTGCCTAGGTAGCAGAAATTCTTAACCTCTTGTAAGTTCTTGTTACCTATTTGTATTCTTGTTTTTAATTTATTTTCCCCTCCTTTGCATACTAGTACTTTAGTTTTATTTTTGTTAATTTTCATACCGTATCTCTCTGTTAGAACAGTTTCCATTTCATTAAAAGTAGTTTCCAACTCTTCCTTGCTAGACGCTAATACCGCTATATCATCTGCAAATCTAAGTATATCAATTTTTTGTCCCTGCATAGTAATTCCAAATGTCTTCCTGCATTTGACAGTCTTCATTGCCTCTTCGACGTACAAGTTAATTAATGGGTATAGGGCACATCCCTGTCTCACCCCATTCCTAATATTTACTTCTCTACGTTCCTGCTCTAATTCTATTACCGCTGTTTGCACTTTATATAAGCTATGTACTATGCGTTTATCCCTAAAACTTACTTCAACTTTTTGAGTATTTTAAACATTTTGCATTGTCGAATGCTTTTTCTATCGTTTTCTCCATTATCAGCCTCAGAGCTAAAATAGCTACCCGTGTTATTCCCGTGTTTCGTCTAAACCCAAATTGATCTTCTCCTAGTATTTCTTCAGCTCGTTTTTCCATTCGTCTTTGTATAATTCTAGTTAATAGTTTTGACACGTGTGCTGTCAAACTTATTGTTCGAAAATTTTCACATCTATCCGCGCCTTTCCTTTTTGGTAAAGTTACTATGATGTTACGTTTGAAATCTTTGGGTATCTCACTTGTCTCGTACATATAGCTTACAAGTTGGAAGAGACGTTCTGTTACTGTTTGTCCAGCGGCTTTTAGTTTCTGCTTGCACCTTATTTATAGCCGGCGCCTTACCATTTTCAGACCCTTTAATGCTAATTGAAACTCATCTCTAAGTATAGGATGTCCCAAGTCATCATTTTCAATGTTTGATTCATGTTCTAATGCTGTTAGTTTCTCTCCTGCATATAACTTCCCTATGTTCTTGCCATCTACCCATTTTCGCTACATTTTCTATAATGACGTTTCCTCCCGCGTCCTTTATATTTTTGCTATACGATTTTGTATACCTAAAATTCATCCTAATTAGTTTGTATGCTTCATCTGTCTTTCATACTTCCATCTTAGTTTGTACCTCTATGCACTTTTCATCAATCCATTGTTCTTTAGCTTTTCTGCATTTGCGAATAATTTCCCATTGTATGGCTGTGTTTTTCTGTTTTCCCGTTTCGTCTGATTTATTTTTGTATTTTCGTCTTTCTTCTATAAAATTCAGGACGTCCTTTGTTATCCATGGTTTCTTATTTTCTTTTTGTGTATACCCCAGAACATCTCTGGCCGCCATGTCTAGACTGGAGTTAATGTTATTCTTTTCTGTTTCTACTTCCTTAGTATCAGATATATTTGCGAGGCGTTACCGTGGATCAATATAGTAAGCGTAAGACTACGGATCCCAAGGTCTTGGGTTCGAATCCCGACACTGCCGACTGCTTGGAAATTGGCAGGTGAACATTATTCACAAATTACGCCCTCGTTCGGATGAGAGTTTAAACGGAGGTCCTGTGTGTGAGTGTTGTCACGCACGTTAAAGATCCCTGCCTTGTCTGGAACGGCAAGGGTTCGGCAAAATTCTAAATTTCCAGGCAACAAAAACTTCGCCTCCTGGCCAAGATAGTACCTTCGGGTGGAGTATTGGAAATGTAAATGCAATGTGTACTTGGGAGGTAATGTGGTGGTTTCCCGTTGCCTTCCACATCGTGGTAGTGCGTCTTAGAGTGCCATACTGACCCCTATAGTCTCTGTAGTTTGGCTCTTTAGCTCATTAGAACACGCAAGCCATTTAACCTGTTCTAGTAATCTAGAACTTCGGCAAGGTGTAGGTACATTCGAAATGGAATACTATCTTACTAGTAATTAATTAAATTAACATACACGTTAAAGTTCAGCCAAGTTTAAGTCATTGAATAATTCACTTTACCGCAAGCAGGTGCCCGTAAGCTGGGCATTTCTACAGTTCGCGAGTTACATATCCCCCAAATCAATATATATGTATAATTAAATAGAAATCATTAAAACTTAAGTTAGATGCAACAATGTATAATTGAAGGACAGATTACAAAAGGTTAATGGAAGTTCATAAACCAGACACGAGAACGGATGTGAATACATTGTATTCCAGACGTAACTTGACACTGCAGGTGCAGGTCACAATAGACTGTAAGACACTTATTGTTAGAATTAAGATTGTTACTTTGTATTGTATAAATGAGTAAAGAAAATAGAAGACATGAGCTCTGCAGTTTCCACAATTAATGTGAGGGGCAGGGACAGCATAAATACCCTCAGGAGCCCAAGATAGCCAGTCAGTCTCGAGCTTCATATCTTTAACATGGTTGGTTGTTCAAGCTACTAAATTTTATTTAATTAATTTAATTAGTGAAAAGTAATTTTGATTGTTAAAACGTTAATGAATCAACCACTTGTTAATTTCCATTGTACTTTCTGTTTTAAATAAATTAGTTAGAAGAGTTTTTGGGAGAAGCCTTTTTAAAAAGCCGCTCCAAGAAGCCCTTAATTTAACTCGCGTCGTCTGCCACTACGATTCTCCCCTATATGGTCTATCTACTTTTTTCTTGTCCCATCCGTCATATATGCACGGCGCTGCATCTTTTATGCTTAGGTCGTGATATCTTAATTAAAAACCTAAACCGTAACGGATAATTATGTTATCTTGGCAAAACTCTTGGAAATATTCCGGGCCTGAGTTGTATGGAGTGTGGTATTCATATAATTGCCATGGATAAAACAAGATCTAGTAGTGTTGCATAACTGTTTATAACAATCATAGAAGGTTGACCTCAATATGGCTATGCTATGCGACATAATTGCTTAGGAATAATACTTCAGAGCAAAAAGTACACTGCAATGCCTGAAGTACCTTAAAAAGTAATTAATCCTCAGCAGACGACAAAACTCTGGTAGTGTGTTAATCATGTCCAAAATTGAGCCCGTTACATCAATTGCTATCCGTTGGAGTTACATGATGCAATCAAGTACTAAATAGCGCAAAAAAAAACATCCTGCGGGATGGGGATAATAATAGTAGTGTTGTCTAAGTCCTCAAAACTTGAAACTGTTATATCTTCCCAATTGTTTCCAATCCAAAGTTATTACTAAGCAAGCGCAAACAAAAACTTTCAACCTTGCAACTTTTACAATTTTTGGGAGTCAGCTACTAGGCAAGCCATTGATGTTGGAAACGAAAAACCGTAATGGCAGCAGCGGGAGTATCTTGTACTATATGTACTGTCGTATGTTTTAGTGTTAATCTTAGATACCTCAATTGGTTCAAATAGTATGCAACCTGCGACTTTAATCATATATAAACGATGACGCACCGTGAAGAATGTCTAATGTCTGCTACTGCAGCCATTGCATTCCTAACAAATGTGTTACATCATATATTTTTGTAAGAACTAGTTAGAGTACTTATGACTTAAAACTTTTCCCATATTCCAAATGAATAATTTACCGTTCACATTCTGTTACAAGGTGAAGTATTTTCGAATGGTTTGTTTAATCCTTATTACCTATTTACAGCTGCTGAACATAAAACAACAACGATCTAAATTTTCTAGACGTCGACCTACGCACGAATTAAATTTAAAATGAGATCAGACGTGGTGCGGTGCGATGGTGAATATACGACGATCAGCTGATAAACGGAGAGGTTTAATTTAAAGTTTAATAACCTGTGAGCGGCCTCAATATTTTTAGCATTGTTGCAATTCGTCCTTGGATGTTTGTTCGCTAGTACGACATTTAGTAAAGGCCGATTTAGTTATGCATAGACACAGTCAGTATATGTATACAAACCCTAAGCTAGAAGGGATACAATGATGCGGACAGGTGTGCCGAATTAGAACAGCAGAGCAAAGGGGAAATCGAAAGCGACGACCGGCGTCCGTCGATGGCGCCGTGACCTGTTTTTGCTACCCACTGAAAACATGCCAGCTGTACTTCACTCCTAGCCAAGACTTAATTGTTAAGTTATCCTACACAAGTTCTAATTTTCAGTAATGAGAAGTTCGTAGATGCACTAATACCGCTTCATACAATCCTCTCGAGCGGATACTAGAGGCGACTAGAAATTGAGAAAGTACATCTAAGGCAGCGACAAAAGGCAGCATCTAATTTCTGATAGATACGAAACACCTTTACAATTTTTTTGTGTACGGTAATGCTATTTATAGAATTAGCAAAAGCAAACCATGAATCATATTACATTCTTTTATAATGCATGGTTATAAAAATACATAATTACTGGGTCGGAAATTACCTTCAACGGCCTTGTAAAACGTTGGCATGAAGCGGCATATTTATTTATATGAATTGTATAGGAAGTTATTTGTACCTTAACTGCGCAATAAATAACAAAACAACTTGTCATTTTTACAAGTGCACGGCTTCAAAATAAAAAAATTCTACGACTGATGTTTTCGACAAGTATTGCAGGTGACTCGTATTCACTATGTTTTAAAAACTTCATCTATATCGAACAAGTTCAAAAAATTTACGAAAACACATTGATATGTACTTTACTCTAGAAAATATATCGCAATAATAGTTGAAATATTTTTTTTTATTTAGTTAATCGACTTTCAACAATAAACACTGGTCTAATACAATCTTCAAACAGTAATTCAAAACCTTCCAGAAAAAAATGTTTCATTGATTTGCAACTTCTACCTCCACAAGATTTATATGTAATATTATTAGTCCTGGAACTCTTCGCCATTTCAATTTCATTTGGGTTTATGAATCACAAGTATAAGAGCCAAATTTGGAGAAACGCAATTGAGCGACCCCCTTGCTTAATTTTATAACATTGTAGTCATCCAGTCTAATAAATCCTAGTTTAAGGATTCCATCTTTGTCTATAACAAACGGTCACTTAAGAGAGGAATACCCCATAAAGGATTTGGACACTCTCTTGTCGTAGGTAGAGAAATCATGCCTGAAGACGGAGGACAAACCAGTTTGGTCAACGACATAAGAATGCAAAACCAATCGAGGAACCACTACATTAAAACTTTAATATTAGGATAGTGTTACCCTTTACGTGCTGAAAATAGAACAAATTCCGAAGAACACCGGAAAAACTCGGCATAAAACTAACTACTCTAAACCCTGTATTCCCACTAGTTAACGACTTAAAGACTTTTTCTTCATACCAAACATGGGGAGCACAGACTATAAAAGAAGTTGCGTGGTCACAACAATAAGTATTCACTTGGAGCTCCTCATACTCCGAGTAATCAACTCGCAGTGCTGTCCTACAGCCAGCCATCTTCTACCGGAAGTCTGCCATCTTCTACAACACTAGCGGCGCTACCCTACAGTCCGCTGACGCCAACGCCTCAACGAACGACACCGATCCCTACCGCATTTTCAATACCTACATCCACGTCTTTGTCAGCAGTGCTTAAATCCTAATCTGCTGACGCCGACGCCTCCACGAATGGTGCGCTGTATCATGACGTCGACACCTCATCCAGTGATGCGCTGCATCACAACGCCGTCGCCTCCTACATCCACACCTTAGCCAGCAGTCGTGAAATCATAGCCTGCCGATGCCGACGCCTCAACGAATAGTACACTGCACAACGACGCCGATGCCTCCTACACTCGACGCCTGTAGTAAACCACGCTGCCTTCCGAGAACCAGCCGCCCCATGGAGTTTGACGAAGACATTAACTTGTATATAATTGTTTTATCCTATAAATATGTATATTGTATAAATAATAATCGGTAAAAAGATCCAAAACTCGCACACTGTACCTAAGAATTTAGACGCCGCTCACAACCACCGGCACCAAGCAGTAACAACAGCATCCCTTAAGCATAAGATTTCGGAGATAAACTCGTCCTTCGTGCGGATCTTTGAAAGTAATTAGAAGAAATACGAACACAAGTTCTAACATAATATTATTTGAAGTGTGGAATGATCGAATTCTAAAGAAAGTTGGTAGATTAAACGACTTTTGGGCAGGTAATAATGAACTTTTACAAGTAATGACAAGGAGGAGTAGGAATTGTAATGAAATATAGGACAGTGCATAGATTTTTATAAACATCAGCGAATGCTTTCTTAGGAAATTAATAAATAGACATAAGGCTAGGGAATAGAAGTTAAGGAAACAAATTACCCACGTGGTGGCATCTCGGAACTTAAATCTCAGGGTCCAGCGGTGATTTGCAGGTTGGGTTCGATTACGCCATGTTGAATATCAGATTTCCATCCGTCCTAAACCTCTACTGCACTCGTAGGGGGTCGAAAGGAGATAAGGTACCAGGTACAATACAAGGTAAAGGTACAGGAAACCTACATACCTGTTCCTAAAAGAAAAACACGCACACCACCCCAGATAGTTGTTGCTTGGTTCACGTCTCGTGGCCTAGTCCTCGCTTTCGACACTCGTGCACCCATGCATTCACTCTGCGCAGGCGCGACTGTCAGCGACGACCGAAGTTAATGTTATTAATTTAAAAATACGCGGCAATTAACTTATAAATTTGAATTAAATCTTAAACATACTACACTGCCAATTTTGGCATGTAACCTCTCACCTTCCGTAGCACCTACGACAGTGAAAATTTCACATATGTTAAGTTTAACATAGACGTGCACACAAACACGCATACCTTCATTTAATCACACACAATTTTCCGATTTATTTCATACTTTGAGGTCGATGCCTGGTGTTCGTTTTTCAATATCTATGCTGATTTGTTTTAATTCACTCGATTTCTGTAAAAAATTTGAATAATTAGAGGGGGATGTGACGTTTCCCTAGAAATACGTATAATCACATTTCATTTTAATAGTTTCTGTATTATTAAATACCACCAATAGGATTGAGTTATTCCCTTTAAGAAATATAATTTTTTGGATACTATAAATTTTGATCTAAAGTAAAATTATTTTGTATCATATATGACCCATGTTCAAAGGTTGTCAAATTCGCATGTCAGTTTTGGTTATGAAGAAATAATGTTGGCGTCAGATGATCTAATCGTCTGAGCGCAAAGACAAGTCATGTACAGTTTTGTGCTGACTCAAATAAATGTAAAATTCAGATTTCTGACTCTGGTCCACAATACGTATATTTAAGTAGATATAGGTTAAGTAAGAGAAAAGACACAAGGTACGTTCATTTGATACGTTTAATTCATCCGTCTCAAGAATGCAGAGGATGCCTTGAATGACTTAGAAAAGGGAGATTCATATTTCATAAGACACATCGTACTTAGTACCCAAACCATCAACATTCCGCTTTCCTAGTCGTAAGTATGTTCGGATAATTCCCTGCCAAGAGGGCCAGTTTCAATTTTAGGAGCACATTGGTTCCTAAATAGACAACCCTTGTGTTGGAAGTAACCATGTTGACGTGAACGAAGTCAATACGGAGTAGAGGGCAATCATTTAATGGAACAATAGTCAATCACCTGTCAGGCAAAAAAAGATAAAGAGAAAATCTTCTGAAATTATACCGCAGTAAAAGTTTATAAATAAACATTCATAATTTTAAGCATGAACTGACTGAACGTATCTACAGTACGTTCTGCGTTTAGATTAAATTTTGAGTGAAGTGACTGTGCGATATATTTGACTTTTAATGCCTACTTAAGATTGTATTATGTATTTGTAATGAAAACGTAAGTGTGCCATATAATTAGAAACAAGTCGTATATAATTGTGCAGAGATATGTGGAAATTGGTTTTGTTTCTCCTTTATTGTGACGGTATAGTTGTTACAGTTTTGCTGTATACATTGTTGTGATTACCTAGAAGCAAAGATTAAGTATTTCAGATCATTTAACAATTGCTTTTAGAAACCTTCTTTGCAGTTAGCAGTCTTAAACAGGTCTACGTGTTTTTAGGTTTCATGTTTATTTTAAGTTTAAAGTAATATTCTTTTTAATGAATTTTCAGGTATATTTTTAAGCCAGAATCACTCTCCCGATCTCAATTTTCGGCACCATCTTGTTATTCTCTTTAGGGCTTTTCCTTAGCAACCCTGCGAGATTAGGATGCGTCCAAGGTATTTCCCGATCAAGACCATATTTCATATCCGGTAGCATTCTGGAACCTCCTTCAAACACATACACCTGTCTCACTGAGTTGGTCGACAATCAATTTTGTTAGTACAGTCGAGGTGTTCGGTATTTTACCGAAACCGGATTTTTAGCGGAGAACTTTGCCGAATTTTCTGTGAATTACTGGCTAAATCTGAGAGGGAAAGGGTGTGACAAAACTGTACGTAACAAACATAGTGATTACGATTAATACAAAGCCCACACCAACAATAATAATATGTGTATATAGGTTACAAACTGACTATGACGATGCAGAAGTAAAGCTTGTTTCTGAAGACCTAGGAGAATCGATTAAATACGATACAAAATCAGTAAAGAAAAAGAGGCTCAAATTGTAGAGCAATATAAATTAAGCGAAATGATAGGAAGAATGGTTTGGGAGGTTCTACACGAAGTATAAACTGGTAATTGCAAACACTGTTAAAAATCACACGAGAAGAGGAAATCAAGAAATACGCACCAGATTGATTATATTACGGAGAGGCAGAGTTCGGAAATTAAGTAAAAAAATACAACGTATCTAAGAGTAGGAGCAGGTAGCAATCATGACTATGACGAAGTAAGTGCCAACCAAGTTTTAAAAGATTGACAAAAAATCTAAATATACAAAATAATCTTTAGACGAACTGCAAGAAGAGGAAGAGAAGAAAATTGAAGAGAACCGTATTGCAGATGGCCTTAATGGCAAAGAAAATATAGAAAATGTAGAAAGGAAGAAAATTAAGAGAACCGTATTGCAGACGACCTAAATATCAAAGAAAACACAGAAATGTAGAAAAGGAATGGATACGTATTAGACAAGAAATCATGCAACGGCAGAAATAAACCTTGGCAAAACAAAACGAATCGTTGAAAATTCTTGGACAACAGAAGATATATTTAATAAGGTGATGGATGTACACAGGTACTATAAAAACTTTAAACATTAAAACTTAGAAATAACTTAGAAATAGAATAGGCAAAAAATGAAGAGCTATCGGAAGAACTGATTAGTGTAAGATATTTTAAAGTTGAAAAACCAAAGCTTGTTGGTAAAGTACACAAAGACACGAAACTAAAAGAACGTTTAGTAAAAATGAAACAATGAGAAACCTTTATAAAGCAATAACGAAAAAGTAGATGGACAGAATATATTAGGGTGCGATACAGAAGAAGAGTATTAAAGGTTGACGTACTAGAAAATGGATGAAAAAAGAGACTCGATACTAATATCTGAATTCGAAATACCATTAAAAGATCTGAATGACAAGAAAGCGGTAAGAACAAACGACATTTCTGTAGAAATACTAAAACTTTTAGAATGAGATAACACAAGATTCTGTTACGTATTAAGTAAATTAACCCGTAACATGCATTTTACAATCATTGGATAACCAGTTTCCATTTCTTATAATCATTAAATTTACAGTATTTCATTAAAAGCAAAGATAATTCTAATTCCCCTTGTTTCTTGGCTTCAACCTTAGGTAGGTTATAAATTAGTTGTTAAATTGTAGGCTTAAAATGATGTGATATGTAAAAGTATGTTAAGATGTCTTCGGGGATTTACATCATTCTCGCGCGATTTTTTATCGTTCTCGGAGGAATTAGGTGAAACTTTTATTGTATCTCGAACTAATGCTGCTGAAAATTACATGACACTTTTTTACTCGGGCCCAACTAGAGCCGTTATGTTGTGGTCGGAGTATTGTTTAGTGCGTGTTTTTCGATGTAGTGACCTAATTAACACCCCCCGCTATTCTTTACCTCGTCGTTTTAGGGCACACTACAATTGGAAAGTCCATGTGACGAAAACATAATGAGAACCCGGACCACAGTTCCCTGAAAACTCGCAAACGAAAGATCAAACCTGTTATAACATTCGCATAGAAATTTTCATTAGTTGACGAGTGGAATAAGATGTTTTGGATATTAAAAAAAAACAATGACAAATATCTACAAAAACAAATAGCTAAATTCAAAGTAAATGATTACGAGAAGGCGGCAAACGTAAAGAAAAGCGTCACACAAATGTTCTTTATTTCCCCTACGTTACAAATTATAATAGTATACATAATTAGAAATACGTGAATACTGTGGTAAATGCCCAAGACGAACAAATAGCAATGCTATGAATTACGGATGACACAGTTACTATTAACCAGTAGCAAAATCGATCTAAAAACCTATAATACGAATAAGCTTAAAATGCGAGCTAAAAGATGAAAATAAATAAAAATTAAAACAAAAGTAAGAACGTGAAGTAAATATTATAACTCTGACGCTTTAATTGTACAAACAGGAAAGAAGAGATTTGGTACAGTTGAAGAAGGAAACAAAGAAGAGAATAATTGAAACTTTTGAATGCGGTGCCTGCTATAGGATGTATATGTAGGATAATAAATGAAGAAACACCGAGACGAATTAGTAAAAGAGATGTTTGAACAAATATACAAAAGAGAAGGAATCGAATAATAGACCGTCGCTTACCCAATTACTAAAAGGTCCTTAGATGCGCAGTGTAAACATATATCACAAGATGAAATAAAGATCAAATTCGGTCCGTGCCCATTTTTAAGCATGAACAAGCGCGATCTAGCTTTTTGAACAATTGGATTTTACTATATATGGGAAACGACAAGAATTGCCTTGAAAACCAGTAATACAGACATCAAACAAAATCACGACAACTTAGTAAATTGTTCCCAAGCATCCACGCGATTTTATTTAACAACATGGTTTTGAAAACAAGATGTGGTTTGGTACACTGATACTATGAATAGCACAGAAATTACATTGCAGGATTACAAAACTGTGTTTGATAGAAAAACCCTGCGTTCTGAACGGACCTGCACCTTGAAGAAGTTCTAGAATACTGGAGCAGGTACAATCGCTTGAGTGTTTCAGTAAATTAAAGAGCCGAACTAGAGGTTCAACCAAATTAGTGGGGTCTTTAGTGAGGAACCAGATTAAGACAGGTCCCCGAAAGAGGGCAGCAGCTCTTTCGGTACTTAGAGTGAAAGAGATCATAGGGGTCGGTATGGCATTCTACAACAAATTACTGTGATATGAAAGGCAACGGAAACCACCACAACTCCCAAGCACACAGCGTACTAAAATCGTTTTAAAAAACGCTTGGCATTCCTTGGAGTAAAAGATTCCGCAATTAAAATAATCTAATCCCCACTTTGCATATCCGGGAGAGGACTACTATGGAAGATGTAATCGGTAAGTTAAATAAGAAGAAAGGAACATCTTGTGAGTCAGGGCGTGGAATGTTAGAAACATGAAGCACCTAGGCAAGCTGCAAAATTTTAAAATTAAAATGGATACGTTAGAATTGGATAGGCTAGCATCAGATATAGTAGGGATTAGTGAAGTTCGGTTGTCAGAGGCGTGAGATTTAGGTGTGGAGTTGGTTATGCGGAAAAAGATAGGACACTGTGCAGAATACTACTTACAAAAGAATGAAAGAGCACTTATGATTAGATTAGAATCTAAACCGGTAAATAAGTAATAATACAAGTATACATGCCCACTTCTAGCTACAGTAAGGAAGAAGTAGAAACGAGCTACAAAGATATCGAAGACATACTGAGATTCGTAAAAGGACATGGAAGTTTAATAATTACGGGAGATTTTAATCCAGTAGTCGGCGAAGTTAAGTAATGCGCAGTAGTAAGTTAATTTGGTTTAGGAACGAGAAATGACAGGGAAAAATAGGCTGGTACAATTTAACCTTATTTATAACAATTTAATATTATGCTAGAAAACCATACAGGTGGAAGATGCTAGGAGACATGGGGAAATATCAAATGGACTATATTCTTGTTTGATAACGGCTTAAGAAAGAAGTAAAAGACCGTAGAAGCTACCCAGAAGCAGATATAGACGCTGACCACAACATAGTAATTATGAAAGCCGCGCTTGAATTTAAAAACTTGAAAAAGAAGGTACCGAAAAGGGCACTTTGACTTTGAGAAACTAAAAGATAAGGATATCCACAAAAGATTTAAGAAAAATTCAAACGAATTGCGAAAAGACATCGGAAAAATTTCTAATATTAAGGAAGTAGAAACAGAATGGAATAACATTAAATCCAGCTTAGAAATGGCGGTCATAGATATTCTAGGATATAAACAAAACTAAAATAAGAAAAAAAGGATACTCTGAATTTCATAGAAGGGCGAAAATACAAAAACAGACTAGATGAAGCAAGAAAACAGACGAAGCATACCAAATAATTAGAATGAATTTTAGGGATGTAATACCGCATAACAAAAATATAAGGAGACATGATTATAGAAAATGTGCAAAAAGCAGTTAAATGGCAAGAATATATAGGGAATTTATATGCAGGACCGAAACTAAAAGCACTAAAACAGAAATCAGAAACTGAAAAGGATGACTTGGGATATCTTATACTTAGAGATGAATTGGACTAGCATTGTGAAGAATCTGAAAAATAATAAGGCACCGGGTATAGATAAGGTGCAAGCAGAAACTCTAAAAGCCGCTGGACAAACAGTAACAGAAGGTCTCTTCCAACTTGTAAACTATATGTACAAGACAGACCAGTTATCCAAAGATTTCAAACGTACGATCATGGTCGGGTAGGTGTGAAAACTTTCGAACAATAAGTTTGACAGCATACGTGTCAAAAACATTAACTTGTATACAAAAACCGATGGAAAACGGGATGAAGAAATACTAAAAGAAGATAAATTTGGGTTTAGGCGAAATAGGGAAACACGGGACGCCATTTTTGCCTTAAGGGTGATAATGGAAAAAACAATGCAAAAAGGAGAAAGCGGGTATATAGAGTTTGTAAATCTGGAAAAAGGATTCGATAATGTAAAATGGGGAAAAATGTTCGAAATATTCAAAAAGATTGGAATGAATTATAGGAACAGACGGATAGTACAGTTTATACAACGAGCAAATAGCTATAATACAATTAGAGCAGGTACGTCGAGAAGTAAATATTAGGAAAAGTGTGAAACAGGGATATGCCCTATCCCCGTTAATTTTTAACTTGTACATCGAAGAGGCAATGAACACTGTCAAACGCAGAAAGACATTTGGAATTATTATGCAGGTACAAACGATTGTTATGTTTAGATTTGCAGATGATATAGCGGTATCAGTATCTAACAAGGAAGAGTTAGAAGAAGCTCTTAATGAAATGGAAGCAGCACTAACAGAGACATACGGTATGAAGATTAACAAAAATAAACCAAAGTACTAGTATGTAAAGGAGGGGAAGATAAGTCAAATACCAAAATGTAAATAGGAAACGAAAATTTACAAGAGGTTAAAGATGTCTGCTACCTGGAAAACTAAATACTGCAAGGTGAGAAAATTGCAGAAGACATACAACAAGGCCTTGCTGCAGAAACAAGGAAAAAATTGCTGAAAGCATATGTGCGGAGCATAGTGCTGTACGGCTGTGAAACTTGGACAGTAGGATAAGCGGACAAGCAAAAGATGGATGCCTTTGAAATGTGGTGCTACAGACATACGATGAAGATATTATGGACAAAGAGGTTCGAGAAATGACAGCGGACGAAAGAAATATGTGGAAAACAATAGAAAATAGGAGACATAGGATGATAGGTCACATACTAAAGCATGACGGAATAGTGCGGAATATATTAGAGGTAGAGATAAAAGAATAGGTATAGGTAGATCTAGATTGGGCTATTGCGCAGAGGTAGAGAAATATGTAAGCTGTGGAAATTTCAGGGAAATGTGTAGGTCAGCTTACAATACAAAAAATGGAGATACGCATCCAACCAGTTCCAGAACTGAAGACCTGGTATGATGAGAAGAACCCTTTCAAAATAAATGTGTATAGTAATTTGATTAACAAATTTGAACCAACATGCTAAATGATCTTCCTAGATCTCTAAGGTATCCAAATTATATCCAAGTTATAGAAGTTTTTTATGAAAATCAAAACAGGCAATAACAATCCGAATCAAATCAAAACGGTTGCATATGTCATACACCATGGTTTCGAAAATGTTACACAAAACCTTAACAATTTTACTATTTGAAATAAAGTAGGGAGATTTTGCAGTTTTCACCTACTTATTGGCTTATATGGAAATTGACCCAAGCTGGTTATCATGCATTTTTGGATAGATGAGGCTCATTTCTCTCTTAATGATCAGCTGAAAATCCACACAAATTCGTTCGAGAAGGCCCTCACAAGAAGAAGAGATCACACCATTTGGTGCGGTTTATCATTAGGTTATATATTTATGAGGTATCTGAAATGAGGATATGTAGCTCGCAATTGTGAAACGAACATGAAAGATTTGTTGGAAACGATTTTTATGCAAAATGAAACGCCTTCGTACATTTAAAAACCGGTTAAAAAATATTAATTGTTGCTTTTCAAGATTGTGTTATAGGCAGCAATTTGTAAAAATTCATGGCCGCGAAGATCGGCTGATATTAACCCGGTGGATTACTGTAGAAAATACAGTATTAAAGGGCACATTGGTGGAATTCAACCAGAAATGTTGAAAAATATGGTACGAGTATACAATTTGGAAGAGTGGATAGTGATTTTACAACACCCAAACAGAGATCATATTATAATGTTTGTACTAATCAGACGCAAATCCATTATTCAAACCATTTTTCTCTCACATTTTGATGTTAGCTTAATTAGTTAAAGAATAGGTTTAAGTTATACGCCTTTATTTTCTTGGTAACATTGTACATTAAATTTTAATCACTTAGTGTTTGTCAAGTTTCCTAAACTCGATAAAAATAATAGGAAAACTCTAAATTCTGGGTGTTGCGTTCTACAGTGCGTTGATTAAGTCGCGCACATCCAAATAAACGAGTCTGTAAATAGTAGGTTTTTATATTAATTCTAGTGGCTACCGCAAGACAGCACCACTGGTAATATAAACAACAAATGTAAAGCCCATTATTGTGTGTACAGGTTACAACGCGTATGCAGTATTGTCTAGATTACGATAAGGTAAACATGTTATTTTCCCAAGAGCAACGAGTGTTCCTTCTTGAACAGTATTTTACCAGTCATTCATATGAATTTGTTATTGATCAATTTCATGTGACATATCCGGATGTAAGTGTGTCTAACAAGTCGACCTTAACCAGATTAATTCGACGTTTCCGTGAAACCGGATCAGTTGCAGACAAAAAGAGATCAGGGGACCAGTCATTTTCGGACGCTAAACTGGCTTAGGTTAGAAATGTTATGCAGCAGTAGCCTTCAAAAAGCCTACGAAGACTATACAATCACAAATTTCATTGGGTAGTGCTCAGAAAGCTATAAAACAGTTAAAATTTCGTGCATATCGTGTTCGTAGTGTTCAGAAATTGAAAGATCCGGACAAAGAAAAGCGCCTTGTTTACTGTAGATGGTTTCGGTCCAATGTCGACAACCATGGAATCGGACAGCTAGACCGTGTTTTCTTCAGTGTTGAGGCTTGGTTCCACCTTAGTGGATATGTGAATAGCCAAAACACAAGAATCTAGTCAACTGATAATCCTCATGTTTTTCATGAAAATCCATTGCACTGTCTGGAAATTGGAGTGTGGTGTGCCGTAACACGTCGTCGAATAGTGGAGATAATTTTCTTTGAAATTACACTGAACAGAGGTGTATACAAAGACATAATTACACAGTTTATTTCGTTCCTTGAAATCGATGGTAGTGATTGTTGATTCCAGCAGGACAGTGCCACATGTCACACGTCCAACGAAACAATAAGTTTCTTACATGAGTTTCTTGGCGAGCGTATAATCTCTAAAGGGTTATGGCCCCACGGTCTCCCGATTTAACGCCTCCAGATTTTTTCCTGTGGGGTTATCTTAAAGGAAGGGTTTATAAAAATAGGCCTCAGACTAAATGAACTGAAAATGAACATTATAACGGAGACTAGCAAGGACAAGGACTTCACCAAAGCGTTTAATCGTATCGATCATAAAATTATCATCAATAAACTACATGGTTTTGGATTTAGTGAGTTGCTAATACAGCTTTTTGAATCATATCTCAAGAATCGCAGGCAGTATGTGGCATATAATAATCACAACTCATGTATTTTTGGAGCGACATCTGGAGTTCCCCAGGGTTCTAATTTGGGACCTTCACTGTTTCTTTTTTTTATCAATGATTTGCCAGATTTGTTATGTTGTGAAAAATTATTATATGCCGACGACTTAAAAATATTTTTACGAATAAATACGACTTATGATTGCGAGATACTTCAAAACCAGATGGATGTTGTACAAAATTGGTGCGCAGCCAATAGTTTGCATCTTAATAACGGTAAGTGTAAAATAGTTACGTTTACAAGAAAATATCAACCTGTTATGTATCGATGCCCCTGTGGTAATGTACAACTTGATAGACTTACTTCAGTGTCGGATTTAGGCATTGTATTTGATTTTAAATTTACCTTTCGTGAACATGTGCGCACGACATGCAAGTCTGCAACTAAACTATTAGGTCTGATAATTAGGGACTGCAAATCATTTTCAAGCGAATTAGCTTTAAAAGCATTATTCTATGCGTTTGTCAGAGCTAAGCTGGAATATTGTGCACTTGTATGGTACCCACATTATCAATATCAAAAAGAATGCTTGGAAAATACTCAAAGAAAATTCTTAAAATTTATGTATCGAAAAACTTGTGGACATTATCCAGCTATAGGTATCGAACATAATGTTTTACTCTTACAGTTTGGTATGAAATCACTTGAGTATCGCCGAATACTTAACAGCTTGGTGTTTCTGTATAATCTACTACATCACAAGATTGACTGTATACAACTACTGTCCCTAATTCGGTTTAATGTACCGCGGTCTGGAAGTCGTAATACAGTGACCTTCTACAATTGTACAGCACGCTCAAATCTGATAATAAAATCTCCTATATACATCATGTGTAACAACTTTAACAAGATTTATTCAGAGTGTGATATCAATAATTGTACGCTGACAACACTTAAAGCTATTGTCAATAACAAGTTTTAGTTTTAGTTTAACGCAACGCAAATTCTATACATATTTAGATTTAAAGTATATTTGTCTTATACTACAATAGTTTGTAACTCTTTTATTAATTTTTCTTTTTGTTTTTCTATAACTTGGGCATTGCCCTGTAATTGGATATATATCTGTTGGGTAATAAAGAATAATAATTAGTGTAGGCGTACTCTACAAAGTGTCTACAAACGTGGTAAAACGAATTCAGGCGGCCCCGTGGCATAGAGGTATGTGTGTGAGTACTACGCCTAAGGTCCCAGGTTCGAATCCCGACACGGTTCGCTTGAAAAATGTTAGGCGAGCATTTTTCACAAAAATATACCCTCGTTCGGATGAGAGGTAAAATGGAGGTATCGTGTGTGAGAGTGTTGTCGCGCACGTTAAAGATCCGTACCTTGCTTGGAACAGCAAGGGTTCGGTAAAATTCCAAATTTTCCAGGTAAAAACTGGCTTCCTGGTCAATGTAGTACCTTCGGGTGGAGCATTGGAAAATCACATGTAAGGTAAAACGAATTCGTGCGTGTATTAATGAACAATGCAGCTATTTTGAACATATGTTATAAGACAAAATTTTGGGAATAAGTATATATGTTTATAAAAATTAGAACAATAATAAATAAATAATAATAAATAAATACATTACAACCTTTTTGATGTGCGCGACTTAATGAACGCACTGTATAATGTATGGGGTATGTTTATATTGTGATCCTTTGTGCAATGCGTTAACATACTCTAACAAGTTGTTAAATAACTTTATTTAATTTCAATCTACAATACCATTTTCCACGCGCACTAATAGTAGTAACCTTGGTAATAATAGCCGTACATACTATGCTATTAGCTGCAATACCATTTTATTATTAGACCGAGAGGTTTACATCAATTGATAAATTTTATTGCCCACTGTGACCTATGTATGCATACTCAAACGATAGTAATATAAATGCGTTTGAAAAATAAATGAAGTGCCTGCATAATAAAATCTGTAAATTATTAACTTATAAATAATAATAACATAACCTAGTTTGAAATACTACAAAGCCATATGTGGAACTCGCTCTTACTCTCATGTATATTTACTTACTCTGATCCAGTGTTGTTTTACCTGAGTGTACAAGATAGTACAATGAAGCGATTTCCTTATTTGCACCTGGCGTCTTTATACAAAAGACACCTTAAACTTTGGGCATGCACACCGGCTGCAAAAGCAAAGGGACAAGGGTATCTTATGATTCGATACCAGCTGGCGGTAGAGTTGTTTTGTATGTATACTCCTAAGAGAACACATGCACTTCGGGCACCTTGTAGGTTTAATAGAACTATTGAACACAAATATAAATTTTTGGTTTATCCCATAGATTAATACTAGACAGACAATAGTTATCTACTCATAGGGGAAACCAGATTTTTAAACGAGACTACAGAACAATTATTATTAAGTTTGCTATTAAGAGTACGATCCTAAATATTGTTTGTTTTTTGGTACATCGAAAGTGCAAGAATATTATTTTATCTAACCCCGTTACGAAATGTCAAATTTCTAATGTGTTTTTGAGGTTACCAAACATCACATTTTTATAACTGTCAGTCAATTACAACACTAGCGGTTTAACGAGTTTTACGTAACTGCAAATACTGAAGCCTTTATTTAGGAATACATATTTACATAAATATCAATCCATAGCAACGCAGGTAAGCGATGAAGCTGAATCTTTTACATTTGGAACCGCATCATCCTTTTGTTATATTTTAAAGGGAGGTCAGATAAAATATTGTACTTAACACGTCATGCAACCCTAGTTTTATTTGACTTATGTAATTTACAAAACCCACTCGCTGCGTTCGTACGTTTTGTCAAATATTATTCGTCAAATAGAATTAGTTTTTTCATAACGGGTTACGTAAATATCTATGAAATCGAGAAAACCCAATGGATTTTTGACGAGAAAATAACACAAAAATTATTGTTTAAACAAACTAATTTTGATTCAGAATTCTGTTAATTCGAAAATGTGTATTAAATTTAAAAAATTAGAACTACCATATTCGATTATAAATTCTGCAATAGAACAGGATTTTAAGCTAACGTACTGAATTTCAATTACGTTGAAGAATCGAGTGAACAAGCAAACGTAGGATCCGGAAGGTCTATTAAGCGGTCTGAGCTAAATTATCAGAACACATCAAAATATATATAAGAATTATTTGCTAATTATTTGCTTTTTTTTTGCTGATAAAACCAATTTTTATCTAAATCTCTAAAAAAGTTACAAGTCGCTAGATAGCTTAATATTAAGCTATCTAGCAACTAAAAAAATACCTACACAAAATAAAATAAAAAAATTAACAATATATAAATTATTTGCAATTTTTTTGCTACCATTGCCAAAAGAAAAAAAATCGAATTTTCAAATAATAAAATAAATATCAATATCTACGAGAGTAAAGTACATTAAAGAAATTAATTGCAGGCATGACAAAAGAATACCTACGTTTTATGAATTATTTACTCTTAAAATATACAACTCCTGAATTTTTTGCTTGCGAAATATAAAAAACGACAAAATATCATATACCCACTTCGAATTTACAAGAATAAAGTACATTAAAGCAATTAATTGTTGGCATAACTATATCATTCATATGTTTTATGAATTATTTGCGCTTTAGATATGCAACTTCCGAATTGTTTGCTCGCGAAATTAAATGTTCAAACGATAATAATGGCCTTTTGTCGTTTTTATATTAATTTCATGAGCAAAAACTTCTGGATTTACATAATTTAAGAGCAAATAAATCAAGCCACATGAAGATGAAATTATGATAGAAGCAATTAATTTTTTAAAAGCACTTTACTTTTGTAGTCTCAGGCCAAACTATATATATATATATATATATATATATATATATATATATATATATATATATTAAAATGTCTAAGGGAGCTACTAAGAGTTATAAGGGTTGGTTAGTACCAGGTAGTATATGCCAAACAAAATTAATCCACTTATTTGATCACATAAACCTAAAAATGTATGTTTGCCGTATTTTATGTATACTAAAATACCATTCAAACATAGTAGTTGAAATTAAGTGCCAAAAGGAAATTTTAAAATGACTAAGTGGCGTAGTAAGATGTGAAATGCTCAAGGGTTTATACCGAGTTGAATTTTTAAAAGCCTTTGAAAGTACATTTGCCGTCCAAAAGCCGGATGCGTCTATGAATGTTCACTATCAACATGCATCCAGGGTCAAGTGTAATTTACTTTGGTTTCATTTTCTATAGCATCAACTTTTGGACAATATTTGTAAACTCAAAATTATTAGTTAAAACATCGTAAAATGTGATTGGTTGAATGTAAAGATTTAGGACATATATTAGAATTTAATGTGATTATGATTTTGTATTAAAGACATGAACTTGGGTATGTGCGACACGGACTTGACTATTTGTGATGAACTTTAGGATGTAGTAGGCGAATTGAGAATCAACATGGTCGCCTTAGAGAATCAACAAGAGAGAATATTTCGAAACGATTTTGTAAAAGACGTGTTTTCAGAGATTATTTTCGAACAAATTTTGTAATAGACGTGTTTTCAGAACTGTGCTAATATTTTGAAAAAGAAAATAAAGGTAATTGTTTTAAAATGAGTTTCATTGAAAAGTGGTAAAGAAATAAGCGAAAGTATAAAGTAAATAGTAGTGATTGTGCGACGGTAAAATATTGGATTTGGAAAGTGGTTAAAGTTAGAAGGTCATCGGGAGTGGTTATACAGATTTGAAGTGGATATTTGAGTGTGGTTTAAAGGTAGAAGGTTATCGAGAGTGGTTAAACAAAGATACGAGTTGGATATTGGAGTGGGTTAAAGGCAGCAGGAGCATTGAGCGGAAACAAAGATACGAGTTGGATATTGGAGCGGGTTAAAGGCAGCAGAAGCATTGAGCGGAAACAAGGATTTGAAGTGGAGATTAGTACAGAGGGAAGTTATAGCACTAGTTTTTTTCAAAATTCTAAATTTGGGTTAATCATTTCAGATATTGGGGAACAGTTAAAAATTAGAAGATACCTGGAAACATCACGAAAAATTGAGAATATCATTGTAAGGACGCATACGAGGATTAGGATTTTGTGCCAGGATTCACCGAGGCATCAACGGAGTATAGACCAGGTGAGTGTTTAAAATCATTTTTTAATACGTAAAAATTTGGTCATTTTAATTTTGGTTGAAATTTCATTTGGCACATAGCAACTTTGATCATTTTATAAATTTTGGCATATACAAAAGTAGAGTAGCAAATTTAGTAGAAAAACAAAAGAGTGCACTTTGGTTGGACGTAGCACATCTACTTATAACGAATCCACTATAAGTAGTTTGAATACCCTGAGATTAAGAGTTTTAAATAGTCGAGGCATTGCAATAAGTAGTTAATACTAGAACCAACCAAACAGTGCAAGTACGGGCGTGCATTAGGTGTGCACATTTTTTAAAGTTTACAAAATAAAGTAAAAAAGTATTAAAAGAAGAAAAGGGGGGGTGGAATAATATATATTGCCGTGTATTTGCCTGGATCTCCGTTGAGATTCGAAAATTAATTAATTTACAAAATTCGTCAATTTCACAAAACAAAAAAATTCAAAAAAACATATTTCTTACCCAGATTCTGCTTCCATCAACTTAATTACTTCAACAGCTCCCTGGCTAGCTCAGTTGGGCCTCCTCTTGGATACCTAGATTTACTATCATACTCTTTATCGTTCACGCACACTCTCAATAAAACCACAAAATAATACAACAATCATACAATATTTATTTACCAATATTTACAAATAATAATTCAAGATTATTTACATTTCGGTGCTCAAGTTACACCTCAATAAATTCTATCTTTGTAAAGTCCAGGATTTTAAATTGAAAGATCAAACACATTGAATGTAACAGGAGTAAATGGGCCCTGAATAATACCTTATTTTTTTCCCCTCTAATTTATAATTATTTCTCATTAGTACACTCTGGAGTATGGTGAGCTCATGATAACCCAGTTTATTTTATTAATGTATGCTTTTTACTTTGCATACTCTTACTACAAACACAAAAAAAACCCATGTACTCTTAACAATAAAATTTTAAATTCATGAGGAATGTTAATAAGCTTAATACACACCTTTAGATTTATATTCAAATACCATAATCAAAGTTAGTTATACGTATTATTTTCAATACGCAAAATAATGCAAAGTACCATCAAAGTTCACTCTCACACATCACAATAATTTCATAGTTTATAAAACACACCAAATTCTAATGAGTTACCTGGAATTTCTTGAAGATCCCTACTCCGCTGACGATGAAGTTAAGTTCCTGCACCCTCGGTCTCGTGGTTCTGCTCTGCTTGCCGCCTCCAGCTATTTATAGATGAACACCATCTAAGTTGTGCTGCATGCTATTCATTCAAGATCCATCCAAATCCAAGTATATTACACTTTTTTTATTATTGCATAATTTAATTTACGTTACTTTACTTTACTTTACTTCACGAGTTTGTTAAAATATCTGTTGCACCTCAGTTAAAATTCAACTCGACACTATCCGCGTTTCCAACTATGAGGCCAACAATTTAACACTGTACTATTTAATTTAAAATTTTTAATACTTACAAGCTTGTTAGTAGATTTTTGTACGTCGTAAGCGATGCAAATTAAAGAAGTCAAAAGAGAAACTTAATAACTCTTCTCTCATATTTAATTAAACTCATTCGTTCTTCAAATTTTGGTATAACCGTTTTCAAAATCTTTGAAAGTTAGCTCGTTGATACGATATTTTCCGAAAAACCCGCATTCAATTTTCCCGTGTTCGTCTGTTGTACAACTAACTATTTAGACCAATGATATATTTCAGTGACGTCTTGAAACCCCGCCTGTATTAACTCTATTCCTCTCTTATGCATATTATATGTTTCCTTCTAACCTTGTTTGAGTGGTAGAAAATCGATATTACTGTCCGCGTGATATCTAACCCACGTGGACTGAATACGTGCGTTTCGAAGTGAAATGCTATTATGCCTGTCTCATTCCGAAGCATATCATTGATTGTCCATTCCTTCTGCGCTTTAATGAAACTTTTGGTTAGCGTTCATGCGAATCGTCCGACCGTTTGCACAATATACCTCGAATCTTGTCTTTTATCTACACAAATAACGAGAAGTTGACCTTTCAAAACATGCACCTGTGCCTAATTAACGAACGTTTTAAAACAACATTTCTAGGAGTTTGCGTTTCAAGGTATTTCATATATTCGACGTGTTTGTTTGTTAGTAAAGCGTTTCGCCTTGGAATTATCGATTTTTCACGCTCTTATGCGTTTTAGACGTTATAACCCTTTCAATTAAACTCAATTAAATTAATTAATAACTTCCATTGGCTTATACAATTTATTTTCTTTACGAACCTAACTAAATTTTAATCACTAATTGTAAAATTATGGTAATACTTGTTACTTTAAATTAACTAAATGAAATAAATTTCGCACGTAAATTATGGTTGTTTCCTCTATACAGGGTGTTTGAAATTGCATTGTTTATACCTAAATTTAACCCTTTAAAACCACTACAATATATATATATATATATATATATATATATATACATATATATATATATATATTGCTGTAAATGCTAGCTTGAATGTAATGATGTGGATTCTTATCTGAGGATGCCCGTCTAGTTCAGATATAATAAAACACCAAAACTCCAACAAAAATTTCTAATGACATATTTAGTAACAATCGTTCAAATTATAACAGACTCTACATTCACAAACATATTTCTTTAACATATGTTGTTCAAAAAGATTATCTACACACATAGATAAAAAGAAAACATAAGTGCAATTTACTACTTAAGTCTAGAAAGAAGCAACAATTCATCATTACTGAACATTAATACAATCTTCACCTAATCCCAAAACTTTTCATATCCAACGCAAAAAATTATCTATAAAATTAATATGGATAATCTAAATACTCTCCTATTATTCCGTCTCAGTGTAACTGATCAGTGACCTTGAGAAAACCTTTTGTAAGGGTCAAGTCGCCTCAAAATTGGACCCCCTAGAATTGTGTAAAGATAAAATTATCCACTCACAAATAATATGCCATAATATTATGTTAATTTAAGTTCATTATATCACGAAATGTCTTTTAAAAGATTTTCCCTGAAGCTATACTTGCGTTTCAAACATCAAATCCGGTAGGTATTCATGTCTTCGTTAAAACAGGTTCTTGATTATAATCTCCATCCTCACATTACTTTCATTAGAATATTTTTATCCATGAATGTATCGGAAAATTCACTGTTGCATTTTATTTTTTACTATATTTTTGAACGTCGAAGTTTTACCTAATCAGTTTCAGAACATATATTTTTAGTAAACGTAACGATGTGCTCTTGCACAAAAATTCAGCGTTTATTAGTTTGTTTTATCGATCGTCGTTGATAAACAATCACTTCCTAACGCTCCACCAACTATTAGTGAATGACCGATCTCGTTCTAATTATTACAGACTTTTATATAATAAAATCTTCAATACGTCACAGGTTCTCAAATTTCTACATCTTTCAGGCGGGTCTGACTCATCGCATGATGTAATAATTAACTGTAATTTCATTCATTGTATATGCGTTTCTTATCTTAATTAGCTGTCAGTCTAATTTCTTGCGATCATAAAAGTAGTTACTTAAATGATGCCTTTTGTAGGAATGCATGTAAAATACGCATTCGTTATCGCTTTTGTTATAATTTATAGGCTATTACAAAGTTTTATCTTATCTGATTTATAATCTTTACCTGTCTTATCGCTTTCTACATACTCATTAATTGGTTTGGTTCAAAAATAAGCGTTCCTTTCAAGAACGAATGTAAAATACTTATACGTATCGTGTTTCATCATAATTAATGGGACGTAAATCGCTTTGCGTGTTTTATAGTATTGTTAGTTGATTCATCATATTAGTTGTTAACTTAAAGATAATAGCTTCTCGAACGATCTAGAAACGTAGTTTGTTTAAAGGAAAAATGCCTTATTCACACTTCGTTCAAAAATTATTGGATTGGTTTTTAAATAGTACTTTATTACTGGATGAATTATTGAATGTTGTTTAGCATTTACATTTCAATTAAGAGATGCTTTTATACTTTCGCCGATTAGAAGTTCTTTTTAAAAATAATACTTTGTTTTAAATTGTATTCCTCAGCACAATAGGTACAAAGAGCGTGTCATTTTACATGAGATTTCACTTATGTACTAAAGCAATAATAATCTTATTATACTAGAAATATTATTACAGGGTAAAAATGAACAATTGAAAATTTAATTTTCTCGGCTATGGAATGGTTTTATTTACAGAATGCGGTGCTCAACGACTTTTCATGAGCTATAATCAAATCAAATATATACATACACGCACACGCTCATGCACACACACTCGCCCACCCGCGCACGCACGCGCACACAAACACACGCACGCACGCACACACTTCCAATTGTCGTCATCGGTCTCGGTGGCGTAATCGGAAAACGCATGGTCCGCGAAAGACCAAGATACAAGTTCGAGTCCTGTCCAAGACCTTATATTTTCCATCTTTCAATTACTAGCTCGATTTGAAATGATCATTTGGGCTTTGCATAAAAGTCGAAGTTATTGTTTCATCTTATTCACTGCAACGTTAGTGTGTGTTGGTGTGTGCGTGGTATGCGTGGTGTGTGCGTGGTGTGTGTGCGTGGTGTGTGTGGCGTGTGTGTGTGTGTGTGTGTGTGTGTGTGTGTGTGTGTGTGTGCATGGTGTGTGTGTGTGTGTGTGTGTGTGGTGTGTGTGTGTGTGTGTGTGTGTGTGTGTGTGTGTGTGTGTGTGTGTGTGTGTGTGTGTGTGCGCGCGCGCGCGTGTGATATTTTTGTATATAAATTTGTATTACTACGAAATTAAAAAAGAATAGAGATTTTTTATTAAGATTCTCGACTCAATAATTTTTAAAAAATTGTCATAAGTTTAAATGAGCTTAAGTTAAAAGTACATATTTGTGAACCACAAGTAGTGTCTAGGCTACTTTGTCTTGTGCTTTTTGTTACAGAGCTACTCTTGGGGTTCACTAGACAACCAGAACCCTAAAAATAAGTAAGATAATTTTATAGGCAATATTTGTATTATAAAATTTAGAATTCTGGTGTTAAAGAAAATAGGTTCTGCGTTTTGCTTTATAATAGAACTAGATTCAGATAATTTTATTACTGAGAATTCGGTAGCACTTTTCGGTTGTTTGTTCGAGTTCGTATTCCACCCACTACTACGTACTTGATCTCTGCAGGGTCGGTACTCGAGCTAGCCTATATTTTTTAAAAGTTTTCCGTCATCATGTAGCCAACTGCCATCCAACTCGATCTTGGACTTTTCAATACAACAGGAAACTGTTTCGTTGGGATTATAAGTTTCCCATCGTTCGTGTAACATCTTAATTTTTAAATTCAAAATTCTGGGAGTTTTTAAATAATCGTTAGGCTACACAATAGAGCGCAAAAATTTAAAAGGTTGCAACGTGAATTTTTACGTTTTTGATTTTGGGTATTATAAATACGAAATTTTATTTTATTTTATCGGAAATTATAGAACTATGGAAAGTGCTACGAAATTATCGATGTCTTGTTTCTTATAAGTAAAACGTCTTGCAAACTTGAGACAATGGCAGAGAACGTAGTGACCATTTTCTCGCCAGGAAACAGCATACTATTAAAAATAACGGTTTGTTCACCCCTGTGACGTCTCAATGAGATAAACAGCAAAATAAACAAACACCAATAATAATAATAATAATAATAATTAATTTATTGTTGTTGTGGACTATACCTAGGCCAGAGCCCATACTAGTCGTACATTATAAGTATTTACATCTATTTAAGAACTTAGAATAAATAATTCAATGACAACTGGGGTTCTAGAACGGTGGTGGTGACGGGAATTTGCGCCCCTATCTTAGTTGTCGGCTGTGCACGTGGAGTGGTGGTGATTGTGTGCATAGTGCGAGTGTAAGTGTGATGTGGATTTCGATCGGAGGGATTTGAAGCAGGGTATACAAGGACGCTGTGGAGGTGGTTTTGTACGCTCTTGAGGTGTAGAGTAGGAAAGGTTTTATGATCGTGTTGAGCGTACGTCTGAAGGAGGGGGTGTAAGCGGGAGTCAAGAATCTATTGCGTATCTAATGATCGGGATTATGATGTGGTTAATGATTAGTCTTCGTGTTGGATTGGTGAGGAGGACTGACTTTGGGAGTGCGTAAAGTAAGTTATGGAGAATGATTTGTGTATTGGTTCGAAGTTTGGAAAGATGGGAGTTCATTTTTAGGCGTGTGTCAATGTGAAGTCCAAGGTAGGGAGCTGTTGTTGAGAGGGGAATTGGTGTGATAAAGATGTGAATCTTAGGATTTCGGTTTGGGCTGAGGTAGCCTTTGAGCAGGAGCATTTTTGTTTTAGATGGGGAGAGTGGTTGTCTGTTTAAAGAAGACCAGGATTCAATTGAATTAATTAGTATTGCAGCGGTGGATTCTATAAAGGCATGGAAGTTGCCGTAGATAAGAAAAGCTACGTCATCGGCGTAAGCGAAGGTGGAGGTGTTTGGGATATTGAGGTCTAAGAGAGGATTGATTGCGAGGTTCCATAGGGTAAGTGATAAACGGGAACCTTGTGGACATCCTTGCGTGCATTTTCTGAAAATACCTTTGGTAGACATCCAAAGTCCTAAAAATGAATGGGATGATTAGAAACACCTGAAATTATTCAAGTCATTTGCTTTCCAGACTTTTCTCATTGGGGAACCATTTTTAAGTTTTAAATTTTTTTAGAAATAGAAATAAATTATAAGCTTTAGTTATACTAAATGATAAGACAGATATAAGTATTAGATAAACGAAATAAATAACCATTCCAATTATTTTCGTAGAACATTTACTGACTATTTGCGAACATCAGTATTCAGCGGAACACATCCTGGTAAACGCTGATCTAAGAAATCGATCCATGCTTGCGAAACACTTATATAAAGAATTCTAATAGTGGATTGACTAATAATTACAAGATATTAATGGCAATTGTATGATTCATCAGAATGTTATGCATTATCAGCTGTTTGAACAGTTTTATCATATACAAATTATAAGTGCATTGAAATACTATTTAACTGGCGCCGCCTACAGCGTATCTTATTCGGTATTAACCTGTTTAAAACTAGTCAACCTGATGTTTTGCAATTGTTTATCTACAATACCCTAGTTTTCTATGAACTCGAGGAAAAATGTAAATAAACATGTTGCAATATCGCACACTTCGCCCGATAGATAGCGAAGTGAGTTTGTTAGTAGATAGTATATTATGAATGGTTGGTTTGATTATACTCCTATCGTTAACGCCTTCTATATATTCTCTAATTTTAGAATAAATGTGCAATTACATACATAACGACGGCTAAGTTGCGTGGAATAGTTAATAAGAGATTACAATTCACTATGGAAATACATTGCATAAGAGCTCATTAATTCAAATAACGAGAGTAATGAACAATAAACCAGTGATAATTTAAAAATATCGTTCTGTAATTAATTTCGAAGCAGAGAGCAAGGTCGAAGGTCAAATAGAATTTTTGGGGAGGTACCAATCATCCTCATAAATAGAAAAATATACTTGAAACCGTTCGTTATTGATCTTAATGTAATCTTCGAATACGCATTTCTATAATCTAGAAAAAACAAATAATAATTAAATATTACAATTGACAGCAGATAATATACATTCAATAAGACCTCGCGCTAGTTGATTTTACGAGAGAAATTAACTGTCTATGGGCATTCCCACATTTGTGCCACAATCACTGTAGAGACGATCACAACGGTTACGTCTGGCAACAAATCGGCGTAGAGCAACTAGAAAGGCGTCTGTAGTCGATAGATCCAAAACTAATTCAAGATGGAGTGCCTTGGTGGCCATGCATATAAAGAGACAAATGTGCTTTCAACACTTTAGTCCCTCGGACTAGCGACATGGTAGTAAAGACGGGCCCAGCAAATTCAAATCTATTAGTCTTTCAATAACTCACACACAGACTCAAAACTTAACAAATGGACTGTTTACTTATAAACAATACAGAAACGCTGACGAACGTTAAAATCAACCATTTGAGCACCACCGTCGAAATATCGCAGTTGATGTATAAATCAGTAAAGCGACTTTTACTAGGTAGAAGAGCGGGATATTTCGTATCGGAAGATAAGGCTGTGTGAGATAGGCGACCCTACATGTGATTTTTCAATGCTCCACCCGAAGGTACTACATTGGCCAGGAAGCAAGTTTTTTTTGCTGTTCCAAGCAAGGTAAGGATCTTTAACGTGTGTAACAAGACACATACGGGGCGTATTTTTTGTGAAAAATGCTCGCCCAACATTTTTCAAGAGGACCGTGTCGGAATTCGAACCCGGGACCTTGGGCATAGTAGTTACACGCATACCAACTACGTCACGGAGCCGCGTGAGATAGGCGACCACCAACTCGGACGGGATGGTGCCCATCTCAATAGAAAAGCGAGTCTGTTGAGTATATTTAATGAGGGGGTTCCGAGCGCTATGGAGCTCGAAACATGACAAAAGTCTAGTATATTTTGAATGTTATGGACAAAGCGTAGAGCCCAAGCGACAATGGGAATGATACATTAAAACGACTAATAACTTTCCAAAATCGCTTCATTCCAACGACAGCGTTCAAAACGATAGAACGTTCCTTGATGAGAAACCTCCGAAGAATTAAAAGGCGGAATCAGTGGACTGTAAGTGTCGAAGGAGTGATGCCGCGCACCATAAAGAACATAAGTCTGAAAGTAGCAAACCACGTGATCCGACATCGGCAGGATTCTCAATCGAAAGATTATGATGCAAAGAAGAGCAAGAAGTGTTTTCCTGAATATAGGAAACTCGATTGGCGATGAATGTCCTCCATCGCTGCGGCGAGGAACGAATCCGAGAAAGAACGACCATGAAGATAGACCACCGAATTTTTTTTCAAAGGTAATATGGAGATCAAAGTTTTGAGGATATAGGTTAATAGTTTCGAGGCCAAAGCAGCGGCTAACAGTTCGAGTACGAAGCGAAGCAACTTTGAACTTAGCACAAACTAAGCGAACCTCAACGGAGGTAGAGGTAAGAAAACAAAAATAAACGACAACACAATAACCATGGTCGGAAACATACGCAAAACAATGAACTTCACACGTAGGCCAAAGCAGCGGCTAACAGTTCGAGTACGAAGCGAAGCAACTTTGGACTTGGCACAAACTAAGCGAACCCGAAACGGAGGTAGAGGTAAGAAAACAAAAATAAACGACAACACAAAAACCACAGTCGGAAGCGTCCACAAAACACTGAACTTCACACGTAGAAAAATGTGGTGGAAGTAGTAAGCGTTGTAAAGCAAAGTCGAAAAAAGTGGTAATTCATGCAGATATCTCTCCCACAAACGAAGCAAGTCAAGGGGAGGGGTATCATTCCAGTCTAATTTGAAAGACCACAAACGCTGAATTAAATACTTTACCAAAAAAGTGAGAGGAGATAAAATTCCTATGGAGTCAAAAATACGAGCCAGGTTGGAAAATAAGTTGCACTTGATATAGGCGGTATACTATGGCGGAACTTGAAAACAAAAGGCATCTAAGGTGGGATTCCATTAAAGACCTACAACTTTCAGAGACTGAGTGTCAGAATCTACAAAGGGGCGAGGTATTGCGAATTGTTGCGAAGCGGGAAGATCCTTTAGTAATTCCGGATAATTACTAGACCCCCTATGCAGTTAAAAAAACCAAGTCTTAAAAGTGTGCATAATTGAATCAGTAAAGCCAAGGTTGACTTGGTAGACTCTCCACCTGAAGGGATATCATCGACATAGGTATAGTTACGACGAGCAAAGGAGGCCAAAGGAGAGGAATTTCTTTAGTCTTCGGCTGCAGGAGAGAGCGTATCGCAAGAAAAGGGACGCAATTTACCCCATAGGTAAAGGTATTCAACTTGAAGGCCTGATTATGCTCATCAGGAAAAGAACGCCAAACAATTCGTTGATAATCACCCTGATCAGGATTAACAAGGATTTGTTATACATCTGACGAATATCTGCAGCAATAACACGAGAATAAAGACAGAGTTGTAACTAAACTGCGGTAAAATCTCGTTGAAGCTTGAGCCCAAAAAACGAATGATTATTTAAAGATGATCGAATTACAGTTTTAGCGGAAGCGTTGAAAGCTACATGTAGTTTGGTACTTACATTTTCTGGTTTCACAATACAATGAATGATGCGGGATATAATAAGAAAAGTCAGAAATAGATCAAGCTTGAAGAGGTTGCATGTGTTTGGAATTAAAATAGTCGCGCATGAACGAAACGTATTGTTCATAAATCAAAGGTTGCTTAGACAATTTTGTAAAAAAACAAAGCCCTGTAGAGCGAGATCACGACTGCCGGGAAAGAAAGGTTTTGGAACTTTGAAGGGTAGAGAGACGACATACCGTCCATTTCTCATTACGGCAGAGAGTGTCAACGTAGCATTTTTCAACTAAGAATTCATCGGGTGTGAAAGGTTTAGCGTCAGAAAACTCTTCAACTTCGCATAATTTCGCAACAATATTTTCCAGGAGGGAAGCAGACTCGGTCATACAAAACAAGCAAGTAACTTCAGAAGCGGGTAAGGCCAATATGCTTCCTATTAAAACATATCCAAAAATAGTGTTAAGAACAATAGGTTGAACACTTGAACCTTGAATACGGCTATTTAATAAGACTTTGAGGAAAATATAAGGGCCAAGTAATAAATGAAAAAGTCCAGATCGAGCGAAAAGCGGATCAACTAGTTTGAGATAAGTTAGATGAGCGAAATTTTCAGAATAATTATTATTAGTAGATAAATTTTCACAAATTTTGAGAAGTACGACAGCTTAGAAATTATAATAGGTGAGGAAGCACCTATGGGTTTGAGCGATACGCTTATAGCGGCATGCATAGCCGCGGAGGGCATGGAGCCTAAATCACCAAGGAGAATGCGGAGTAACACGGAAACACAAATGTTTCACGCTATTTTGCGAAATAAAGTAAGTCATGCTACCAGAGTCAAATGAACAACGAAATTTCTGGAAAGAACCAGAGCGATTAGTGATTTCCACTTGAAAGGTGGGTAGTAACACAACCAAAGTTTTGGCGAAAGAATTAAATAAGACAACGTTCGACGTTGAGGAGCTACTACTGCTTGACGAAGTGAACGTTTCTTCAGAATCACGAGGAGCGAATGGCTTGGTCCTGAAGAGCGGAACTAGTAGCAGGTAAAACCGTAAAGGCAGCGGAAACGGAGCTCAAACAAACCTTGTTACTAACCAGTAGCAGAAGCGGGCTTAAGTGAAATGCGATAAAAGTGCAATAAAGAACGAACGATGACGTTCATTGTATCGGCGGCAGGAAGTGGTAGATTCACACTTAGTCAAAACGTGTGAACTACTGAAACGTTTGATACGACGTTTATGTTTTAGGCAAAGGTGTAGCGATCTTGTAGAGAAAGTTTAGCGAAATCATTGCAATGATAAGCACTATGATCTTGATGACAGGCGGACACTTTTTGACATTAGAACTGGTATGCACTAACATGGAAACAGCGAAGCGAGACCTGAACATGGTGTTAGAATGAATAAATTTGTTTAAATCGGTTTTATGAGTGTTAGACTTTTTGTTAAGTATAACGGATGGTCAGAATTCAACTTTGGAAATTTAGCAATATTTGCCCAAAGATCAGATGTAATACGACGAATAATACGATGTTTTTCGTGAAGCTTATTCTACGCAAGAGGGTCCCATAAGATCAAAGTTCTTAATGGTAAGCAATGCTGGACGCTTCAGCACTGATCGAAGGTATAAAAATTTATCCACGGCTGACATCTCGTCATTTAGATGGACTAAACTATCAAGGCGGTCAATAAAACTTTCAAGGAAACCATCCCCTTCAAAAGTAGGGAAAGTAAGCGGCGGTAGAGATACTTTTGACTTATCTAGAGAAGCGGGTAAACTAGCTCGGACGAGACAGGTTTATTCGGACAATGTTTTAAATAGAGCAATTGTATTAGAAAAAAGTTAGTATCGAACCGTTTCCGAATCGCGTATTACCTTTCAAATTGATCATCAGCGTCGGTAACAAATACGGGTGCACCGATTATAGCATTATGTTGAACAAAAATGCTTTCTCAAAACTCGTCGATCGATGTATATTGGACGTGAAACAGATTTAATAGGTTTCGGTCATTTTCACCTTTGTGCGCAATGTCAAAGATGTCTTGTAGCTAGTGTATTGAACTGTTACGTAAAACTGCATGCGTTTCAGCTTCTCCTCAATAACTAAATATATAAGCTACTGCAAACAGAAGCTATAACGAAATCAAGTTACCAGTATACCAAATTTATTAGAAATTCTCGCTATAATTAAATTACCGAACGAAGGCGACGTTAACTACGTTCGTAAACAATTCAAATAAAGCAAAGGTTAAATGTAAAGCGAACAATTATTAATTACTTGCACCTTATCAACTGATAAATACTTTTACTGATAAATTGAATGGCCTAACTTAATATACGAAACAAATATCCAACAGGCTACAATCGAATGGAAAGTGACACAAGTTCATAAGCGGTGAGTTTTTTTTAGCAAATAATGCAGTTATTACCAAAGTAGCTCGTAGGTACAATATTCAGATCTAGCTCGCAAAGGCTCAATGTTTTGTGTTAACTTCGATAACCACAGATGGTAGAAATAGTGGACGTATAAATATGATCAAAGGTTAATATAAGTGGAATCTTCAAGTATTTACCAATAATACTTCAAATTTAAGCGGCGGCGGCAGGACGAGAAACTGCCGACCTTGTGCGGAACTCAAACGTTAATATGTTTATAGCACCATAGCTAGGATAACACCAGCCTGTCTATAAATTGTCACGGCACACCACAACACAAAGCACTGGAAGGTTAATCCATGTAAAAACCATATTGTACTATATATACGTCGAATGGGAATTGACCTGCAAGCTACATCTTATGCGATAATTAAAATTAATTTTAACTTTTACTTGCAAATGGAACAGCGTGATTCACTACTTCATTGAATATTTTAACTGATGTTTATGAATGGGCCATAGATTGGTATTTACGCAAAAAAATTTTCTAAATGGTAAAATTGAACCGGACGTTTTTAGGGTACGTATAAAATTCTGTGGTGGATGACCTCCGGTATAATGTTCATGCTGTATGACAAGTCTATCGTAAATTTTTTTGATATGGTTTGGAGTTTAAAGGTTACAAATCCATAAATTGATGTATTTTATTATTAGCGGTGTCGATGACATCGATGAGGCGCTTCAAATAATGTTTATTTGGTACTCCTTAGTAAACTGCATTTTTTGAGTTTCAATACAAACAATGGGTGTTTTACTTTCAGGTAGTGAGCTTGTAAAACGCTATTTGTAAAAGCAAAATCTTTTGTTTCCTACGATATTGAAATTCACAGAAAACAAAAGTAGGACGAAGCTGGAACTGAATAAGCATTAAACAACGAATTTTATTATGTACCAACAAATGTTTACCGTCATTTGATCCTTTTAAATTTATGGCAGCGGTTATCGAATATTTTCAACACTGACACCAAAAAGAAATTGCAGCTGCCGCTAGCTTGTAAAGTAGTGTTTTATAAGCTCGCTAACTGTCCATTAGAACACCCATTGTTTGTATCGATACTTAAAAATACTTTTTACTAATGAGTAACAAATAAACATTATTTGTAGGGTCCGTCGGTGACACTGGCATTGCTTATAATAAAACACACTAATACGCGAGTTTGTAAACCTTAAACCTTACATGTGATTTTCCAATGCTCCACTCGAAGGTACTACATTGTCCAGGAAGCGAATTTTTTTTACCTGGAAAATTTTGAATTTTGCCGAACCCTTGCTGTTCCAAGCAAGGTAGGGATCTTTAACGTGCGTGACAACACTCAAATACGGGACTTACATTTTATTTCTCATCCGAACGAGGGTGTATTTTTATGAAAAATGCTCGATTAATATTTTTCAAGCGGACCGTGTCGGGATACGTAATAACCTTACATGTGATTTTCCAATGCTCCACCCGAAGGTACTCTATTGGGCAGGAAGCGAGTTTTTTTTACCTGAAAAATTTTGAATTTTGCCAAACCCTTGCTATTCCAAGCAAGGTAGGGATCTTTAACGTGCGTGACAACACACACACGGGACCTCTATTTTACCTCTCATCCGATCATCCGAACGAGGGTGTATTTTTGTGAAAAATGCTCGCCTAATATTTTTCAAGCGGACCGTGTCGGGATTCGAACACGGGACTTTGGGCGTAGTAGTCACACACACACCAACTACGCCACGGAGCTGCCTTGTAAACCTTAAACCGTGCATTTATATTTCCAATGCTCCACCAGAAGGTACTACATTGGCCAGGAGGTGAGTTTTTTGTTGCCTGGAAATTTAGAATTTTGCCGAACCCTTGCCGTTCCAGGCAAGGTAGGGATCTTTAACGTGCGTGACAACACTCACACACGGGACCTCCATTTAACTTCTCATCCGAACGAGGGCGTAATTTTTGTGAAAAATGCTCACCTGTCATTTTTCAAGCAGTCGGCCGTGTCGGGATTTGAACCCAGGACCTTGGGATCCGTAGTCTTACGCTTACTATATTGATCCACGGCGACGCCTGTAAACCTTAAACCGCAAACCATACATACACTTTCATGACAGACTCGTCATGTAGCATAGATATTATACCGGAGATCAACCATCAATGAATTTCAATTAGAGCAGGTGGTGGAGAGCCTCCTTAATTTTATACGTACCCAAAACCTTTCGTTTCCTTTTAAATTTGTAAAAAAATTATTTTTTGCTTAAATAGCAATCTATAGCCCATTCTTAAGCATCAGTTAAAATATTTCGATTAAGTTGTGAATAAAGTTGTACATAAATTTAAGACGATGTTAAGGTGCCAATCTAAAGCAAGAAGAAAACCAACCGGGATTAGATTCAAAATAAGTGCTCGAAGAATCCTGCTTCGATACGAATGCCAGCATGACACGTAGAGCGAGTGAATTACAGACTTGAGACAGCATAATAGGGTTATATCTCATTCCATTTGCAACGTATTCGTTCCAGCAGTTGCTATCGGGTTACTGGCACCTTGTATACAAGCTGCTTCATATGTTACCATATATAAAAGTCCAGCGTGTTCAGGTCTTGTAATCTTGGTGGCCAGTCCACCAGACCTCTGAAGGTAATCTATTTTCTGAGAAAATGGTTTAACCACGCTGTCACAACCCTTGCTCCAGGGTCGTACTGAAATCACATACATTGATGCAAGTGGAGAGGCATGTCCTACAAATTTAAAAATTATATTGTCGTGAAATGGTTCGTATGCATTCCTATATTTGATCGACCTTCCTTTAATTGCAGGTTGAGCAAAACATCGTTGAATATTCCACTTCAAACATCAACACTGAATCGTTGCCGGAAACGACGATGACAAACTGCAGGTGGATCTTCTAAAAACCAGTAATGTTAATTGCGTCATAGTATTTTAAAAAATTAGCTTCGTCTGACCATAGCGCATTTGAAACAAAATTGGCATTGTTAATGGTTTTATGTAATAACCATCAACAAAGGGAGCTACAAAGGAAAGGATCTAGGGCTCTGCTTTTGTATGGAGAACTTCCGCTTTTGATAACGGAGGTTTAACAACTCGAATGTGATCGTTGATAATAAGTGAAACCGGAGTAAACAAGTGGCAAGACTAACAGAAAAGGCCACAGGAACATTCTGACATACACGCTAGGTCGCCGGCAAGAGTTGAAGAATAATGTTCTAAGTTGCACACTGGCGTACACAGTAGTTACTAGACCCAGGGTCCATTATGACTCAATCGCATGGTTGCCTACTGATAGTCTAGAATTCAAAGACAGGTCTGCTTAGCAATATCAGGGGCAATGAAAACAACACCAACCATGGCTCTAGAAATTGTGCTAGGACTATCAGGTTTATACATTATGATCCAGAAGGAAACTTTGGGAGCACAATGAAGCTAACCACCTTTAGGAGTAAGTGGTAAGCTATACAAGTTTAGGTATGATGAATGCGGTATTTACTGATGCAAAGTAAACCGGGAATGCAAGTGGGCACATTGGAGCTATCCGCGTTGTACTAAGATCTTCCAGATAGTTGTATATGCAATATTGAAGATGCTCAAAGCCTGGAAATAAGAGAAAAGGAGTGTAAAGTTTTCATATGTCCAGATAATCAAGCAGAACTCCAAGCAATTTCCATTTCCATGATCAGGAGTAATTAGTTACTTGGAGGGAGGCACAATCTTCGGCATCCCAGAACACTGCGCTGTACAGGAAAATAAGCAATTTGGCTCGTTATCAAACTAAACCGCAGAAACTACTTTCTAAGACCTGAACCATGCACGGGACTAACGAGAAAATTAGTAGTGTCGAAATTAAATTTACAGGCGAAGAAAAGGCGAGGAGAGGAAAATCTGCAGACAGAGAAGGGCATACGAATTAAAGACAACATGATTATTAAACAAAGGTTTTCGTCAATTTACATGGTTGAGAATATCACCAGAAGGGTTCTTGAACAATCCTTTTCTATAATTGATTAAATAGCTTTGCTACATACGATGACCACTTAGTGTTCGAAATATATATTTAGAATTTAAATAATTTTGAAGTGAAAGAGCTGTTATTACATTGAACTTGTGCCACATTGATTTTATTTAATCATTCAAATTAATTATTTACGCATTTTGACATTCACAATACCTTCAACATATGGTTTGGAACGTGAATCGTATTCGCTCATTATGCAGGTTAGGAAAAATATGTCAAAAAATACCGACCAATTACGCGACTGTAGCAGAACCTAATCGTATAATCACCTCGTGTTCAGAACATCATTCAGATGACCGCTTTATCGGCATGAGTAATACGACCGAAGGTCAAGTATTCCATTATATCATAATCAACCGGAAATCGGGGCTACCAACCTAATCGCTATTCAAAGATTCAATGAATGAAATTGTATTTTTATTTTTCACAAGTTCTCTGCTCGCAGCGTGTCGAGCCGCATTACTCGTAAGAGAAACCCATTCATTTATTAAAAGCTTCAGTGACGCCAGCATCCATTTCCATTTGGTAATCGAGATCTCGAATTAGATTATACGTTTCGTTAGCCGCAAAATGTTCAAAGACTTCCGATTTTATGATCTAGCACCTCGAAAAAAATGTGACTTTTATTACTTATAATTTAATACAAACAAACTTTGGAAGTTTTACTACTTAGTAAAATAAAAATCTAAACGCTGTGGCCAGTTATGTGAAATATAACAAACACAATGAAGGCCGCATCAATTTTGACTTTCCTAGGTTTTATGTGGAACTCTGCAAAACGGATTTTATAAGAAATCCAAATTCTATCGTTGGCGGGAATTAACTAATGTGTTTGGAATAGAAATATTTGTTTCATGAAACTTTTATTGAATTTCTAAGCGTTCACCTCATCAGCTATTGTATTAGAAATAACAGAAAAAAGAAACGTTGAAAGCTTTTCGCCAATTAAGTTTCCTTGATTGAAAATAAATAAATTTTTTAGTCATTGGATGTTATTTAAATCCATTTCAATGTTTTGGATTAAAAACATGTTTCCAGTCAAAGACTAAGAAATTTATAACGGAAAACTAGTTATAGTCCCGTAGGCGGGGTTTTTTTGATGCAAAAGGTGGGGTAGTAGCGATTTTTTAGTATGTTAGGCTTGGGGCTCTAATGAAAAATCCAAGAATTCGACCTGGAGGCGTATGCGTTTGAGCCGCCATCTTGGATTTTAGGTACAAAAATTTGGTTTTTTGATAATAACTCAAAAAGGGTGGCTTTCACGACAAAAAATTGTAACGTGCATTTTCATAGTTTAACATTTTACGCTTTTTCCCAATTCATAAATACATTTCTGCAATTACTATTTCTATATTTTATATTTATTAACTCGTTGGCGAATGCGTCGTATTATAATATAGGGGATTGCATCGTTCTGGTCTTGCCGTTCGTATAAATTTTGTTGCTTATGTGGATATACAAGTCTAGATAAGAGACGATAAGAGGTTGTAATAGCAACGAGTTGATATAAACAGATGAGGAGTTGTAGTTTGTTCTTGGTTCCTATATATTAATTACGTGGAAAATACTGCTTCTTTTGCTTTGACAATAGTGAGAATTAATGCGGTATCAATTTTCGAATTGTTCATGAACAAGCACGGCACGTTTTTTAGTTGTTTTTCTTGTGAAATAAAAGTTGTATGTTAACTGTAGAACGTGGAGTGCTAATTCCGATTGAAGTAGTATGGTTTATAGGCGAACGTGTTTGGTCGACGCACGTGTGTTTTTAAGGACATTTGACGGACGGGTTTATTGCTTACGCGTGCCTTACTAATTGTTGTTTTTGTTGAGTTTCGTTTGGAAATAAAAGTGGCAGAACTTGTTAAACTCGACCTGCACGCGTGTTTTACGGAACATTTGACGGATTTACTTTAGTGATACACGTGCTTTACTCATTGGTGTTTTTTTTGTTGGTGCTTCGTCTTTTGATACTTAAACTGTGTGTGCGATCTAGTTTCGCGGCCTTTTTGTTTTTATCAGAGTAGTGCATACTTTGGATTATCCAAATACAGTTGATACTGTAGTTTCTGAATTTTCTAACCCCAAAGAATCTAAAATAGATCATTGCTTGAGCAAATTTCGTTATTTGCGAAATATAACAGGTTATCGGTTTACAAAGGTATTGGTTGAAGTTTCTCCCTGCTTTTGGATGTTTATGAAAATAATATACATTTGGTCCCAGTTGAAATTAAACTAGTGCTACAAAATATTTCAAAATTATTGTCTCAGGAAATAGAATTAACAAGAAATTTATCAATGCTACATAGTTCCGTCGTGTGATAAGGTCTGCTGCTAACCCCAGTGAAATACGTAGGTGTGATTAGGGTTACGTGTGATAAGTTCCATCAACGCTTTTACCGTTGTTATATTATATAGATTATCTAAACAGTTTTTTTTTACATTCTACAAAGTACTGAACAATCTATGCTCGATCAGCATGCTATGCTTTTTCTTTATTTCAGGTTTGCAGGACTAATTTTTTTTATTGCAGGTATTGTTACTAATTCCTTACAGCCGCGCACATTATATGTTGGTATGCTTTCTACAACGCCCCCTAATCTCCGATTGAGCCCGGTCACTTCTTTGATTTTTCTTTGTGTTACGCGCGGCTACGAGCCAACGTAACAAAATGTTCTAGACAAAGTAAAAGAGGACAAAATTTACTACATTTTTGTAGAAAAATTTTTTTGTAGCACACATATGTTAGAAGTTACAGCTCCGTGAAGTAGCACTATTTGAAAAAAAGTGCGGAAACTTCATTTTGGTTGAGTTTTATTTTATTATTCTTATTATATACCATTATATTTGTACATAATTATAAAAAAAAAAACTAAAAGGCACTTGAATATTATCATTTAACAGTATTACACTTTTCGTAAACAAAGTTAAAGGCAAAAAGTATATCGCATTTTTTTTTTAAATTTAAGAATAGTAAATTATGTTTTTAGAGCGTTACAAAAATTAATTTCTACTACATTTTGGCACGCTTCGATGATCCGGGTTGGTTATTGTCGGTGTCCTGGTCGTAGTTGTCTGTGTCCTGGTCGTAGTTTTGGTCCGTAGCCTGAAAAATGTCGTCATCCTCGTTCTCGCTTTCAATGCGGATCTCCGGCATATTTCCGCAAAATTCTTCGTTGCAGAAGCCACATACAACCGAACATTTAAGTCCAGCATTTCGGCAGCTGCATGCCCCATCACACCCCTTTTTACAGTTACAAGATAGCGATTTTAATAATAAATCGGGAGTTGGTTTTTCCGCCATTGTTATGGGAGTGATCCCGTAAACGCCATGCTTCCAACCCCAGTCTTCAAGATTTTTCTCTATGCCTCTCCATTTTTGTACTTGGTGGTACGTCCTAAAGGCGTGGAATTGCGCCGCGTCTTTTGTAGGTGGCAAAGAAGCAAGATTAAATTTGCTTTTCAGTGTAGATTTGGCGAAGCGTTGGAAACGAATCTCTTCCAAAATCTCTTTATCCGTGTAGCCACCATATAAAGCTACAAGAAAGTGTACTTCGGCCTCGGCAATCTCCTCTGGCGTGGCATCTTGTTGGTTGAAAATTTCAATTATTTCATGAACCGCCCTGTTCTTTTCTATCAGCGTACAAAATTTAGTTTTTCCCTGATTAAATAGAGATGACGTAGTGTCACAACCGCTGAAGGCATGCAAGCACAGAATGTGCTTGGTTGCTTCTTTGTATTTTAGGCTACTTGCTGAATATATCCCCTCAGCAGTTTTTCCTCTTCCAGGCTTACGGAAGTAAATAGAACTTTCGGCTGGTGCTAAGGTGTCAGAAGTACTAAAAGGTCAAGGTCTTCCCCGACCACAAAAACAGCATCAAATATTGATTCACTGCATAATGAAATTGCAGTATTGACAATTAGCACATCGGGATAATCTTCAGCTTGTTTAACTGTAAATGCAGCCAGCTCTAATTTGTTTTTTAGCATCGATGAGACGAACGTTATTTTTTTCATTGGCTAAAAAATGCTCCTGCAAAACTTGCACCACCATTGTTTCGGCAGACACGTGCTTTTTTGATCGACGAAGAATTTCTGCGGTCTTTGTATTGTCACCATCAGTTGGATATCCATAAAAAACAACAATTGCGTGGGAACCAAAATGATCTTGCACATATCGAACATATTTGTCACAAATCGCCCCAAACAAATCATGTCGGTGCAACACAACTTTGTAAAGGAGATATACCCCATCCACCACATTGATCTGGTTATCTTCGAATTGAAATTCATCGGAAAGCGGTGTGAATACGGAATATCATCAAAAAACAAATTTTTGTACCTAAAATCCCAAATGACGGCTCGAGCGCATGCGCCTTGAGGTCGAAAACTTAGATTTTCCATTAAAGCCCCAAGCCTAACAACATACTAAAAAATAGCTACTATCCCACCTTTTGCATTCAAACACCCCTTTTTGATACCCATGTACTATTAAGATTCAAAAGAACTTTTTCTCGAACTGTTCGCTTTTCCAATAACAAATAACTAATTTCAAAAATTTAACGTCTGCGACACTAAGAATATGCAGGGAAATGCAATATATATATATATATTATGCTGTGATAAGGGGTTGTTTAAGGGTGCACGACATAGTGGAGGTCATTAGAGAATGAGTAATTAGAATAGGCAGCAGAAAATTGTAGTTATTTTAGGAAATAAGTAAGAAATAGAAGTAGATAGTAAGTAGGAAACACCCTGTGTACAAAGTAGAAATAGTTTTGGGCGACGCAGGAAAGACATAGGAAGACGCATAGTTGGCGTAGGAATGAGAAATACAAGTATTAAACGGATGGTAAAGATTAAATACCCTGTAGATAGTGTTCAGTTGATATAAGTAAAGCGAATAAGAATATTTTTCAGTGGAAGCACGCGTATAAATGATAAAGTATAATTAGACACGCATTAAGAAAAGAGTCTCAGACGATTAAGTAATACGGAAGTGAAAATAGAGTTTCATGTAGCTAATATAATGCGTATAAAGATCTAACCATTTTGATAAGAGAAATGATTAAAATTGCGTGAATCGCATGTAAACAATGAAAGTTTAAAGTAAAATTGCATCAGTTGTTTATGGAAAGGCGACTATTCTATCAAAATACAGCATGTTGATAAGTGAAGACACCTGCAGGCAGGTGGGCATTATGAACGAACGCAGAGCATTACATCAGAAAATATTCGAAATGGAATTATTTGATTGGTCCGAAGCAAACGACAGGTTCTAGACCACACCACGGATGCAGTGGGGATTCGAAATTATATTAGCAAGCACCGCGATAAGAAAGTCAGTTTTGAACTCAATGAAGGCCCAAGTGCATTGCCAGTAATACTGAATAATACGTAACAAGTGGTACAAAGTGAAATAAATGAGTGTGTATATGAAAATTACCGTTTAAAACGGCTTCGAGGTCTGAGGAAAATAGGCCAGAATGCTTGATGTTAAGAAAGATTACAATAAAACAATTTAAATGTCGAGGCGAAAAGAAGAACATAATCTTGAAGTATAGGGTGAACGAATTACAAATTTGAAGTCTATGGCAAGAATGATTAAAGTATAAAATTATAATTTAATGGTGTTGGTCCATAATGGTGATAAGTTGAATGGAATCAAAAATTGGGAAGATTAATTTCAATGGAAGCGTCGTCGTAAAAGATAAAACCAGGTCAGATTGTTAGTTATAAGGCATCTGTTTTTCTACAAGAATTTTATTTTATTTTAATATCAAATTGGCTAAATATTATATGCTTGTAAACAAGTCAACAAAGGGTTGAATACGTATTGAAATAATGATAAGAAAACGGATTTAGAATATTCTACATTTGTTGGTAAAGATAATGAGTTTTCTTTGGTGACTTTGGGTTTTTAGTACAAATTAAATGGTTGTTGATAAATGAAATTTATAAAGGTGAATTAATTTGAAAATGTATTGTAAATAACGTAAAAGCTGTACATAAAGCATTAGTTTCATTAAATGGGATCCAAACTTACTGAATTTTTATAATTACAAACATATGCTAGCCGAGGTCATAAGATTGAAATAGTACAGAGGAGGAGCCACAAATTAAGAAGGGCAGAGATAACCCGCAAAGGCGGTAACTTGTTGAATTTTGTCATTGGTCGATAAAGTTGTTTATGATAAAATCCAGTTGATAGCAACGTTAAGAAACAGCTGGAGGAGGAAATAATCACAAGCTGTAGGAAAGATTAAAATGGTGGTTCAATAATTTAATTTAGTATTATAGCAATTAAAATAAATAGGTCGCTCAACGTAAGGACACGTGATATTACAGAATTAATAGGTCGACCCACTAAAAGGAGTATTACAGCAATATATATATATATATATATATATATATATATATATATATATATATATATATATATATGAACAAGGGCAGGTTGATTAAATAGAAACAGTCGAATAATTTTCTGTCTGCTTCTCCTACTGCCCCTATTTCAATACATATGCTTTCAACAATTAAAAAATATATATTATATTTTTTTAAAAGCTTCTTCTTAATTTAATATAATTTGGTCTATTGTACAAGTTTCTTTATTTCTTCGCGAAAGCGACTTCTTCAAACTTTGCAAAACAATCGTCCACCGTTGCGTTTGTCTAGAATTTCTTGTCACTAACGAAATTGTTTAATGTAAGGAATAGTTGAAGTCAGGTCTTGCAAATATGGAGGTTTAGCATGATAATTCGAACTTTAATTCTTCAATCTTTTTAACAAACGCAATTGAAGGGTGCATCATTACGCTGAAAGTGAACCTTCTGTTCGGCGATTCTGTGCGTCTGCAAGCAGTCTCCATATTTATGTCATATTGATCATTCACTGGCTTGTCCTTTTGAAGGTTAGTCTATCAATAATATTTCTTGCGCAACGGGAAAAAAGTCGACCTTCTAGACTACAAAACTGTCTTGGTTTTCTTTGGAGTTGGTTCTCTACATCTAGTTCAAAGCTTCGATTATTGTTTGAATTGAGTTTATGAATCCATATTTCATAACAAGTAATAAATCACCGCAAAAATCTGTACATTTTTCTAAATTATGATTTTGTTTTGAATTGTGATAGCGTAAAATAGTATGTAAACTTGAAAACTGATTTTTTACAGGCATTTGTGCTAGCGTATTTTAATGTCGAACAGGATATCCTATATATTCAAATCAACAGTATGACGTGCAATGTGATCACGCAGATGTCGACTTCAAAAGTTGTTGTGGTCCAACCGTGAATTATTAGAATCCTCAAGATCACACTGTGGTAAGCTTGAAACCGAAAGGTCATGATAAGCTATAAGGCCTGATATTTCTTCTCAGCATCGTTTTCTTGACTTCGCTCATAAAAAATTGGGTCTGGGTTCTTTTCTGTAAGTTTTTAAGGTTACTCATCCCATAACCGCAGATGTTACGGTGTGGAAATTGAACTTACTTCGCTCAAACCGTCGGAATATGTTAATGCGACAGCAGTTATTAGTTGGGTATGAATTATAAAATAAAATTTTGTATATAAAAATTTAGGGTTACACAATTGTTAAGGTGTAACGTTATTACTTAAATTTTTTTAACTGTTGCAGCTGCTGCGAAATGCACTTCGATCAGTGGAAAGGTTTTTCTCCTTTATTGCTATTGCTTATTATTGTATAATTTTTTTAATATGTTTATTTATCAGGAGTTACTTTTTAAGGAGTGCTTTAAGGCACTAAGTAAGTATATAATTTTTAAAGAATATTTTGAACATAAACGATTTAAAAAATGTAGTAACCAAGGGACTGAGAACCACCCATAATGTATTTTTGTTGTTAGTTCTTGTATTAGGATAAAAATTAATTTGTGGTAGTTGAGACTATTAATTGTTTTTGAGTCGACTTTAAGCGAAAACAATCCACCATACAATTTTTTTGCTGTTTTGCTTAAATTTGTTTCATACTAGAACTGAGGATAAAAATTAGTTGAAGATAATTAAGAAGGATATTAACGAATTATTTTAGCGTAGATTTTTGTACTGTGTAAATCCCCCAGGATATGTTTTGGATAAATGTTGTTCTCTACGCGCGTTGGTTTTCCTATTCTTGTAACATATTTTTTTAATTAGAGGTTTTGTAAAGAAAATTCTTTTCCTGAAGTTTTCGTTTTCTATCTTTATGACCCACTCCCACTCTACGACTTTCCAGTTAGCACGACATTTTTGGGATTCCCTTTTTTGTTGCGGTTTTGGGCGCGGGCGATCTTCTTTGTTTACTTTACTTTTCTCTCTTGTCTGCACAGAATACCGTAACATAAATTTGGCATATCCAATGTGGGAGCCCCAAGTTTCAAAACCTTTTTCTTTTACTTAACGTTAGTCCCCGATTTATGAAACTTCTTTCTACTTGACGTTTGCCGATTTCTGAAACCTCTCTTCTTCTTGATGAAAGTTTCCATTATATCGGTTTCATTGTTTCGGAAGGTTTTGCTTTACGCCGAGTTACGAGAATTGTGTTTTTACTGGCAACCCGAGTTCTAATTGAAAACACTGCCGTCCTATTTTATTACTATTTCTAGATTCTTTGATGTTGCTTCACCATTTGTTTTTGGTATTTAATTTTTTTTTCGGGTATATTATAATTTATCCTGTTGGCTTCGATATTTTTTCCGAGTTAAAATGACTTATCACAAGATGGATATAAATCGTTTACGTAAAGAGAAGCCTACTTTTGAAATATTGATTAGAGGAGTCCCTGTGTCGTTTACGAACACCGTCGAAGCGGTTTCGTCCTTTGGTCAAACTGGAATCAGTTGAAAAACCCTCGACTAGTTCACTCTATGAAGTGAATCCAGAGACAGAATTAAAGATTACTGGTACCAAGTTGAAAGAGTTAGACAGTAACTTTGTAAACTCTGATTCACCCGAGCTACCATCCGCTCCATACATGTATTAAAACGTATCAATTTACTTTCCCCTGCTAGTCTACCGCCTAAACAACTGGCTGCACGCAAAGAATTACTAGCAAAACTTCTTATCTTACTGGATAGTTTAGAGCAACCACCTTCCGGACCCAGTAATTTGGATGTTATAATTACTGCGTTGAATATTAAAGCCATGAGTCCCGACATCCACCCTCTCGATATGTCGATCACTCCTCAATCGAAAATTTCTCACTCTACGGTACCTAGGGCATCTAACAAACCTTGTCTGCAACCTGTCGAAAAATAGAATTTGGAATTTAGCGGAGATCCTAATGTGCTTACGCTACATAATTTTCTTGAGAGAGTTGAAGAGATCAGGCTAGCTCGTAATGTGTCTGAATTCCAAATATTCGAACAAGCGGCCGACCTCTTCCAGTCGAAAGCCTTGCTATGGTACTAGAATAACCGTCATCGGTTTTCTAATTGGCCGACTTTAGCTAATTTATTATTACGTCATCTTGAACCGCCTGCTTGTAAGCGAAGACTGTACATTGATAGCTTAGGTAGAACGCAAAGCCCGGCTGAAAGTATCATTAACTATTTAATGTGTATGACTTCCATGTTCCGTTGGTATGGTTCGGTACCTACGGATGTACAATTGAACAATGTGTCTCATAACCTTGCTCCGTACTATATAACTAACCTGCCTACTGTCCGCTCCTTGCAAAAATTAGTAGATGAATGTCTGGAGTTGGAGCTGAAAAAGTTTAGGGTCAATAGTTATGTGCCACCTCAGTGGAGAAATGATTGTGTGGAACCAGAGTTCGCTTCTGTGTAGTCTTCGCCACCTAAAAATACTACCGGGTCTCATGACCATCCCACCACCACACACCGAACACTCCCTAATAGGAATAAGATTTCTTCTATCTCTAGTTCTATGTTCTTTTCTGTATCTTATCCTGGTCATCCTACTACTACCAAAACTTCCATCTCAGGCTATGCCTCAGCAACTATTTTAGCCAATACTTCAAATTAGTAACTTACAGGTAGCAACTAAAGAGTTTGTTCCTGCTACCTTAAATAATACTGCCAAAGAAATTCCCGTTGTGTCTGAAGTAACAGATGTAGTTGAAGTTATGATAACTAATAAACCGAATCACAAAGAAAGTTTTGATAAAGCTAGTAAACCAGTATCTACAACGCCTGTGCCTATTGTTGCCTGTTCCTTTATTTAACGCCAACAATTTTATACCCCAGGCTAAAAATAAACAGACCGCCATAAGGAATAATGACTTTCCAAAACCACACTAAACACTACCAGCACTTCGTAACCATATCCTCTCAGCCAACAGTGGTTCCTGTGTTACGTGCCGAAAATTTCGGCCGTAAACATTCATATAGTTTTAATATGCGGGAATTTCGCGCCATAAATTTAAAAGACTTGTACGTATTTCCGTAAATTCAGAAGTGCGTTGCGCGAATTTCGCGCCGACGCGTGTGGGAAAAGAAAAAGTGGGGAATTTCCGAAAGACGCGCAAGGACTTGCCTTTGAAAACGCGAAGAAAAGTGGTTGTGTCTTATCGTATCTTTTTGTTATGTAGATTCCCTTGCCTTATCTTTGATTATCGTTCCTCCAACCCGTTCCTTATCGTTCCCGCTACATAGGAAGAAGATATTAATTTGGATGCAACCTGGTAGAAGATCCACGACCCGAGAAATAACGAATCCACGGAGCCCCGCAGCCGCCATCAGGAAGTAATTCTGGAGGAGCTTTGCCTATTCACGTAAGTACCCCGCGAGAGTGTTTATATAATTTGTATATTTAAAAAGAAAAATGTGTGTTGCAATTATTTGCATATTGTGTGACGCCATCGAAATTTGAGCGTCGATTTTCACATTATGTAATATCGTTACCAACTGTCTTTTGTGTCACATGTGCCGCGTTTACGGGACTGTATTACCTGCTCTGCAGAAAACTATCCAATCAATATCACCACCTGTTCCAGTAACTCAAACAACAAAACCAAGCTGAGAAGAACTAAGTAAACCTTACAATTTAGCGTGACGTTCCGGTTTCAAGCTGATTACAACGTGATTTAGAAGGTTCTGATAATTTATGGTGGAACCACAACAACTTTTGAAGTCGACATCTGCGGGATCACATGGCAAGTCATACTGTCGATTCGAATATATAGGTTTATCCTGTTCGATATTAGAATACGTTAGCATAATTGCCTGTAAAAAAACAATTGTAGAAGTTCAAAACGTCTTTTCTCAGATTCTTCAATAATTTCTATTGTTCCAATACGTTCCACCAAAATAGTAATAATGTGCGTTAAGTAATAACCATTTTAGCTAAATCTTCACGAAATCCATTTAAAGTATATATGTAAATTTTATTAAAAATATTTCGTATTTCGGACTGTGATACGTCCTAAGATGGATCTTTTCTTTTTTAAAATTTGAAATGGCGCGAACCACATTATTTGTCGTTAGACAACGAAAACCCGAACCCCCCAACAATAGAAAACTCAGAGCGAACTACAAGTCGATAATCACCACATGTAATATTTTTGAAAACAAATGTTCTGATAACCCAAATAACACATTTAAACGCTACCTATGTGAACTTAGCACCCGACTGTGATAAAAAGTTTTTTCGTATATGCTTTCAATTAAGCTCAGTTTGTACCAGTTTGTACCGCTTTTATTTCATTTGTACCTAAAAGGGGTGAAAGTTACAGGGGGGGGGGGGTTAAAAATCATCAACACCCGACTTGGAGATACAGAAATTTTCTGAATTCCATTCGATTAAGCATCGTTTGCACCCGCTTGTACCACGGCCAGTTTCGTTTGTACCCTTAAGGGAGTGTTTGTACCGAATTTTCAAAATAGGGGTAATACCTAAGTCCGTCATTTTTATAGATATCTTAAATGCGCAAACCGGTGCTGTTTCGTAATCGCTTGTACTCGTTTCTAGCAACGCCAGTTTCGTTTGTACCCTTAAAAGGGTGCTTGTACTGAATTTTCAAAATAGGGGTAACACCTATGTCCGCCAAACTGGTACAAACGATTACGAACCAGCACCCGATTGCACATTTAAGATATCTATAAAAATGGCGGACTTAGGTATTACTCCTATTTTGAAAATTTGGTACAAACACACTCTTAAGGGTACAAACAAAACTGGCGGTGGTACAAACGGGTACAAACTATTACGAAACAGCACCCGCTTGCGCATTTAAGATATCTCTAAAAGTGGCGGAGTTAGGTGTTACACCTATTTTGAAAATTCGGTACAAAACCGCCCCTTAAGGGTACAAACGAAACTGGCGATGGTACAAACGATTACGAAACAGCACCTGCTTGCGCATTTAAGATATCTCAACAAATGACGGAGTTAGGTGTGACACCTATTTTAAAATGTCGGTACAAACACCCTCTTAAGGCACAAACAAAACTGACGGTGGTACAAACGGGTACAAACGATTACGAAACAGCACCCGCTTGCGCATTTAAGATATCTATAAAAATGGCGAATTTAGGTATTACCCCTATTTTGAAAATTCGGTACAAACACCTCCTTAAGGGTAAAAACGAAACGCGGTGGTACAAACGGGTACAAACGATCCCAAAACAGCACCCGCTTGCGCATTTGAGATATCTCTAAAAAATGGCGGATTTAAGTGTTACCTTTATTTTGGAAATACGGTACAAACACCCTCTTAAGGACACAAACGAAACTGGCGGTGGTACAAACGAAACTGTCGACGTTACAAACAGGTACAAATGATTACGAAACAGCACTCGCTTTAAGATATCTCTAAAGATAGCGGAGTTAGGTGTTTTCCCTATTTTGAAAATTCGGTACAAACACCCCCTTCATGGTACAAACAAAGCTGGTGGTGGTACAAACAGGTACAAACGATTACGAAACAGCACCCGCTTGCGCATTTAAGATATCTCTAAAAATGGCGAACTTAGGTATTACCCCTATTTTTAAAAATTCGATACAAGCGCCCCCTTAAGGGTACAAACGAAACTGGCGGTGATACAAACGGGTACAAACGATGCCTAATCGAATGGCATTTAGAAAATTTCTATATCTCTAAGTCGGGTGCTGATGATTTTTTTACGCCTCTGTAACTTTCACCCCTTTGAGGTACAAACGAAATAAAAAGCGTTACAAACGGGTACACACTGAGCTTAATTGAATGCATATATGAAAAAATTTTTTTATCATAGTCGGGTGCTAAGTTCACATAGGTTTAAACGCTATCTCAAAAATAAAATAAATTGCAATACTTTAAGTTATAATTACATCTACTAATAAAATATACATGGTGATGAATTAGCAATCATTTCCGTTTAGAAAGCAGTCGAATTTGTTACTGAATACTCACTTATATGACCGTGAAAAGAACGCAAGAAATGTAGGAATTAAATACGTACAAACAAAAATATTTCCACGCAATAACAAAATATCATTAAGTAATAATCCACAACATCCTTAATTAACTATTAAGTACTCATCGGACAGAAATATGTACATAAAGAACTCACTCCCATGATGGATACATCCCAATTATTACGCCACATAATGAACAAAAACAACATGCGTATCACACGTTCTTCACGTTTGCGTCTCATAATGTTTTTCTTGTGTATCTGATATTGATTTCGATGCAGTTGAATTGACAGTGGTTTTGCAAGGTTTGGAAACTTCCTTCGGAACAACAACCGATGAAGTTAGTGATACAATACAAGATGTTGAACACGTACGTTCAGGTTTATAAATTACGTCACGATGCAAACAACTTTATTTTCGCTAGGTAAATACACACGATAACTGTCATGATCATTAACGTGGCTAAATACTCGATCATCGACAGCTTTATTGTCAAATTTACGGTGTTTCTGTTTCGGTATATGTCTGAAACATTCAATTCCAAAAATGCTTAGATATTCTAGACTACTATATTCTTTACCACGCCATATCTCAATCGGAGATTTATGCGCAACAGATACATGAATGGTAGATATTCCTTACGTGGACGGCAATTGCACATGCTTCAGACCAGCAAACACTTGGCATTCGTGACGAAGACAAAATCGAATAAGCAAGCCAACAATTGTCCTGGTTTCTCGTTCTGCAACACCGTTCGATCGAGGTGTAATTTTAGATAAAATATCATTGTCAGTAAGAATATTACGAAGCTGTTGATAGTCGAATTAACCTCCACCATCTATGCAGAGCACCTTAATAGTGTGATCATACGTCTTCGTTTCATTTATATAAGCATTTAGACAACTAGCAATCTCACTTTCTGTTTCATAAAATACAGTTCCATGTACTTTGAACATTCGTCTTTAAAACAAACATAATAGCGCGTATAGGCAAATGATGAACTTTCCGTAGGTCCAATTACGTCAGCGTGAATCTTTTCACCAACTAAAGTTAATAAATGAGTGCGAGTTTGAAAAAGGAGACGTTGTGCCTTTCGAAATACACAACCGTCACAAAATTCTCCATCGACAACAGGGATATCGATACCAATGCGCTTTATTACGATCTTCACTTGTTGCTTGTTAATATGCGCCATCCCTTCATGTCAGACTCGTATCGTTTCTTCATTAGTTGCCAAATGCTAGCTTAAGTTTGCAGCGAGTAACGGTAGTTTGGTGTTCGCGACGAAAAGTAACTAATTTTCTATCAAACGTTACAGTGGGCTCCAAATCCGTTGCACGAGATACAGAAAGTAGATTTTTTTCGCCTAGTATAATAAATCATACATTATTTAAATGACCGCATTGCCATTTACGTTCACAACCATAGGTCAGCATAAAGTACTTGGTTTTGCAATATAGATCATCTTCAGTGGTAAATATTTTTCATACGTTACGAAAAATTGAGTATGTGAGGTAATATGTTGCGACGCACCGGAGTCACAATCCATCACAATTTTTCAGTGATACTGCGTCTTGGGCAGTAAAGCCGGATTAGTCAGATTTACCGAATTTTCCGCTAGTTTGGTTAGCATTTTCGCACGCAGTTGCAGTGCATTGAGGCGCCGAATACCTGAGATTGCCACATTTATTACACAGCTATTTCCTCTCCTGTTATGCAATAAATTTCTCTCGTCGTTTCCTATGATTCGAGATAACAGATCTTTCTGTTTTGCTGTTTGACGCATTTGCTGATTTAGCCTTAATAGTAAATGGAGATGTTTAATCGTGATTCCATTTTTCGCAATTTTATTGTGCAGTTTTTCAGTTAATAGATTTCGCTTTTGTTTATCTTCCGGAACAACTTCCCAAATATTTCAGAAATCTATATAACGCGAATCTTCTTCTAACGCTGTTAAAATGCGCACGATCAAAACGGATTCATCTAGTTTACTACGTTATATTTCTGCATTTAGATTTTGAATGGTGTTGTCACACCTGCAACGAATTGAGCCACATCATAAGTTGGCTCCATGTTAAATAGCTCTTGGAATAATCTGTCACGCTTTTGAGTGACTGTGCATCAAAAACGAGCACATCATTTGGTTCATATTACAGATACTGTGCTTGTTGATAGAAGCAAGTACATAAATTTGTTGCCAAGAGTACCCATTATATTGATACAGTCAGTTGTATTGCTTGTAACCAACCCAGCTTCCATAATTGGTTTATTGGCATCAATACATGCTTCTAAAGTTGGATACTATTCCCATTCATCTACGATGCTAGTCAATTTGTTTTGCACAAACAGCATTTGTATTTACCAGTTTCATTTAGGCCATCCGGAAACATCTTCCAATTTGTCGACGTGCAATTTAATATCGGACATAGGAACACTCATTTTGTTTCACAAAAAAAAAACAAGTCAGAAATGTCTACTCACGCACCGTATATTTTAAACGTGAAACATATTACTTTTACTCATTTTACGCTGGCACACGTACCTGGGTCCATACCTGATGCTGTTTTGAATTGTGATAGCGAATAATATGTAAATTTGTAAACTTGACTTTATTGTCAGAAAGAGATATTTTATCATCATTAGGTCTTCAGTCCTGGAACTGGTTAGACGCGTACCCTCATTGTTTCCTACTCTGTGCTAACCTACACATTTCCCTGATATTTCCACAGTCTGCATCTTTCACTATCTGCGTGCAATAGTTTGATCTACTTCTACCTCTTTTTCCTATCTCTGCTTGTAATATATCTCGCACTATTCCCCTAAAATACCTTAGAACGTATCCTGCCGTTCTATTTCTTCTATTTTTTTTCTTTTCCACGGATATCTTTATTCCGTTACTATTTCTATAAGCTCTTTGTTATTAGCTTTGTCTGTCCACTGCCCATGTTAACATCCACATACATCTGAAGCACAACACCCAAAAAGCTTCGACCGTTTTTCTGTCTGCTTTTCCTACTGCCCGTATTTTATAGGCATACTGTGCTGTGCTTCACATTTATGCTTTCAACAATTTTCTTCTTGTTTCTATGTTTGTTGTCTTCGAACATAGCCATTGCTCTTTCTTGTTAGATACAGTTCGGTTCCCCTTCTATTGTTTACAAATATATACCGTATTTCCCCGATATTCAGTAATTTGTGAAGGGGGTTAAGCAGCCTGTGGCTACCAAAATCCCCCAAAATTGTTTGGAAAATTTTTAAAAACAATTTTTGACAGCCGGTTTCACTGTTTTTCTTTTTATGTTAAACGGATGAGCTATACTCAACTTTCATTTTTAACAAATTAATCATCGACAATTAACAGTCACGACATCCCTCTACCCTCTTACAGAATGCGAACTCGTAAATATTCGTGTAAAATATAAAAGCAAGCGTTCCTTTGCAATGCCCACCGTCTTTGCTATTTCTGATGCTTACAATCGTTAGTCGTTAAGCAAACGATCGTGAACTTTATTCACCATTTCAGGACTTGCAGTAGATTTTGAATAGTCATTGTGGGGGAGGTAAGGTGAGATTTTGCCTTTTAAGCTGCTTCTGTCACGTTTAAATTCACTATTATTTTCCGCAGGTAGTAATATGGAGGACAATCTTAGTGTACTGTCATCTTGAATATTAATGACATTTACAGTCAAGTAAATGCCTTTCTTCAACAGACACCTTATGATTTTCCAATGCTCCACATGAAGGTATTGCATTGGCCAGTAAGCGCTTTTTACACGAAAATTTTGAATTGTCGAACCATTGCTGTTTCCAGCAAGGTGGAGATCTTTAATGTGCGTGACAACACACACACGGGACCTCCATTTTACCTCTGATCCGAACGAAGGCACATTTCTGTGAAAAATGCTCGCCTAACATGTGATTTCCAATGCTCCACCCGAAGGTACTATATTGGCCAGGAAGTGAGTTTTTTTTACCTGGAAATGTAGAATTTTGCCGAACCCGTGCTGTTGTAAGCAAGGTAGGGATCTTTAACGTGCGTGACAACACACAGCGGGATCTCCATTCTACCTCTCATCCGAACGAAGGCGTATTTTTGTGAAAAATGCTCGCCTAACATTTCTCAAGCGGACCGTGACCGGATTTAAACCCGGGATCTTGAGCATAGTAGTCACACGCATACCAACTACACCACGGAGCCGCCTGATACGTAATGACCTTACATGTGATTTTCCAATGCGCCACCCGAAGGTACTACATTGGACAAGAAGCAATTTTTTTTTACCTGAAAAATTTTGAATTTTGCCGAACCCTTGCTGTTCCAAGCACAAGGTAGGGATCTTTAACGTGCGCAACAACACTCACATACGGGACCTACATTTTACCTCGCAACGAGGGCGTATTTTTACGAAAAATGCTCGCCTAACATTTTTCAAGCGGACCGTGTCGGGATACGTAATAACCTTGCATGTGATTTTCCATGCTCCACCCGAAGGTACTACATTGACCAGAAGCGAGTTTTTTACCTGGAAAATTTGGAATTTTGCCGAACCCGTGCTGTTCCAAGCAAGGCAGGGATCTTTAACGTGCATGACAACATTCACACACGGGACCTCCGTTTTATCTCTCATCCGAACGAGAGCGTATTTTTGTGAAAAATGCTCGCATAACATTTTTCAAGCGGACCGTGTCGGGATTCGAATCCGGGACCTTGGGCGTAGTAGTCACACATACCAACTACGCCACGGAGCCGCCTGCTAGTTGAGTGCTGCTGTATATACAACAAATCATTGAATCTCACATGAACAGAATGACATTCGCTATGCGAGAGTTATAATTTTTTTTATATAATAATTATATATATATATATATATATATATATATATATTGTAGTGGTTTTAAAGGGCTAAATCTACGTATAAACAAGGTAATTTCAAACACCCTGTATAGAGGAAACAACCAGAATTTACGTGCGAAATTTATTCCAGTTAGTTCATTTTAAAGTAACAAGTATTAACAAAATTTTACAAATAATGATTAAAATTTAGTAGAAGAAAATAAATTTTAGAAGCCAATGCAATTAATTTATTAATTTAATTGAGTTTAATTGAACGGGTAATACGCATAAAAGCGTGAAAAATCGATAATACCAAGGTGAAACGCTTTGCTAACACATAAACAGCCGTTGAATATAAAATACCTTGAAAAGCCAACTCGTAGAAATGTTGTGTTAAAACGTTGGTTAATTGAACACCTGCATGTTTTCGAAATGTCAGGTTCCCCTTATTTGTGTAGATAAAAGACAGTATTCCAAGTATATCGGGTAAACGGTTGGAGGGTTCGCGTAAATGTTAACTAAAAATTTCCTTAAAGTGCAGAAAGGATAGACGGTCAATGAAATGCTTCGGACTGAGACAGGCATAATAACAGTGCATTTCAAAAAGCACGTATACAAGTCCACATGAAGTAAAGTTGAAACGCGGACAGTAATATTGATTTTTACCACTCAAACAAGGTAAGAAGGAAACATAGTACATGCGTATGAGGGGAATATCGTTAATATAGGCGGGGTTTTTAAGACGTCAGCGGATATTATTGGTCGATATCGTTAGTTGTACAATAGACAAACACGGGCATATTTGATGTCGGGTTTATTGGAAATTATCGTAACGACGCGCTAAATTTCGGGGATTTCGAAAACGGTTGAACCAAAAATTTAAGAACGAATTAGTTTAATTAAATGTTTCGCGTTAGGAGGGTCTGAGAGGTTACAGTCGAATGATATAAATACTCGAAGCGAATTAGCACGGGTCTCTCTCTTTCTTTTACCTTTGTTCTATTAGTATTTACACCGCTTCAAAATACGAGTTTGTAAGTATACATATTTTTAAATTAAATAGTACAGTGTTGGCCTCATAATTTGATACGCGAATAGTGTCGAGTCAAAATTTTAATTTGAGGTGCAACATTTATCTTAAACAAGCTCGTGAAGTGACGTGAAGTAACGTAAATTTAAATTAAATTTAACTAAAGTACGCGATTATGAAAGAAGTGTAATTAATTTGGATTTGGAATTGGATGCACCGTGAAGGCAGCGCAAGCAGCACAACTTAAATGATGTTCATCTACAAATAGCTAGAAGCGGCCAGCAGAGCAGAGCGAAACAACTTTACGGCATCGTCAACGGAGTAGAGATCTTCAAGAAATTCCAGGTAACGCTTTAAAATTGTTGTTGTTATAAACTATGAAACTATGAAAATTGTGTGACGTGTGAGAGTGAATTTTGAAGGTATTGTGCATTATTTTGCGTATTGAAAATAATACGTATAACTAACTGTATTATGGTATTTAAATAGAAATCTAAAGGTGTATATAAAGCGTATTAACGTTCCATCAGGAATTTAAAATTTTTATTGTTACGAGTACATGGGTTTTTTTTTTGTTTGCAGTCAGCGTATGCAAGGTAAAAAGTATACATTATTCATAATTAACTGGGTTATCATGAGCTCACCATACTCCAGAGTATACTAATTTAAAATAAATTATAAATAAAGAAAGAAAATTAGGTATTATTCAGGGCCCATTTACTCCGGATATATTCAATGTGTTTGATAATTTTAAATTAAAAATCCAGGACAGTACAAAAATAAAATTTATTGAGGTGTAGCTTGATCACTGAAATGTGGATAATCTTGAATTTTATTTGTAAATAGTGATAAATAAATATTGTATGATTGTTGTATTTTGTGGTTTTATTGAGAGTGTGCGTGAACGATACAGAGCATAATAGTGAATCTAGGTATCCAAGAGGAGGCCCAACTGAGCGAGCCTGGGAACTGAAGAAGAACTAAGGTGATGAAGAGAGGAATATGGGTAAGAGATTATTTTTATTAAAATTTTCTATTGTGTGAAAGCAATTTTCGATTTTGGAAAATTAATAAAATTTTCAAATGTTTTTTGAGAAAGTACTAAATTAGAGAGAGGTTACACAGCAATTTATGACGCCCAATTCGTGAGGCTTCGATTCTTATAAGTTACACGGTAATATATATATTTATATATATATATAATAATTTTTATATAATAATTTTATACGTAAATACTGCAGGGTACAATGATCACTTGTTTCCTATTTTTAACCAACCAGACTGATGTTAAGGATTCCGAAATATGATTGAATCTCTTTAAGTTGAAAATGAATTTAAGATAGGCATTCTGTATTCTTTGAACCCTTCCTGTGGTCAACAACTACCTTTCTGGTTTGTTCAGGCCCAAAAACAAAATGAGTGTCGTTAAATACCAAGTTAACTTGGTATTTAACAACACTTATTTTGTTTTTCGAAATAAATTCTACCTACAACTATTTGAAACTTCAATAGACTCACCACTTTCACCTGTAATTGCTTAAATTATTATAGATAACCTACTGTCTATCGTTTTACCTAGATTACCTTATGAGATATCATTTTTAGTCAAGTATGTCGATGACATCATTTGCTCTTTGTCAGCTAAATATGTTGACCAAACAGTCATAACATTTAATGAATTTAATGAATACCTTAAGTTTACTTATGAAATGAAAGTTAAGAGTAAATTATCTTTTCTTGATGTTCTTGTCATCAGTGATGTTGACAATCGTCTAATTTTTAATTTGTGGAGACCGGAGACCGCAGAAATGGTAACTTTTTTACCAAACAAATATCTTCTCTTCTTTATGGATATTGTTCGTTAGGTCGTAGCGATTGTACACTTTCTCAAACTATAATATAAAAAATAAACATAGAACTGCCGAAGTGTCAGCGCCCATCAAATGAACGACGTTTTCTTACAAAATTTTTATTGTGGACGGATAATGCAAACTGGGACGCGAAAAGGTGGCCATAGGTGGGGCGTATTGGTTTGCCTACCATCCACGCCTTGAGTACTTCTTACTACTTATAGCCGTTTTTTCAATTTCGGTTGTTTCCACTAACGCTCGCGTTCGAAGTGTTTTGTTTTGGAAACTCTCATTTTAACTATACCGAAATGCAAGTCCATACTTGATATTAGTTTACCAGCAAACTGTTAGTTAAGCAAACGAATACTCCCTAGGTTGTCATATCCGTAAACGTACAGAATTCAGTGTGTCTCATACCGGTACGGGTAATATTGAACAGCATATAAAGTCTGAGAGACGTAAATGTGTCGACCGTGCCACCGCTTCGAGTTCTTCGATGTTAAATTTTTCAAGAAATCGGACGAAAACAGAAGTTATTGTAGTAAATGTATTGAGACGTACAGCGATTGAAGAATTAAATGTTGTTCATGGTAAATCGAATTTACAATTTTGACGGATGCTTTAAACCACAATAACAAAAACATATATCTTTTTTTGATGCGCTTTTGTCCTCCATACGAAGGGATACAAGAAAAATATGTTGATGTCCAAGATTAACATGAAACTTCTGATATTTTCAGTTTATTTTCTATGCATCTCTGAATAGAGAAGTGCACAAACGTTCGTATACTGTGCACATTTGTGCACCTACGATGCACAAACGATTGGCTATAAAAATCCTGAATTTCTTTGGTGGGGGGCTGGCGTTTCAACAGGCCCTCCATTTTATTTTCTTCATATCTCCGTATAGAAATGTGCACAAACGTTCGTATACTGTGCACATTTGTGCACCTAGGATGCACAAACGATTGGCTATAAAAATCAGGAATTTCTTTGCGGGGGGAGGGGCTGCCGTTTCTACGGCCCCTCCGCTTTATTTTCATCGTATCTCCGTGCATAGATGCGCACAAACGTTCGTATACCGTGCACATTTGTGCACCTACGTTGCACAAACGCTTGGCTATAAAAAAATACGAAATTTCTTGGGGGGGAGGGGGCGTTTCTACAGCCCCCATTTTTGTTTTCTTCGTATCTTTGTAATAGAGAGGTACGCAAACGTTCGTTCACTGTGCACATTTGTGCACCTACGATGCACAAACGAATGACGTAGAAGAAAGATCAAATTTTGATGGTGTGGGGCTGTGGAAATGGAACTCGTCTGACCAGTTTCAGGACTGAAGACCTAATGATGAATGATGATGCCATAATATCGTAGCAGGTGATCAATTGGGCTTCTGAAAATTCAATTTAATAATTGAGTTGTGTGATTTTCCATCCATTCTAAAGCTTTCCTTTGGATATTACATTATACACCATTCTGTTGAAACACCAAATGTCCTGCAGATGTTCAATGCTATTCTATAAGTGGAAAAAGCGATTCTTCTCATATCTATAAATATTTATTTGTTTTGCCAGATTAGTGAATTTTTTCAATTTCCCAACTCTTTGGGTTGATATTGAACCCTATACCATCATTGATGCAGAAAAACAGGATTTAATGAGAGTGGAAAACTTCACTTTTTGTTTGAATTATTCTGTTTGTGAAACTCCAATAGAAACCTCAGGAAGACATCCAATTTCTATTTCACCCATCGTAACATGTGTTTCGTAATTAAGGTCAAAGATGGTTTCTCCTTGGCATTGAACATCAGTTGATTATGAGTCAAAATGAATACAAAACATTTTTAAACAAGCAGGTCAATGTTTACAAATGGTTAGTTAAACTTCATAAGTAATATATTCTAATTACCGAGCTTCTCGGTAGCAGGTGTATCTTGAGATTCGTCTTCTAACGTTCACTCCACAAAGTACTCAACTCGAAATAACAGCCTATTTTTTTTATATCCTGTATATATTTGTAATTTTCTTTTGGTTAATTTTAAGTTTTTGTCTCTCACCGATTACGTAAATGAAAAACGGAGTGTTTTAATATATCAAATATTGCTATTTAATAATTTCAAATGCAACAAACTATACTTCAAATTATAATTTGGCATACAAAATAGAATATGTCATGGGTGAAAATATAGGTCGCAGTTCCTCTTATTTGCCCTACTTGCTGGCTAAATTGACCGGTATTACGCTTTTATACATGAAATGATCTAATCAAACATTAAGAATTTCTGAATTTTTAGCTAGATTATTTTTAAAATCGCATATCCGAAACCATAACTAAAGTCCATAGTTCAAAAACCGAAACCTTTTAAAAATTAAAACAGAAATGATTTGGCGTTTCAAAGAATCCATAATACATTAAATTTACCGTAACGCTATGCTAGCAACATTCCTTACAAATGAATAAACTAAGTTCGAATTCGGGCCACATTTTTTACAACTATTTTAATGCTAAATAAATAAAAATATAAAAAAGTAAAATATTTCCCAAGTATTATTTAAATTGAACAATAAAAGCTTAACCTCAAACTATAACTCGTTCAATAATAAAAATATTTAGAGGATTAGAGAAAAACGGCATGAGATAATCGTAGGGCGCATTAGGAAATTCCAAAGTAGAAAGCTGTGACAATGTTTACTTCAATCAGAATTTAGTAGGGCGTAGCCGGGGTGTGGTGTATTCAAATAAATTCAACCACGTGGCTCAGTGCAGCAAAGCAACTGATAGATAATGGTAGCTCATATGTAATAGTAATAAATACAACAAACACACTCAGCTGTTTATATTACATCACACAAATCATATGTTCGTATAAACAAATACACGCGTTCAAAGCCTACAAAATTTAAATAGCAAAATCGAATGAGTTTTTTTAAACAATATTACAAATCGTAATAAGATAGATGACGCGGAAAGAAGCAACGCTGCTTGCATTCAATGGTTACGAGCGTACGTTGTTATACTACAACATGGCGCGACAACAGCTGAGCAAGCCGGCAGTTTTAAATGTAAGCGTTCCATTCAACTCGAACGACGATATGTCTAGTTCACGTCTGTTACAAATTAAGTGCGGGTGTTTTAAGTTACACAACAACGTAATGTACATAATACAGTAAAATAAATATGTATTAGTGTCAAAAACACGTGGGGCCCCTCAAAATAAAAGTGGTTACTTACCTCTGAACTGATCCTAAAATTTCAGTGTCGTTTTCGTTGTCTAACGCCTTGTAAACAATAATTCCGCCGTCAATAATAGACGTTGACATAATAGTCTATAACACACTTAAAAAAAAACCGATGGTACCGGTAACGATTATTTAAATTACCCGAAATCACTGTTACAAACTTTAAGCGCGGGATAACAAACACACGCTACGCCTCACAGCGGTTTTCTGGTAGCAAGCTTTGGCGGGAAACAGCTGAGGCCTAGTGACGCCAACATAATTGTACTACTACGCAATTGCGATTCTAGAAATCTGTTTGACACTAGTTTTAACTATTTCAAGTGTTTTGTGTTATTGTTTATATTAATGTAAGTAGGTTATAAATCGTAAATTTGCATGAATGAATCTGAAATTTATGATTACAGTAGGGTACTAGTTATGGCGCGGAGTATTGTATGCACAGGGGTTTTCATCGTCTGCCAGCTGGCGACGTGGCCCCGCCTCGTACATTCCAAGTCACTATACTACGGCGTTTGCCCTTCTCAGCGTACAATAAACTATATTTATTTCCCTTTTTACGAGTGAAAAAATGTAAAGAATGCAAATTAGAACAAAATTTATTTTTCATTAAATATTTTAGACCTTAATACAAATGGCGTCAAAAATGTTCAAACAAGATTAAACAGAATTTTAATTTTAGGACTGATGAAACTAAACTACCAAACGCTTTATTTATGAAACACATGATTTACTTCTGATTTTGTTATTTGGACCACTAAAATGCCTTGAAGCGTTTAGAATTATTTAGTATTCTCAAATTGATTTATTCAATATTACTAGGTAAGTCCACCATTGGAACAAGCTCGCAGGAACGAGAATTAAACGAATAGAGATTATTACTCCGCCACATTACTTTAGTCAAGACAAAACGTAAGGAGTAAAACGATAGATACGGTAAACTCAGGTGCAAATTATTTTTACAGCATTTTCATAAGGTAAAACTATGTTTCTTTATTAAAATTATGCTTAAATTTTTCTGATTTTAGTAAAAATACATAATGCACTTAAATACTTGTTTGGTTTGTATAGCGTTTAGTAAAAGAGTGCAGTTAAACTCTTTTACACTGGAACGTAATTTAATATGTTGGTTTCGGCCAAAAATATACATTTCTGCAGAAGAGCCAGGGTCTATTTAAATCTGACTACACATCTTAGTATTACTTAGTTATTACACTGAATATTACCCATCCTTTAAGTTGCTTGCCAAGTGATTAACAGTCTAGAGTAATATTCAAAAATGTATCAATAAGCATATCGATTTGTAGTATACCACTGACAAACCAATTGATTCTGCGAAGTACCATTTAATCAGCATCAACACTCCACGTATCAACAAAACATCGATGATATAGGATGACTAAGCTAGTAATAAAACAATTTTGTAAAATACTAATTCCCGCTTATATATAATTTTAAAGTTAACTTTTTACATTGATAATGTTATCAATAATGAATATGATTATTTTAAAGTGAAAACTTCAACTTTTGAAAGTTAGTGGATATTAAACGTAAGTGAATATCCATCATGTTGTCAGTATCAGTATTTGAACGCAATACAAAAAACATCTGTAACTTGCAACTTTTTCTTGAGCTTATTTAAAGTACAAAATTTAATCTACTTAACCTGTTGTTTGTCGCTACTCTTGGCGGAACATTGCCTTGGTGTACAATTCGTATTTTGGTCACACACTGCATTTTAATATTTTAACGTTAATCAACAAAAACTTGAAATATTTACTCTGATTTAGATATCACACATGATACAAATAAAAAAATGTATCGCATGATTCAAAAATAATGCCTAATAAGGAAGACTACAAACCTTCAGACACCTTACATTTGATTTTCCAATGCTCCAATGGAAAATACTACATTAGCCAGTAAGCGAATTTTTTTACCTGAAAATTTTGATTTGCTATGTACCTAGACGTAGCCGGAAGAAAATTAAATACCAGGTTTGCTATTAAACGCGGAGTGAGGGGGGATTCACCCAAATACCGAAAAAACAAAGAAATAAAGCACATCATTAGGTCTTCAGTCCTGGAACTGGTTAGATGCGTACCATCATTGTTTCCTATTATGAACTAACCTACAGATTTCCCTGAAATTTCCACAGTCTGCGTCTATCAGTATCTGATCTAGGTCAACATCTACCTCTTTTTTCCTATCTCTGCTTGTAATATATCTTATACTATTGCCCAAAAATCCCTTAGAACGTATTCTGCCCTTCTATTTCTCTTATCTTTTCCCCAGATATCCTTGTTCCCCTACTATTTCTATAACCTATTTGTTATTAACTTTGTCTGTCCATGCTGTCATCCTCATACATCTGAAGCGCAGCATTTCAAAAGACTGCCACCATTTTTCTGTCTGCTTTCTGCCCGTATTTCACAGGCATACTGTGCTGTACTCCACACATATGTTTTCAACAATTTTCCTCTTGTTCTATGTTTGTTGTCTTTCATCATAGGCACTGTTCTTTCTCGTTAGATTAGTTCGGTCACCTTCTATTGTTTTACAATTATACACCCTATTTTTCCGACCTTCAGTGGTTGTGAAGGGAGGGGCGTCGCCGTGGACCAATGTAGTAAGCGTATCCCAAGGTCCTGGGTTCAAATCCCAACACGGCCGACTGCTTGGAAAATGGCAGATGAGCATTTTTCACAAAAATTACGCTCTCGTTCGGATGAGAGGTTAAATGGCGAGAATATTGCCTACTCAATTCTTGTAGCAATAATATCGAATCGCAGTAACCAACAATGGTTTTGTAGTGTCACGTTTTTTATCCCGTGATCTTACCAAACGTTAATACAGGATATTATTGACACACAAAAGACAAGTCTCATACCTGTATGTATCCTGATACATAGCTCGCAAGTCGTCGGGGTTGTCCGCATACATGCACTCTGCTACCATAATTGCAGCAGTAGTATAACGAAAGAAGTTGTTTTACATGTCGAAAGCAGTTGTTTTATATAACTGTTGAAAATAATTGTTTATTTTAAAACCTTTGCAGGGTGCGTTTTTCTAATTTGATTATGTTGCTTGGTTTCCAAAGAAATGTTGTTGATTTTATATACATATGTCAGTTGCAGTTTTTTTATAAAACATGTATGTCATAATTTAATGTTTTTCCATATTTAATAGATTAATTTACATCGTTTCTTATTCATTGCATCAAACCACTCTGTGATTCTAGCATTGTAGAAAACCACAAGAGTTTTCCATATTGTCTAGAAAACCACAAGAGGTTATGGGCCCAGGTTACGATCATCTATGCGTTATAAGTTTTGATGTAATTATGGAATTAGATCGAGTAAAAATTAATCTACTGTGGAGCTGAAAATTGGACAATATGGAAAACCAACATCGTGTTGATGTTAAAGCGGAAGCATATCTACGAGGCAATACTACCTACGACAAAGACAGTGAGCCTACCATGCCCGCACCTGATGCTGATGCAACCATAAGTTCAACCTATGAAACTGCAAAATTGAAATATGTGGATACAGATTTGGATGCCCAAATCTTAATCCGTACTTCGATCAGTGAGGATTTGTGTTCAATGTTGTCAACTTGTTCAAATGCAAGTTCTATGTGGGACAAACTTCTGAGCATCTATGAACAACGCTCTGGACAACGGTTAGATCTACTCTATACGAAATTGTTCACTTATGTGAAAGATCCCAGCGTTAACATTGCCACGCATTGCCATGCCATAGAAAGTATTGGAAAAGAAATCAAAGACGAAGTTGGCTCTATGACGGTGGAAGAAGTAATTGACTCAGTGGTTATAAATCGTATTTTGAATACACTGCCTCAAGAGTATTTTGAGTTTAAGGACACCTGGTCTGCAATGCCTAAAGAAAAGCAAACAATGCAAAAACTGCTTGAGCGACTATGTCTTAAGGAGCTCTCTCTAAAAAATCGCGATGGCGGTGAGTCGGTTACAGATGCTATGTATCTTAAGACAAAGAAGAGTGATCCAAAAGTGGGCGAGTTTAAGCAAAACAATAGCCGACGTCATAGGAAAATATCGGTCCAATGTTTTGCCTGTAAAAAATTTGGTCACATAATGAAAGACTGTACCAATGAGAAAGCTTTGAAGAAACACGCTGAATATAAACAGCGTAAGCAGCAGCAACAATTTAGTGAAAAGCCAGTTCAAGAAGGAATTTTACCTGAATGTATACTTTCTGACTCGACTAATGCTACGTACTTGAATCAACGTCGACTGTATCTGAAGAGTGGATTCTGGATTCAGGAGCGTCCCGTCATCTATGTAATAGGCGAGAATGGTTTCAATCGCTCACCTTACTAAAGGTCTCTGGAGTTGTTCGAGTAGGTAATTCAGAAGCTATCTATGCATTTGCAGAGGGTGACATTCAAGTTCAAACAAAAATAGGTAATAAATGGAAAGTAATCTGGCTACGTGGTGTTTGGTATGTTCCAAAATCGTCAAAAACATTGTATCTGTTGGAGTCGTCACAGCTCGAGGCTGTAGTTGTGTCTATGTTGGTGGAAAGTGCTCTATCACACGATCCAGTCAAACGATTGTAACAGGCAAAAAGGTAAATGGAATATACAAACTAGCAATTAAAGCGAACGTTTCAAACACATCTTCTACCTGCGAGGTTAACTTAAGTGAAGATGTGCAATTGCAGATGTGGCATGAAAGGTTAGCTCATCAAAACAAACGTCATGTCAAGTCGTTTCTGCGCCTAGAGGGTATTGATGTGAACGAGGATAACGAATTCTGCGAAGGTTGTGTTTACGGTAAACAACATCGTTCGTCTTATAGATTTAGGCTCAATCGTACAAATAAAGTGTGTGAACTTGTCAGTACTGATGTTTGTGGACCAATGGATGTACCTTCACTATCTGGTAAGCGACTCTATGTGGAGTTCAAAGATGATTACTCCAAATTTCGCATGGTGTATTTTATTAAAGAAAAATCTGAAGTTATTGATCGGACTCGTGAATTTATTGCTCATGCTAAACAAAGTGGACATGTGATAAAAACAATGTTGTCAGATGGTGGTAAAGAATATGAGAATTCTGAGTACCACAAACTACTTGCTGATAATGGTATCATTTTTAGGAAATCGGCCCCGTATACTCCGGAGCAAAATGGTGCTGCTGAGCGTGAAAACCGTACCCTATGTGAATCAGCAAGATCCATGATCCATACAAAGAATTTATCTAAAAAGCTATGGGCTGAAGCGGTAAATACTACGTTCTTAATCGGACAGGTAATACACCAGTTAGTGGTAAAACGCCATATGAATTGTGGTATGGAAGAAAGGCGAAATTTGACCACTTAAAGATATTTGGAACTGAATGCTATGTACATGTTCCTAAGCAAAATCGAAAGAAATTTGATAGAAAAGGAGACAAAGGTATTTTTGTTGGTTATCACGGCGATTATGACGGATATCGTGTTTATGTACCACACAAAAATCAAGTACGCATATCAAAAGATGTCAAATTTACAACAGAAGTGACAGTTAAACAATCAACTATTGTAAATATGCCCTCCTCTAGTTCATGGTTCCAAACTAATGCTCCTGCGGTAGTGAAACCAGATGATACATCGTTAAGCGACAACATTGCACCTATAGAGTCTCAACATCATGAAGGCACATGGCAACTGCGAAATCGTAATATGTTGAAGAAACCCGCCGCTACTATGATGGCTGTGATGATGAAGATGAGGTTCTTATTTCCTATGATGAACCGACCAAGTATAGTGAAGCAATAGAGTCAAATGAGTCATCACAATGGAAAAGTGCTATGGATGATGAAATGGATTCACTAAATGAAAACAAAACATGGAAACTGGTTAAGCTTCCAGAAAACCGAAAACTAGTTAAAAGTCGATGGGTTTATAAGGTCAAGGTAAATGCAGATGGAAGTATTGGTCGCTATAAAGCTCGACTTGTAGCAAAAGGGTTTACCCAGAGAGCTGGCATTGACTATGAAGAAACTTTTAGTCCAGTAGCACGGATGGATACAATCAGGTCACTCATTAGTATAGCAGCTGCAAAAGGTATGAAAATGCGTCAGTTTGATGTAAAAACCGCGTTCCTTTATGGAGATCTTCAGGAGGAGATTTACATGGAGCAACCTGATGGCTACAATGATGGCTCTGGCCGTGTGTGTTTACTTCAAAAAGGTCTATATGGTTTGAAACAAGCTTCCCGTTGCTGGAATTCAAAATTCACATTAGTTTTATTGAAATATGGGCTCAAACAAAGTATGTCTGACCCGTGTTTGTTTATAGGTTGTTACAATGGTGAAAAACTGATGATAGCCATCTATGTTGATGACGGTTTAGTATTGTCTACAACCGAACAAACGGCAAAGAAGTTTCTTGAGAGCTGAAACGAGAGTTTAAAATCACAATTGGTGAAGATTTACATTATCTCGGACTATGTATTCAGCATAATAGTGATGGTTCAATTACTGTCCATCAAAAGGGTTACATTGAGCATACTCTTACAATGTTTGGAATGGATGATTGTAAGCCAGTTATGACTCCAATTAGTAAACCCTTGTCTTGTGACAGTGACAGTGAATTATCTGTAGATGTTCCTTATCGACAAGTCATTGGTCGATTAATGTACTTGGCCACTCGCCCAGATATTATGTTTGCAGTGAACTACTGGTCAAGATTTGTCGAAAAACCAACTAGTCATACGTGGATTGGTGTTAAGCGGATTCTTAGATACCTTGCAGGTACAAAGGACTATCAACTCACTTACCGCCATGGCCATGACAAGCTTGAAATCTACAGCGATGCAGACTTCGCTAGTGATAGTGATCAGAAATCTACCAGTGGAGTTTTGTTTAAGTATGGTGACGCAGCAATCTGCTGGATGAGCAGGAAACAATCTGATATCGCTCTATCCACAATGGAAGCGGAATTCGTGGCAAGTTGTGAAGCTGCTAAACATGCCATGTGGATCAAGCGACTTTTCTTCGAGTTAGTCAATTATGATGAAGTTCCTGTTATTAATATCGATAACCAAAGTGCAATTCAAGTTATCAAGAACCCAGAGCTGCACCGCAGTACAAAACATATTGAAATTCGTTATTTCTTCGTCCGCAAAAAGGTTCAAGACGGTCAACTTAAAGTAAAATCAAGCCGCAGACGGGTTAACGAAAGGGTTGGAACGTTGCCGTTTGGTTCAAGTTAACAATCTTCTCGGATTGCTTTAACGATATAAAAACTAAACAATTAGGGGAAGTGTTGAAAATAATTGTTTATTTTAAAACCTTTGCAGGGTGCGTTTTTCTAATTTGATTATGTTGCTTAGTTTCCAAAGAAATGTTGTTGATTTTATATACATATGTCAGTTGCAGTATTTTATAAAACATGTATGTCATAATTTAATGTTTTTCCATATTTAATAGATTAATTTACATAGTTTCTTATTCATTGCATCAAACCACTCTGTGATTCTAGCATTGTAGAAAACCACAAGAGTTTTCCATATTGTCTAGAAAACCACAAGAATAACGAAAGAACCCATTTGCTCCGGCTAAAAAAAGCAAATACACGCAGGACACCACCTTGTTGTTGAACAGAAAGACGTGCATCGCTTATTGAAATACAGTGACGAATAAAATGTAGAAAACCCTTCGACGCACCAGCTGCAGAATCAAACTCAACAATGGTTCAAACAACACGAATTCTAACTGCCAATTCCTAGCATAGCGAAGCGCAATAATATCGGAAAACCCGGGTTTGTATCGGATCGTGCCCGAGCATTATCTCAACAAGTTGTTACTTTTGCACCATCGAGAAAATCCATTATATGCGGTTGTAATGTTTAACAAATTGAAGGTTACCTAAAAACAGGATGTTATTGAAGAATTTAAGAGATTACGGGATGACTAAAACAAGGCATTTAATTTATAGACAGCGTATTTATCATTACTTATGAATTAATGATTTTATTGAACAGTAGACATGGAACTTAGACGAACGGATAATGAATTAGCAACGGACAGGGTTATTTTAAGTTTATTAAATTAATTTTTGTTTTTAACGCCAAAGGGGTTTGAGTTGAAGAATTTAAGAATAGAAACGGAATTTATTTGAACGAGTAATAAATTAACAAGGGACAATTTTAAAAACAAAATTGGAACGTAACAGATTTTTGCCGAATACTTGATATTCCAAGCAAAGTAGAGATCTTTAACATGTGTGACAACACTCACACATGGAACGTGCATTTTATGTCTCATCTGAACAAAAGCTTATTTTTGTGAAACATGCTCGCCTAACGTTTTTCAAGCGTCTGTGTCTGGAAACGAATCTGGGACCTTGGGCTTAGTAGTCACGCGAACCAACTAAACCACAGAGACGCCCTGCCTTCAGACACTGCTGACATATGTAATTAGGTTGTTCATTACATAGATATTTAGAGTATTTACAATGCTGTTTCTTTATTTTTCTGTTTTTGCGATGTGAGCACAATGAATATATGCTGGTAATACTTGTGCTTGCTTCCAGACCACAATTTTTACGGTACATGTTTGTCGTCGAAGTTTCAAATTTTGCTGACAAATTCAAAATGGGAAATCTTGCTTGTTTGCATGAGTTCAAGTGTGAAGTCTTTTAAAAAATACGCTGCACAATTTGTTTTTGGTATTGGTGGTAATTTAATTAACAAAAGAATATCATTAAGAAGATCTGCAACTTGTTCTGGATAACGTATATTAAGCTATGAACTTGTCTACAGCATGTAACATTATTTTGTAATGTTAACGAATAAACAAATCAATTAATTAATTAAAATTCAGTAACTTGCATAAAGTATAGACAAAAATTTCCACAATAAATTACTTCATATTTAGTTAAAGCTCCCTTATACTTTCAAAATGGCTACCAGTGGAAATGTCATTGAAACTGAGCAGCTATTATTGTGCAATTACTGTAAGAAAAAAGTTGTGAATAAATACATTATGTGTAATAAGTGCAATATAAAGGTTCATGTATCATGCAGTGAAAGAGTATGTGTTCATCAGCAGCAGACTAATGGAGATTCTGCCTTTATCTGTAAGATGTGTTCTAGCATTGCAGATGTTCCTAGAAATAGTGGTCTTGTCCATGAATATGACCAGTATTTAATAAGTGAAGGGTTTATAACTTGTTTAAGGGAATTAATCTGCCTTGAAACAAGTAAATTAAGCCTTGAAATCAAAGAGTTAAAAACTGAAATAGCAAATTTAAAGGAAAGCAACATTGATTTGATAAGATTATTAACAAAGCAACATGTTCCTTCAATTCCAGTATCAAAACAACATCTGGCAAATGTAAATAAATGCCAGAATGATTTTAATTTCAATAGTGGTCATAGTTCTTCTAGTTACTCCAACTTAAACTTACTTAAGCAAGCTACTAAATTAGCTGATGAATTTGAAACTCAATCAGCATCAATCAATTACATTCCACAAAATTCTAACAAAATTGAGGTTCCATCCAAGGTGAACTGTGATCCTGTTTTACATTCTAAATATTTAGGATCTAAAGTACACCAATCTAATAGTGCAGTTAACGAAATGCAAAATGGTGATCAAGCTAAGGATGTCTGGAAAACTGTAAAAACTAGGAGCTAGACCTTCAAAAGTAGAGGGAATTTCTGAGGTTAATGAGTTAAAAGGTGTTGAAAAGATGAATCACTTTCGTGTCTACAGGTTTGCAGCAGAAACTACAACTGAAGCGGTTATTAACTATTTGCATTCAAAAGACATCAATATTGTCGATGTAGTAAAAATTAATGCAAAATATCCCACACAATATGCTTCATTTAAAATTTCAGTTCCGGAAGGGTTTGCTGATATTCTTCAACAACCCCAGTTATGGCCTAAAGGAGTATGTCTGAATCGTTTTTTATTCTTCAGTCAAAACAAGTATTGACTGCATAGCAGAAAAATGTGAGTATTTAAATTCAGTTGCATCACAACTTCAATATAACTCACAAAACATTTTACAAAATAATTTAAAAAATTCAGATAGTAAAGGCATTTCCTGTTTCTACCAGAATGTTCGCAGCATTAGAGGTAAAGTTAATGAATTTACAAGAAACATATGTGTTTGTAATTATGATCTAGTTGCCTTGAGTGAAACATGGTTGTCTAGTGACATAGCAAACAGTGAGTTTTTTGCTTTTACTAACTACATTGTGTTTAGATGTGATCGCAAGTTTGCTGTTACCAGTGCTAAGCTTGGCGGAGGTGTACTCTTAGCAATTAAAAATGATATAATAACTGAACAGCTTAATTTGTCTGTACTCCTGGATACATTACCAACATTTGATGTAGTAGGTTGCAAATGTACATTGATTGGGTGTTGTTTGTATGTGTTTGTTGTTTATATTCCGCGCACACCGTCAATCGTTCACCTTAATTTACTATTTGATTACTTGGTGCAACATTACTTAAGTGTTGACAAATTAGTGGTTCTTGGTGATTTTAATATTCCAAACTTCTGTAGTATGAATGTAGAGGGCGTGTTATGTTCCTCATTGACTAATTTCACTAATTTAATGGATCTACAACAATATAACAAAATTTATAATGAAAATGATAATATTCTCGACTTAGTATTTGCTACTTTCAATTGCATAATTACTCATGATAATGTGCCTCTGGTTAGTGAGGATGTTCATCATCCGGCATTAATGATCTATTTTGATCTACTCAGCCCAATTTCCCACAATTTCGTAGTAATGCAAAATACAATTTCAAAAAAGCAAATTTTATTGGATTGTATAATGCCTTAAAAGCTTTAGATCGGTCTACCTTAAATAGTTGTACTAACATTGATGAGTCGTGCAGTATTTTTTATGAAGTTGTGTATAAGGTCTTCGACCAATATATGTGCCCCACTATAAAAATAAAAACAATGCCAGCAATATGAAGTATCTGCCTTGGTTTAGCAGTGAAATCATATGTTATATCAGGTTAAAGGAGAAACTATTTCGAAAGTACAAAGTTTGTAACTCTCAGTACCACTTTGCTGAGTTTAAGAAGATACGCTTGGTGGTTAAAAGTCTAACCAGAGCTGCATATGCAAATTATCTAGATGACATAGAAATCTCCATTAACACTGACAGTAAGAATTTTTGGTCTTTTATTAGGTCCAAAAAAGGTATATCCAGAATACCTGGGAGAATGCATAGTGATGGTGTTTATTTTAACAATCCCCAAGACATTGTGAATAAATTTGCGGAACACTTTTCCGCTGTTTTTGAGGACCCAGATTGTCCAACAATGGGTAGTGGAAATGTACCTGCTATGCACTATAATGATAATTTTGATCTTCAAATCGTATCGGAAAGCGATGTCATGCATGCTATTCGAAAATTGAAAAATAAGCAAACAGCGGGGACTTGATCAGGTACCATGCTTTTTAATTAAAGCTTGTGAAACTGTGTTTGTATCACCGCTTCTAACTATTATAAATTTATCTTTGAAAACTGGAACCTTTCCCAGTGTGTGGAAGATTTCACGCGTCTGCCCTGTGCACAAGGCAAATGATATTAGTGACGTTAGCAACTACAGACCAATTACTATACTGTCAAATTTCTCTAAAATCTTTGAGATGGTTGTTTATGTCATTATATATAACGCAGTTAAAAGTGCAATTTCTCATCATCACCATGGCTTTGTTGAGAAGCGTTCAACAGTTACTAACTTGTGCAGTTTCGTTCAGTTTGTGGCTGAAGTTCTTGATTGTCAAGGCCAGGTGGACACTGTGTATACTGATATTTCTAAGGCCTATGACCGTCTCAACCATAACATTTTGCTTAACAAACTAAGCGGTTACAACTTTTTGTACCCTAGTATTAAATGGTTGACTTCATATTTATCCGATCGTACTCAGATTGTCGAACATGGCGGTTTCTGTTCCTTTCCATATAAACCCATTTCTGGTGTACCGCAGGGGTCCAATCTTGGGCCGTTGCTCTTTCTACTTTTTATAAATGACTTAGTCTCAGTATTAACCTGTGAAGTGTTAGTCTTTGCCGATGATGTTAAAATTTTTGTAGCCGTGGAAACATTAACCGATTGTATTAAATTACAAGATAATATAAACCTTGTGAATGATTGGTGCATAAATAACAAGCTAAACTTGAATGTTACCAAATGTAAAGTGGTAACTAACTCGCGGAAAATTCAACCTTTAGTGTTCAACTACTCAGTAGCTTCTATGTTGATTCGATGTAGCAGTATTACTGACCTAGGTGTCGTGTTTGATTCAAATCTTTCGTTTAACTCGCATATTTTATATATAATCGCATGTGCTAATAAAACACTTGGCTGCATTTTACGCAATTGTAGTCAGTTTAATATCAATACACTAAAACTACTTTTTTTTTGCTTTGGTGAGATCATGCCTGGAATACTGTCTTGTAGTATGGTATCCCTTTTATGAGCGATATAAATTACTTCTGGAAGGTCCTCAACGTAGATTTTTAAAATACTTATGGTATAAAAAACATCATTTTTATCCACCCAGGGGGTTTCCAAATCAAGCATTACTTGATGAATTCAGCATGAGTTCTCTTAATACGAGGCATCTGTTAGCTGCCATTACATTCCTCCATAAGCTTTTACACAATAATATTGACTGTATGTATATATTATCTAAAATTAAGTTCCATATACCATGTAGTGGTAGTAGAGGAAAACTTGTGTTTTATGTTGCTTCTGCTCGTACAAACTTGCTGCTTAAAGCACCCATAACTGTTATGTGCTCTTTGTGTAACAGTTTCTGTAGCAATGGTGATATTTTCAATGATGAGCTAAATCATTTCACTAGTACTATAACTTCTAGCTAGGTACATAGGCTTAGGTAGATTTATTAGATGTATAAGTATACTCTCATCATCATTAGGTCTTCAGTCCTGGAACTGGTTAGACGCGTACCATCATTGTTTCCTATTCTGAACTAACCTACAGATTTGCCTGAAATTTGCACAGTCTGCATATATAACTATCTGATCTAGGTCTACTCTGCTTGTAATATATCCCATACTATTCCCCAAAAATGCCTTAGAACGTATTCTGCCCTTCTATTTCTCTTATATTTTTCCCCAGATATCCTTGTTCCCTTACTATTTCTATAAGCTATTTGTTATTATCTTTGTCTGTCCATGATATCGTCCTCATACATCTGAAGCACGGCATTTCAAAAGGCTGCTACCGTTTTTCTGTCTGCGTTTCAGACTGCCCGTATTTCATAGGCATACTGTGCTGTGCTCCACACATATGCATTCAACAATTTTCTTCTTGTCTTATGTTTGTTGTCTTTTCTCATAAGCGCTGTTCTTTCTTGTTAGATGCAGTTCAGTCGCCTTCTATTGTTTTACAATTATATACCCTATTTCTCCGACCTTCAGTGGTTGTGAAAGGAGGTAAGCAGCCTGTGGCTGCCAAGTTCCCCCAACACTTAACCATTTACCGATTTAATATATTTTCCAATATATCTTTTTGCACAGTCCTCATTAGTTGCAAATATTTAGCAACCAACAACTAGTTGTTTATACTAATCATCAGATTTATCTGTGCTTATTTTTTCGTCATTAAGTTTTCCGTCTCAAAACTGGTTGGACACATACCTGCACTTATTTATATTCTGAGCTAGCCTACATAGTTCCCTGAAATTCTCACACAGCATGTGTATACAGCTTGTTCTCCTTCTATTGTTTTCTAATTTTATGCCCTATTTCAGCAAGATTCAGTGAAGGGGGTTAAGCAACCTGTGGCTACCAAGATCTCCCAACACTTAGACATTTGCCGAAGTAATGGTTTTCCAGTAAATCCTTTCACACACTTAACATTATTCGAGAATATTGCTCAGCCAATTCTTGTAGTTACTTATAATACTCATCACAGTTATTTTTTCGTCATATGTTTATCCATCTTGGGATTGGTTGGATGCGTACCTCCATTGATTTCTATTCTGGGCTAGCCTACACATCTCCATGAAACCCCTACAGCCTACATCTTTTACTATCTGTGTGCAGTAGTCTAACCTAGGTCTGCCTCTTTTTCTCTTTTTTCCTATCTCTGCTTCTAATATATTCCGCACTATTCCCTCATGCCGTAGTATGTGGCCTATCATCTTATCTCTCCTCTTTTTTACCGTTTTCCATATATTTCTTTCTTCCCCTACCATTTCTAGTACCTCTTCGTTCTTAACTTTTTCTGTCCATGATATCTTCATCATACGTCTGTAGCACCACATTTCAAAGGCTTCTACCTTTTTCTTGTCCGCTTCTCCTACTGTCCAGGCTTCACAGCCGTACAGTGCTGTGCTCCACACATATGTTTTAAGCAATCTTTTCCTTGTTTCTATGTTTGTGGTCTTTGAGTACAGTAGTTGCTTTTTCTTGTTAAATGTAGCACGACCTTGTGCTAATCTTTGTTTTATATCTTTTGTGCTTTTCCCATCTTGCGTTATTTGGCTTCCTAGGTAGCAGAAATCCTTAACCTCTTGTAAGTTCGTGTTACATACTTGTATTCTTGTTTTTGATTTATTTTCCCCACCTTTGCATACTAGAACTTTAGTTTTAGTTTTGTTAATTTTCATGCCATATCTCTCTGTTAGAACCGTTTCCATTTCATTAAGAGCAGCTTCTAGCTCTTCCTTACTAGCCGCTAATACCGCTATATCATCTGCAAATCTAAGCATATCAATTTTTTTGTCCCTGCTTAGTAATTCCAAATATCTTCCTGCATTTGACAGTATTCATTGCGTCTTCTATGTACAAGTTAAAAATCAATGGGGATAGGGCACATCCCTGTCTCGCCCCTTTCCTAATGTTTACTTTTCTACGTTCCTACTCTAATTCTATTACTGCTGTTTGCTCTTTGTATAAGCTATGTACTATTCGTCTATCCCTATAGCTCATTCCAATCTTTTTGAGTATTTCAAACATTTTTTTCCAATTTACATTGTCGAATGCTTTTTCCAGATCTACAAACCCTATATACACGCTTTCCCCTTTTTCTATTGTTTTCTCCATTATCACTCTCAGAGCTAAAATGGCCTCCCGTGTTCCCCTGTTTCGCCTAAACCCAAATTGGTCTTCTCCTAGTATTTCTTCCGCCCGTTTTTCCATTCGTCTTTGCACAATTCTAGTTAATATTTTTGACACGTGTGCTGTCAAACTTATTGTATACTCTATGTTTCATTTATTCTCATATATTGTACAAGCTGTATAGTGACTGTATCAAAATGTTATGTTTGTAACTGTATTTATTTTTTGTGTTGTTTGTCCTGTAATTGGCATTTGCTGTTGGGCAATAAAGACATTATTATTATTATTATTATTATTATTATAATAAAAGACCAGCTTTACAAATAGTTTCAGGCTAAACTATTGTAAATTCCAGGGGCTTTCATCATTTAAAGGTCTACCCTCGTAAATCAAATACAATAAACCTCTTAAAGTTTAGGTCGGTTACAGATTGACGAAAGTGATAAAATTAAAATGTAATAGTACCTTTTAGCGTAAATAAAGGAAAGCAATTTTCAGTTTGAAAAGCTTAATCTTCTTAATACTTTCGTTGATTGACAGCGGGTTATAGAAAACGAAACATTATAAATAGCGAAAACTATTTCTAATTTGATTTGTTCAAATATTACAAGTAATTTTAAGTAGTCTGGAGACCTCCATTGTATTTAAAATCCATTTCGGCTCAAATAGGTTAGCCGGTCTTTGTTAATGGCAGACTACTGTCGCCATAGGTAGGTTCCACATTTCAATAATTAAGAAATTCGTAGAAGGTACAATATAATTTTAAACCCTTGGGAAAATAATTGCTTCCGTGACTCTCATCTAAAAAGATATAATATTTCACTTCGTATCACGATATTAAAAATTGGAAAGGAGTGATTACTTTTCCAATTCGCGAGGGTTATGCCCATATGTTTGCGGATTTATAGTGATACAAGGTAACTATTAAAAAGCTTGTAGGCGTGTGACGCACAAGTAAGTGATATTGTCAAGATTCTGCCGGGTTCGTGTGCCAGTCAATTCTTTAAAAATTATAAACAGAAGCAACAAGCGAGATTCTCTTCCCAAATTTAAGAACTGTTCTACATTGGAAGACAAACCCTCAAACAATGGACAATTTTTAGTAAGTTTTTATAGTTAAGTAGCATGACCAATTTTTAGTTAGTTTGTTTGTTAGGACGTTTTGGCCATAAACCGTGGGATTAATTTAGTGTGAGATTTGTAATATAAGTTTTCCTTCATTTACAAGTGTTTGGGAACTACTTATGTACTCAAAATTTTCATAAATTTCATAGTCACCTATTCACTTAAATTTCTAACTTAAAATCAATGAATGTAAGAGGTTCACGTTTATTGCTCTGTGAATTAAATAGTTTTGTTTGCCGTTGATTAAGTCAATAGTTTTTCTTACTTTTTTTTATAAGTAGTAAAGAAGTGAGGAATTGATTAAAAGGAACAATTGTCCTCCTTGGGATGACAAGTCTCTCAAGGTTTTGTACGAACATTTGGACATTCTCGACTTGTCTGGCACCCTTGGCAATTGTCAGTAAGCCACAATATTTTATGAAAGGTAAGTGCCAAATCTTTTGTAGTATATTATAAAGTAATTTAACCCTTTTTTCAAAATTTTAACCCTCAATATGATCCACGACCTTCTGCTAGCTAGTGCCGGTGACCCCCTTTAATTTTTGTTTTACAGGCAGCCCTCATTTTATAATTTTGCATACGTAGTAGCTTTTCCGCCTGTAACAAGCATCAGCGACACCTTTTGTCATATTGAACGTCATTGTCATTTCTAGTTTATATTTATCAAACTTATTTTCATTAATTTTATCGTTGCATTGTTGAAAATAGGATGTTTTTGTTCTTTCTAGGTATGTATAATATTGAAGTTCCGATTTTTAAAAATATGTTGCTTTAGTCTGTAACAGCATATGGGGAGCTTTGTTTGTTTTTTTAAGTCCCCATTATAGTTTTCGTTTCTAAGAAATTTAGAGCTAGAGGAGTTGATATAAAATAATTGTCAACCATTATGTTTCTGCTGCTATTCAAAATAGGACTCGCTAACCTGATAACAAAACTAGTAGCTTTGTTGTCAAATTGGTATATTTCTTCTGATTGCCTTTCTGGGTAGATTTCTATATTTAAAACAAAATTTTTGGAGTCTACAAGAGTATAACTTCCAATACCATATTTTGACGGTTTATTAGCAATATATTGACGAAACTTGCATCTACAGTGGAATACCTGCAATATTTCATCTATTATAGTGTATTTCTCTAAATGATAATAACTCAAATATTTAGTACCGAAGTCCTCAAAAATTTGTTGAATAGATGCTACATTGTCTGTAGTTTTTCTCTGAGTCATGTCCTTCATATCATCAAAACGAAGAGCCTTCTACAAGGCTATAAAATCTTCAGTTTGATATTATTATCTGAATGCAGTCAGAAGTCGTTCCATCATCTGCCTACAACTGAGATATGACGATTTTTTTTACTCCTTTCATATAAACAAAGCCCATTAGAAGGGCTATTTACCAAGGAATCATGTTGTGGCAATCTCTAGTGCGAGTATAATTTTTACCCATTTTCTGAAGATACATGTTAGTGCAATTGGTAATATAGATTATAGTGTCATCAGTAAAGAATACCTTCCGTGAATCTAATATTGTTTCAACAATTTTTGCAGCTGCTTTTACACCAAGGAGCTTTAATAATGATATTTTGTGTGTTTTCGAATATTAGGGAGTGGTGGGTGTTTTGAACATACTTATTTATTTTATTTATTTATTTAATAAATAATAATTACAATTAAATTACAATTATTACTTAAAGGTATAAAGTCAGCAAAGCTGGTTTTCACAATATACCTGCTGCACAAGTAAAGTTCAGACAATATTTACTGGCATAAGGCTTGTTCTTGAAAAAGATACTTGGCAATGGCTGTTTTAAACCTAGTGACAGAGTCTAAGTTGAGGTTTAAGAAAAGATTCGAGTATTTGTTGAAGATTTTGGCACTTCTATACTCAAAAGAACATTTAAATTTTGAACTTTTGTGCGTTGGTATTGTTATGTTGCAGTTATTACGAAGATTTAGATTATGATTATGCAACCTCATATGTATTGTACTGTACAAGTAACTAGGCTGTTCTGACTTGTATCAGATGACTAAGAAAACTGCAAAGAAAAGTTCACATTGGGGTCGAAATTTTAGTATCTTCAAATCATTGTATATAGGTGTCACATGCTCCATATAATTCACATTGTATGAAAATCTTCGACATGAGTTTTGAAGAATTTGCAATTTGTTCTTCAGATTAACTGATAATTATAATACACCAAGCTACAATAATTGGCATGGCTTAACTCTAGACTTTGACATAGGTTTCATTTTATATATGATGTCAGCAAAGTTTTGTATCTGTACAGGGACTTGAGCATATAATAACTTGTACTGCATACTTTGTTAACATGCTTTCCGAAGGTAAGGTTGCAATCAAAAATGACACCAAGGTTTTTAGCTGATTCACTAAAGCTCAGTATGTGGTTATTGACCAAGATGTTAGTTGAAGCATTAGATTTAAACACTTCACAGCCATGTGGAGACCCCACACATAAACAAGTACTTTTTAAAGGATTTAATGTTAACCCATTAGCTACCGACCATTCATGCACTGCACATAAATAAGTATTGATTTCTTCAATTGCTTGATTGGCATGGTAAGGATTAGTAGAAATATAAAGTTTTGTGTCATCTGCGTACATGTGGATGCTACAATTTTTTGTAATAATTGCTGGAAGGTTGGCCGTAAAGATTGTAAATAAAAGCGGTCCTAAGATACTTCCTTGCGGAACTCCTTGTTCACTCGCTAGCCTGCTAGAGATAATACCATTGAAGCAGACCTGTTGGCACCTTCCGGACAGATAGCTTTCTATCATGTGTAGTGCTTCGCAGCTCAACCCATAATAAGAAAGTTTAGCTAGCAGTAGCTTGTAATGTATAGTGTCAAAAGCTTTACTGTAGTCCAGAAAGACGACTATAGTTGTTTCGGAGTTGTCTATATTTTGGTGATATCATTGGTGATTTTGGTAGGTGCGGTGGCTGTACTATGTGTAGATCTAAAACCTGATGGACTGGCAGGAAGAATACTATTGATTTCAAAGTGATGTACGAGTTGCTTGTATAGTACATACTCAACAATCTTGGATAAAGTGGGCAAAATGCCGATTGGTCTAAGTTCTTTGCAGAAAGTGGCAACATTGACTTTGGCCAACGGAATGATGATTGACTCTTTCCAAGATGATGGTATATGTGAAGATTCAAGAATGTTGTTAATCAGGTGTGTGAGAGTATCAAGGCAGTATGGAATAACGAGCTTTAACATTTTTGCACTGATCCCATCTAGACCCACAGCATTGGATTTCAATTTAACAATCGCTGAAATAATGTCATCTTGGTTTATACTATGAAACACTAGTTCTTCAGTTATTAAGGGATACTTATTGTTTGCAAAGGTCTGAGTTTTACCTGCAACAACAGACAAAGGGATACTATTAATGAAAAAGTCATTGATGAGATTGAGGTTTTCGTCCTTGAGAATAATTGTATTTTTAGGTTTTTGATGTATATTTGCTTTCTCAAAGAAGTTCCATAATTTCCTCAAATTATGTTTGTTGCTTGAAATTTGATAATTATAAGCTTGCTTCTCATTTTTAACGGCTTGTGTGATGTAATTACGTAGGGACTTAAAGTAGTTATAATCAGTTGCTTTCTGCGTGTTGATGTATTTTTTGTGAGCTGCATTTCTTAGTTTAATCATTTGTCTAAGATTGTAAGTCAGCCACCCCACATTTTTACTAATTTTAATATTTGTGGTGCACATGGGAGAATGTTTATCAATGAGTTAAAATAGTTCGAATTGCTGCTCATTTGTAGGAGATTTATGTTCACATCCCCCATTAGGATAATTTTATCATATTCTAGGTATACTTTAGATAAGGCAAGTTCTAACTCCTCTAAGCATGTTACCAGACTAGAGGGGGGTCTGTAGATAACTCCAATTGCATATGTAGTTTTTTTATGGAGGTTTGTACCCATAATTGCTCCAGTGGTTGCAATGCCTAGTTCTATAAATTTGCAGTAAATATTACTCTGCACGTAACAGCAGATACCACCACCTTTAGTGGGTCTGTCTTTTCTAAATAGAGAATAACCAGGAATAGTGATTGAAGTCGAGGGGATATCAACTGGCAGCCAAGTTTCGGATATTGCAATAATTTTAAAATCTTTCTCTTCAATAAAAGCACAGAAGTCATCAAAGGAGCTAAAATAAGAGACCTGATATTTATATGGCATATTGTAAAATCACTAAGCTTTTGTAATTGCTATGGTTGCCGATAGTCAGTTCTTGAATTTAATTTGTCAAGCAACTTTACGTAATATGGACAAAAAGGGTCTGTAGCTTTGTGGTCAATATCTAAAGTAAGTTTAAGGTTATTCTTGGCATTCACGTAATTAATACACACCATTTGCTCAGTCTTACACGTTTTGTAGCTGTGACTTCCCGAACAGTTAGCACAACACTGATTAGCTTTGCAATGTTGGGCATAATGATGATAACCCAAACATTTGTAGCATTGAACAATGTTTAGATGATTTGACACATGTCCTTGTGACCACCCTATTGCAATTTTACCCAGTTGTAAAAGACTACGGTGGGTTTTTGGATCAGCTTCAAGAATTAATGTTGACTTATTAGCAAACTTACTTTTTAGAACTGTAACAACTTTCAGTTTAAATACTTTTGATGTTTCAATATCGTTTTGCTTCATCAATTTCTCTGGCAACAATTCAAAGTCATTGCCTAAATCATTGTCAATGTAGAAGATTCGTACTCGAGGATTTCTTAAAGTGGGAGCATCAATTTTGTATTTGTCACCAAGTTTATTAGTGATACTATCGTTCAGAAGCTTTTGATCATCTTTGTTAGCAACCCTATTAAAACACCACCTTTGGCAACCTTCTTGATCTGAGATACATTTATTCCAATATCTGTGGGGTTGACTGCTTTTTTAATTGCAGATTCTGTGACTTTGCTCTCTTGCGCATTAACCGGTTTAACAAGTAACACAGAATTTGACTTCTTGTTCAGAATACTGGCATAAGTGAAGATTGGTGCTGCTGGTATAGTCTGGGTATTTATATTTTGCTTTATATAAATAATATCTTTTTTTATTTCAGATAGCAAATTATGGTAAGAAGGCATGGATTTAATAAAGCTCTCACAAATATAGCAAATTAATTTTAGTGCTCGCTTCTGAAGAGGCATTACATTTTATTTCAGAGGCAGTTAAAGTAAAACATTTTTTATGAATGAATCTGTGGCAAATATCACAGTTGTAGTGAAGATTTTCATCATTATCAACTTCAAAATTACACTTAACACATTTGCTGTCTATCAGTTCCATTTCTAAAGTTTACGGTAGTGTAGTATTTGCCGATGCAATTAAGATGCACATAGGCTACTTCATTATATGGCACTTTTCTTCTTCCCAATTTAATATGCCTATATTAGAGTGCTATGAGTCTGTAACATGATCTCTGCTCTGACAAGCCATCCAATTCTGGCCCATCAAAGCTGTTGCAGTCAATTCGACTAGCCATAGCATATTCTCTAAAAGAAGAAATATGCTTTAAGTATATTATCAAGATATCAAGAGAATAAAGCATGTACCGTTTGTTTCTTCAAACTGCTGTACAGCAATTTGTACATTTCCTTTTCCGCGGTTCATTATATTTCACGTGATCATAATACTATAATATACAACTTAATAAGCTAAACAATACAAACAATAAATTATCAGAAAAATTTTACTTCCTGTTTCACATTTTACACGTGTATATTGTCGCTTAGTGAGGAAAATGCTCAACCTTCTTACATTACAATAACAATGCTACTTGAATACTTGAACATCAACCACAAATTGAAAATCAAGCAAATACCCCACTAATCACGTTCTCCTTTTAGAACTCGGCTAGAGTGAAAGGGACGATGACATGCATTGGAATTATAATAATATTGTACTAGTTTACAGAAGTGCGAGCAACGTGGTTCTATAGCGACAAACGATGGGTTAACGTAATGATATTTGTAGCTTACAATTTCTATTTTTAATTTAAATGTTTTTAATTTTATCTATCGATGGTGGAACATGAAATATCTATAAGTGTGTATTTTTTATAACATAACATTTCACTTGGTGTCACCATGTTGATGAAAATAATAACCCTCAGGTTCCAGCAAGTGTGATATGGGTCCAACAAAATGGAACACCACCACATTACCCTCGCAATGTCTGGCAGTATCTCTACGTAATATTTCCAAAGCTGTGGATAGGGAGGTGAGGTTCGATAGAATGTCCAGCACAATTTCCTGATCTTACATTATTAGACTTCTTTTTATGGGGATATGTGAAGAGTATTGTGTACAAGTAAAAAGGAATTATTGGTAAATGACTCAAATTCAGCCACGAGGGCATCCTGTCGACGCGTTTCGCCCTAATTGGGGCTCATCAGGACAGGAGTAGCAAAGTTGTAGTATTTAATACAGACACATTATGGGAAGTATAGCATCACCTAGCTCACAATTTGTGTCTTCGTGTCGTTTTATCTGACATCGCAGGTTTTACCAAGTCGGCACGGAAGAGATCCAGCTCAACTGCCTTTTTCTATAGCCAAAAGTTATAATTTAAAAGAAAAGTAGGATTAATGGAAAAAGGCTGAGCCGGATCTATTCCGTGCCGACTGTTGGTAAACCCTGTGATGTCAGGTAAAATGACACGGAGACACAAATTGTGAGCTAGGTGATGCTGTACTTCCCATAAGGTGTCTGTATTAAATATTACAATTTTGCTACTCCTGTTCTGATGAGTCCCAGATAGGGCGAAACGGGTCGACAGGATGCCATCGTGGCTGAATTTAAGTCACTTGCCAATAATTCCTTTTTACTTTGTATTAATTTAAGACTCATTAAACCTACTTTCTGATTTTTTCTATTGTAGAAAAATGAAATTCTGGCAATTAGTTTTGTCTTGTCAAAGTTAACGATATGACCTGTTTCATGTTCTGTGTTCGGCCGCCGCTGAACGATTGTACTGGCTTAGGCATAGCTTATGCTCAGTTAGTCTAGTCTGTACTGACAGTCCTGTTTCTCCTACATATAATAAACCGCAGCTGCAAGGTATATTATATATTCCTGGGGTTTTCAGAATCTTTTGGGGAAGGTAATATTTGTGAAATTTTACTAGTGGGCTTATAGATTGTTTTGATCTTGTGCTTACGTAGATTTTGCCAATTCAGTCTGTTAGTCTGTGTATATATGGAAGGATTGCTAAAGATTGTGTGTCGGTATTACAGCATGGTTTGGGGGTAGGTGTTGGATGCAGATGCTGGTTTATTACTCTGCCCATATCTGAGTTGCTATTGCTGTTTTTAAGACTAGTTTTTAGATGGGTCAGATCGTTAGATAAATGTTCTGGTTGTGAAATCTTAATTGCACGGTGGACTAGAGAGTTGATTACCGATGATTTTTGTGATGGATGATGATGTAACGACGCATGTAGGTATCTGTCTGTGTGAGTGGGTTTTCGATATACGGAATGACCTAGTCGTCTGTTGGGTTGGCGCTCCACCATAACGTCAAGGAATGACAGAGTTCCGTTCTTTTCAATTTCTATAGTGAACTAAATATCTTTATGTTGATTATTTATGTGATCTAGAAAATTATTGAGCGTTTGGTGTCCATGGGGCCAGATTACAAAGTGTCATCTACATAACTGAGCCAAGTTTTTGGTTTAAGGTCTGTGGATTCTAGAGCCATGGATTCCAAAAACTCCATGAATATATTGTCCACAATAGGGGATAGAGTCAGCCCATGATGCTTTATGGACAACTTAACACAGCTATCGGAGGTTAAATATAGTTTGGCATCAAACAACAAGCTGCAGGACAATAATGCCAAACTAAATTTATGCCTGAAAAAAATATCCTAATATTTTTCCTGTTGATTAGGCTAGTTTGGCACTAAACTACATATTTCAAAGAATCTGTTATAACAACAAACTCAAAACCAAATTTGTCGCTTAGAACACTTTGGCGCCGAACGCCTCATAATAGCCTCATTAAAAAAATATCTACCTGCATATGCCGAGAATTGAGGAATTAAATGCAGTACTGTTGGATTTCTACATTATAGCTGGTTTTCCACGTGCACTGGATTCTCTGGATTGCACGCATATTAAAATAGCATCGCCTGGAGGACAGAATGCCAAACTGTACCAAAATCATAAAAGTTTCTTTTCTATTAATGTACAGGTGATTTGCGATGCCAAGTTAAAAATACAACGTATAATTACACGTTAGCCAGGATCTGTACACGATAGTACTATTTTTAATGATTCCAATTGCAGCACAATTTGAAAACTCGTTGTATGGTAGCAACTATATTTTAGGCGGTCGTGGTTATTCTTGTAAAAGATTTTTATTAACAGCATTCCTACATACACAGACAGCAAGGGAGGATGCATATAACGGAGCACACATTTCAACTAGAAATAAAGTAGAACGTTGTTTGGACTTCCGAAGCGATTTCCATGCTTGTATTTGGGAATGTCTATAAATATTGATCACGTTCTTTCAATTATAATTGTGTCTGCAGTGCTGCATAATATAATTTTAAGCTTAAATGATGAATAACCTCCAGAAGAATTTCCATTTGAAGAGGACTTTGTCGATGCAAGTGAGGAATTGGATGCTGCTACAAGAATTAATGAAAATACTGCAGTTAGAACAACGTTAGTAAAGACAGTATTTGCAAGATAACCTATTTAATATGTATAAATATTATCAACTAAAAGTAAATTATTCACATTGCTTTTTTAATTTCTTTAGCTGTAGCTTGTAAATTGTCATCTGGATGCGATGCTCTGATAACATAATTGTTCTTTGAAGCCGAGCATTAGCTAATTTTGTTTTAAAATATTGTTGCTTTAAATTTTCTGCCTTTGGACGGTTTGGGCATAGCAGCAATTTTCACGATTTTCAAGTTCAAAAGTTGCTCTCTTTGAGCAGAAATTTCCTCCATATTTATATCATGGCCTGAATTTAAAAACACAAAATAAAATTTTGCCAGTAGTAGTTCATTATGCTTACTAAAATATAGTGTTGCATCATCATATGGATTTTGCAGAGGCTCAATGTGGTCCCGGATTACAGCTAATACCTGTTCACCAGTTTGATTTAATTGTTTAAATCACATACCACCTCCGGTTTTAACTATTTAACTAAATATGTCGATATTATGACACTCCATGCATATAAATGTAGAAAGTAGAAAATAATGTGAAAAGTAAAAACAACATGAGCTACTACCCATCTTGTCTTCAGCATTTTTCTTTAAAATATCGAATTGTTCCTCGGTAATAACTTTATTTTCCTTTTGCAACTTTTGTATATACATACATTTCTGAAACAATTTACTTATTAGGGTAATACTACAGTGGTCTTCTTAAGATTTCCTTTAAGATTATCATAAAGGTTCCGCAAGTGAACCCACTTGCGAATACCAGACATAGTCCCACTGTTAAATTTCAAAACAATTTCTATCCAAGCAGCTGTTTTTTGCTTGGAAGTTACAGCAGCCGTTCTTTTACTTTCTAGTATATGCTTGTTTCTACAACACAGTATAATTAATCTGATTGCTAAAACAAAGCTTTTTGTACTAAACAAAGAAAATTTTTCTACTAGAGAAAATATTATTTAACCTCACCTTTCTGCTATCTTTATGAGTAATTGTTTTTCCTCCTGAATATAGTTTGGAGCTCTTTTCTTATTTCCTTCCATTATATACTAGAAATATCCACAAAATAATATACAAATGCAAATTTTTGAATAAACGTCAAGTGGCCTCTGTTAAAATAATCAACGATTAAAGATAACCTTAAAATGCATACTTTTTATTAAAATTGCTTTGTTACCAAGCCACATCACCGAATAGCTAATCGCCGGTTAAAGTGGCAGCACACAACCTTTTAGAAATGCTACTAGCATTTAATTGACCGTTAAAGTTAATCATCCATTAGTTAATTGTACGATTAGCCTAGTTTTGTGCAACCGGCCATTAGACATTTTCTGAATTAAAATTTTTTCAGTAAATGCTTTTGCACAATTAACATTAGTTGAGAATATTGCAAAACCAATTCCTGTTGTTGCTTATAATAATTATCAGGTTTAAGTACAATTATTTTTTTCGTCATTAGGTTTTCCATCTTGGAACTGGTTGGACACGTACCTCCATTGATTTCTATTCTGAGCTAATCTATACACATTTCCCTGAAATTCTCACAGCCTACATCTTTAACTATCTGTGTGCAATAATCCAACCTAGGTCTACCTCTACCTCTCTTTTTCACTATCTCTGTTTCTAATATATTCTGCACTATCCTCTCATGCATTAGTATTATGTGGCCTATCATCCTATCTCTTCTATTTTTTTTACTGTTTTCCACATATTTCTTTCTTCCCATACCATTTCTAGAACCTCTTTGTTCTTAACTTTGTCTGTCCATGATATCTTCATCATACGTCTGGAGCACTACATTTCAAAGACTTCTATCTTTTTCCTGTCCACTTCTCCTACTGTTTCACAGCTGTACAGTGCCGTGTTCCACACATATGTTTTAAGCAATCTCTCTTCCTTGTTTCTATGTTTGTTGTCTTTGAACATAGTAGTTGCTTTTTCTTGTTAAATTTAGCATAACCTTGTGCTAATCTTTGTTTTATATCTTTTGCGCTCTTCCCATCTCGTGTTATTTAGCTTCCTAGGTAGCAGAAGTCCTCAACCTCTTGTAAGTTCTCGTTATCTATTTGTATTCTTGTTTTTGACTTTTTTCCCCTCCTCTGCATACTAGTATTTTTATTTTTGTTAATTTTCATACTGAATCTCTCTGTTAGAACTGTTTTCATTTCATTAAGAGCAGCTTCTGACTCTTCTTTGCTCGATGCTAATACTGCTATATCATCTGCAAATTTAAGCATATCAATCTTTTGTCCCTGCATAGTAATTCCAAATGTCTTCCTGCATTTGATAGTAATCATTGCCTCTTCGATAGACAAGTTAAAAATTAATGGGAATAGGCGCATCCTTGTCTCACACTTTGCCTAATATTTACTTCTCTACGTTCCTGCTCTAATTCTATTACTGCTGTTTGCTCTTTGTATAAGCTGTGTATTATTTGTCTATCCCTAAAACTCATTCCAATCTTTTTGAGTATTTCGAACATTTTTTCCATTTTACGTTGTCGAATGCTTTTTCCAGATCTATAAACCGTATATACACACTTTCGTGTTCCCTGTTTTGCCTAAACCAGAATTGATCTTCTCCTAGTATTTCTTCAGCTAGTTTTTCCATCTGTCTATGTACAATTTCAGTTAATAGTTTTGATACATGTGCTGTCCAACTTATTGTTCGAAAATTTTCACATTTATCAGCGCCTCACTTTTTTTAGTATAGTGACTATGATGTTACGTTTGAAATATTTGAGAATCTCGGCTGTCAGATTAGCTAACAAATTGGAAGAGACGTTCTGTTACTGATTGTCCAGAACCTTTATTATTTCTGCTTGCACCTTATCAATACCCAGTGTCTTACCATTTTTCAAACCCTTTAATACTAACTCAAACTCATCTCTAACTATAGGATATCCCAATTCATTATTTTCAATATCTTATTCCTGTTCTAATGCTGTTAGTTCCTATCCTGCATATAAATTCCCAATATTTTCTTGCCATCTATCCACTTTCTCCACATTTTCTATAATGACATTTCCTCCCGCATCTTTTATATTTTTGTTATACGGTTTTATTTCCCTAAAATTGATTTTAATTAGTTTGTATGCTTCATCTGTCTTTCCTATTTCCATTTTAGTTTGTACCTCTTTGCACTTTTCATCAATCCATTGTAATTTAACTTTCCTGCATTTGGGAATGATTCCCATTTTATGTCTTTGTATATCTGTTTTCCTGCTTCATCTGGTATGTTTTTGTATTTTCATCTTTCTTCTATTAAATTCAGGATATTCTTCGTTATCCATGGTTTCTTATTTTCTTTTTGTGTATACCTCAGAATGTTTCTGGTCGCCATGTCTAAGCTGGATTTAATGTTATTTCATTCTGTTTCTACTTTCTTCGTATCAGAAATATTCCTGATGTCTTTCAGTAATTCATTTGACTTTTTCGAATCTTTCGTGGATATGTTTATCTTTTAGTTTCTCAAAATCAAAGTGCCTTTTTCCATTGTCTTTTTTCAAATTTTTAAATTTAAGCACGGCTTTCATAATTACGATGTTGTGGTCAGTGTCTATATCTACTTCTGGTTAGCTTCTACAGTCATTTCTAAACCGTTGTCTAACAAGAATGTAATCTATTTGATATCTTCCTATATTTCCTAGCATCTTCCATGTGTATATGTTTGTGAATGGTTAAATTGTTTTTGCTGCAGAATTCTAGCAGCCTATTTCCCCTCTCGTTTCTCGTGCCTAATCCAAACAAACCTGCTACCTCTCCTTCCCACCCTCAGCAATCACTGCATTAAAATCCCCGGTAATTATTAGATTTTCATGTCCTTTTACGTATCTTAGTTTGTCTTCGATATCTTTGTAGATCACTTCTACCTTGTCACTGTAACTAGAGGTGGGCATGTATACTTGTATTATTACTGTGTTTACCGCTTTAGATTCTAATTTAACCATGAATACTCTTTTGTTTTTTTTGTAAGTAATTTCCTACACGGTATCCTATCTTTTTTCGCATAACTATCCCCACACCTGAATTTCCTTCCTCTGCTCCTATGTATTATCCTGAAGTCTCCACTACAAAAATCCCCCGCCTCTGGCCATCGAACTTCGCTGATCCCTACTATGTTTAGTGCTAACCTATTCATTTCAATTTTCAAGTTCTCTAGCTTACCTACTTGCTTCATACTTCTGACATTCCACGCTCCGACTCGCAGAATGTTCCCGATTCTTTTATACTTTCCGATCACATCTTCTGAAGTAGTCCCAGAGATCTGAATGGGAGACTATTTTAACTTTGGAGTCTTTTACCCCAGAGGATTCCATCATCATTAATAACAATTTAAGTACGCCGTGTACTCAGGAGGTAATGTGGTGATTTCCCGTTGCCATCCACATCGTAGTAGTGTGTATTAGAATACCATACTGACCTTTATGGTATCTGCCGCTCTAAGTACCGAAAGAGCCATTGCCTTCTTTCGGGGACCTGACTTGGTCTGGTTCCTCACTAAAGACCCCCACCAATTTGGTAAAACCTTTGGTTCGGCTCTTTAGCTCATTGGAACACCCAAACCGTTCCATCTGTTCTAGTAATCTAGAACTTCTTCAAGGTGCAGGTCCATTCAGAACAGCATTTTTTTTTATTATTTGTTGTTTCACTTCCTATGAATATAAAATATATTACTAATAGGGCTAATAATTACTTTGGATGCTGCTATTCTAATACACTACAATACCCTATCCTCACAGGTTAAGGCACATTTCAAGTCAAATAGATTTTTTAGGTGTCTCTAAAATATTTAATTTTGGATATTTACCTGTGATAGTTGACCTAACTAATACATCAGTACTTTTAGGTTCACTTGCAAAGTGAATTTTTTTGTTAGGTATAATGTAATCTTTAAGTATGTCTGATTCGTGTGATACATACATCTCAACCCAGGAAGATTAGCTTGCGTGTTATCTGGATTGGCAGAGTCTCGGAACTATTTCCTTGTGGGTTATCCAACTAAAATCTGAATCATCCTTTAATATCTGATGAGGATGTTTTTTCCAAATAGCAGTATCATTAGTGCTTAATCTATATAGGTAAATTCTATTTCCTAGTATCTCGTCTATCCTAGCTTTCATTCATTTCTTTTTATTAGTGTTTCTATAATCCCTGCATAAAATCTATCTCCTACACAAAACTGTTCTTTTGTCTTTCTGCTATTATCCCCCTCCTTATTTTCATTTGCTCTATTTGCTAATAAATCGAACCTTGTTTCTTATTTTATTTCTAAAAATTAAGCTAGCAGGTGATATGCATGTAGTAATATGAAAAGAATTTCTGCAGTGAAATAAATATCAATTTACAGTAGTTTTCTAAGGATGCCTTTGTATTGGCATCGCTTTTAGAAGCCTTTACAGTGATCTATTTTAAAGACAACAGCGTTCTCAGCAAAGCCGTTGGTTGTTGAATGATAAGGTGGCGATGTCAATTGCTTTATGCCATTTGTTAATGTCTTCATTCACATTTCAATTATTATTCCCACATATGCTGTGCAGAAACATATACCGGCTATCACTACTAATCTACCAACAGCACAATTCCAGCCTTCGACCTTCAAGGCATGCGACACGACATTCTGTTCGATTAAAAGTGCTCATTTTTCTTCAGCAATCATATCCTTTTTCCTTATCCTTATTTAGATTACCAACTACATTCTTTGAGCTACTGGATATTATCCTTGGTAAATGCACTTTTACTTATATTTCTTTCTTGCATTCTGCATGTACTTTATTTACTTTAACAACCAACGAAATTATGCAGATGTCAACTACCACTGCCATTTGTTCTTTATCGAAGTTCTATACAAACGATCCTAGATCCTATAAGATTAGCATGATATATTCCCTGATTGTTAATCGTTTGGTATTTATAATTCATTTAATTACAAACCTCATCTTGAGTAATTTGATATCGTTATCAAATTATTATCTGTCAGGTCCACATGCGGTTTGTTTATCACTATAGGTGTTTATCAATTTTTAATTGTGTCGTTTCCACAACGAGTTTTGTTTACATTTTCTATAATCAGTGCAATGTTTACAAACATTGATTATTGTTTGTATTTACTATACTTTATCTTGTTAATGCGAAAAATTTGCAATTTCATTCATTTCAAAAGATTAAATTTATTCTAAATAAGGCTACTTCCTGTTTGTAATGCAAAGTTGGTCAATTGGTTAACACGTTCACTGCGCCTGATGCGTATTCGCGTCAACCCGCCCATTACGCTGGTGCGTCTGACGCGGATCCGCATTCCTAGTATATGTGGATATATTACATCGGTGCCTTGTTAGTATTGCTGCTAGAACGTTGTTATTGAAGAAGCATGTAGGCAAAAGATATCGAAAGCACGTGTTTTTTACAGTTTCCGTTTTAAGCGATTAGAAGTCAGTTTATCGTTTATTAAATATTGTTCGTTATGGCGGATAGTGAACCAGGGCCTTCTAGTGTTAAAAAACTTAAAATTGCAATTAGAAATAAGAATAAATTAACAGACGATGAATTACGTGCATTATTAGAACATAGTGACAGTGATTTTGATTACAACGATAATGAAGATGATGATGATTTCTACAGCTCGTCAGAAAACGATTGTGATTCTGAAAGCATTCAACATGGTACGGTTGTATAATTGTTGATTGTGCGTGCATGGTGTGGTATTGAATATTTTTGCGATTATGTATAGAAACTCAAGATATCTTTAATTTTATTTCAGATGAAGAAGACTGTGATGTCGATGATGATAATTCGGTTTCAGTAGCGCCTCTAGAGGGTTGGCAAGATTCAGCCTCAATGCAAACATTTCCTTTCACCCAAAATCAAAATTTGCTTGTGCCTACACCAGGAATGGGAAGTCTTATAGATTTCTTTTATTTATTGGTAGATAAAATTTTTTTACAACTGGTAGTTGATCAAACAAACAGATATGCAGAGGAATTTTTTTTTCTGGTTGTGATTTTAAATCTAGAATTACGAAGTGGAAAGAAGTGACTGTGGCAGAATTAAGTATATTTATCGGTTTATCGTTTAATATGGGCACTATACTGTTACGTGTCGAAAATTTCGGCACTAGACATTCTTAATTAAGTTTTAATATGTGAGAAATTTAAAAGGACGGGTGCGTATTTCCGTCACTTCAGATAGTGTGTTGTGCGAGATTCGCGCCGACGCGTGTGGACGAAGGAGGATAGTGGGGGATTTCCGAGAAAGGGTTAGAACTAGTCTCCGAGATGTGAAGAAGGTTGTCTTTGGTGTCTTACCGTATCCTTTTGCTATGTAGGTCCCTTTTTGCCTTCTTTTGATTATCGTTCCTCATATCCATTCCTGTCGCCCCTCTACATAGGAAGAAGACAATCCGAATTTGAATTCAACCTGGCTCAAGAATTCCCACACTCGAGAAAGATTAGTCAAATCAGCCGGCGGCCATCATGGAGTAATCCTGAAGGAAGCTCTACACGTTCACGTGAGTGCCCCCTTTGGGGTTTTCTTTAAAATTTATTTCCTTTAAAATTTGTGTAATTATGTTGCAATAAATTGCATATTGTGTGATGTCATCTATAATTTGCGCGTCAATTTTTACATTATGTAATATCGTTACCAACTGTAAGTAGTGGCGCGCACCTCGTTTACGGGGTTGTAATAATACAACTAAACAGAATAAATGATTACTGGAGAAAAGACACCCTTTTTGGATTGAAATGTTTTTCGGATCATATGGACAGGGATCGTTTTTGACTAATTTTACTTGTTTACATTTTGCTCCTAATACTGAACCTGAACCCGAAAACAGTGAAATTGTACAAAACAAGTTTGTGGGTATAAATGTGCTTTTTAAAAGTAAATAAATTATAGTGTTATAGTTTGAATTAATTAATAACATTTGTATCAAAGTGAAGACAAAAACTCAGACTTCAAGTAGAATATAATATAATAGCAATCAATCACAGCATATAGTAGTAAATTGATAAAACAGTAATTCACTATACTTATAAATCTGGTTTATTTGTCTACACTTATCTATTGCTTATCAGCAAGTGTTCTAGGTGTGCATTCAACAAAATAAACAAATACCAGTGCAGTTCTGTTAAAAGGGACAATGAACTAATTGATTAATAAAATGATTGACATTAGTGATGCTCTTGATATTTGTTCAAAATGCAATGATACTCTGCAAAGTCAGGATGTATGCATAAAGTGTGATGCATGTTTCAGAACAGTTCACAAATCCTGTGCAGATGTATCTCCTTCTGAGCTTAAATGTATAGTACTCCAAAAAAGAGGACTATGGTTCTTGTGTAACATCTGTATTGAATTCATGAGGAAGTTACCTTTGATTATCCCTAAAATAGAATCCTTAAGCACATCTATAGATGTCTTACTAAATAAATCATACAACTTAGTCACTGAGCCTAACACTCGTAAGTTACGCAGAAATTGTAAATAGTAAGTCGGAACCTGTAATAGTAATTAAACCTAGGCATGAACAGGTTGGACAGAAAACTAAGAATGACATAAAACTGCTGTAGACCCTGTTGCGATTGGTGTCAATGTTTGTAAGTTGAAACAAGTATCGAAAGGAGCAGTAGTCATTGGTTGTGAAAATCATCAAGATCGTGATATTTTACACACTAAGATTATTGAAACAATGCAGGATAATTACAATGTGGAAATTCCCAAACTCAAGAACCCAAAACTAAGGCTAGGTATCATAAACAACGATGACATTGAGAACTTGGATGAAATTATACCAAAATTAATTAAACAAAATAAATTAGATGCAGATAATAATGATTTTGTAATGAAAATTAATAAGATTATAAAAAACAGAAAGTACAGCTTTTCAACAATTATATTGGAAGTTGATGCCAAAACTCACTGTACTCTTATAAACAGAGATAAACTTACTGTAGGTTGGTCCAGAGCCAATGTTTATAATCATGTCGATATTCTTCAGTGTTTTAAATGCCAGGGATTTCAACATCTCGCTAAAAATTGCAATAAATTGCAGGTATGTGTTAAGTGCGCTGGTAATCACAACCATAAGGAATGTAAATCCGTGGATACTAAATGTATAAACTGTATAAATGCTAATTCCACTTTTTCTATGGGTCTAGACGTGAACCACACCTCTAAGGCCAAAGACTGTCAGTGTTACGTTAGACAACTTAAGATACATCAAACACGAATGAACTATGGAGGTAAGGCATAGCAATTAATTAATTCCATAAGTAGCGACCCATACAAATAGGACATGTTAACATCAGGTCCCTTAATAACTGCTTTGATCAATTAGTAAATATCCTGAATGAACTTGATCTGGATATAGTTGCATTATCAGAAACATGGATTATTCCTGAATTTCCATCACATCTCATTATGATTCCTGGCTATAGTCTTGTTAGAGCAGATCGAAGCACTAGAGGAGGCGGTCTCTGCTTCTATATAAAAAGTACTATTATATACACGGTCTCCAATATTCAAATCGATAATACATATTTAGAACAACTGTGGATAAAGATAAAAATTAATAAACTAAAAATAGCAATTGGAGTAGTATACAGAGCTCCGGCAAGTAGCATAAACTGTTTGGATGAACTGGAAGCTTTATTATCTAGCGAGTGCATAGACACCCAAGGTATAATTTTAGTAGGAGATGCCAATGTCGATTTTATGAAACCAAATGATTCAAAGACAAAACGTCTACAAGCTATCTTTGATATATATGAACTTGTTCAACACATAAGTGAACCAACCAGAGTCACAGAGCTCTCAATGAGTACTATAGACATACTTTGCAGTTCGAGAAATATTGGCTTATACAAGTGTAAAACTGTAGATCTAGGTAATCTCACTGATCATAGAATGGTGATAGCTAGCCTAAACCTAGAAATATTTAAAGCCAAACCGAAAGTCTTAAAATTCAGAAGCTTTAAGCACTTCAATATGAAACAGTTTGTGACAGATGCAAAAATACTCATTGGGATATGATTGAGAATATGCCACATATAGATGACAAAGTTAATTTTTTAAATAAACATATCTTACAGCTCTTTAATACTCATGCACCGATTATCCATACTTGCCTTAAAAGATTCCGACCACCCTACATTACAGATACAATAAAACTTATGATAAAAAGAGAAATTATGCGTACAAAAATATCTCAAGACAAAGAAGAATGCCCATTATCTCTTTTATAAAGAGCTAAGAAATTATGTGACCAAAGCCATTGGGTATGAAAAAGTAGCGTGACTTTAAATTCCAACTTCAGTTACATAAACATAATACTAAAAAACTCTGGAAAATATTCGCATATCACAACATACATTCTAGGCCCAGAAATGAGATTGCTACTGAAATTCAAGACCCTGATAGCATAAACAAGTTTTTCATTACATCAATTGATTATCCAAGTATTACGATCACAAAACTTGATGAATATAGGAATGCCAGATACCATGGTAAGCCTGTTCTGTCTCTCCATCCAGTTAGTACCGAAGATATTAGTAAGATTATTAACTCTGTCAAATCAGATTCTTTTGGAATAGACAATATTAACATAGTGATGATTAAATTGATACTACCTTTCTGCTTAGATGCCATTACATCCATTATAAATCATTCAATCTGCAATGGGGTATATCCAAACCTATGGAAAAAATCAAAAATCATCCCTTTAGCTAAAGTGCCATTGGCAAAAAACTTCAATGACCTGCGTCCGATAAATATACTACCCACCATGTCCAAGATCATTGAAACAGTGGTACATCAGCAATTACTCGCATATGTACAGAACTACAGTATATTGCCTACGGTACAGTCTGGTTTTAGAACAAAGCATAGCACAGCAACCTGCCTCTCCAAGATCACTAATGATATTGCAGCAAATATGGACAAATCAGAAGTAACATACTTATGTCTACTGGACTTTAGTAAAGCCTTTGATGTGATTAACCATGATCTCCTTCTAGCAAAACTCTCATTTTATGGTTGTGATGATACGGCTATACAATGGTTTACAAATTATCTCACTGATCGATCACAATCTGTGATGATCAACTACAAACAGTCAAGATTTCTTACAAATAAGCATGGAGTACCGCAAGGGAGCATCTTAGGTCCGTTGCTTTTTGTTATCTTCACAGCAATATTCAAATGTATGCTGATGACACACAGCTTTATATGTCATGTTCACCGCTTAATACTAATGAAACTATACTCAAATTGAATCACAATCTAGACGCAGTGCATAAATGGTGTGTGGCAAATGGTCTAATACTTAATCCTAACAAGAGTGTGGCTTTATGTATTGGCACACGGTTAAACTGTTTCAAATCCAAAACTTACATTACCAATGATTTAAAAATAAATAATACAGTGATTAAAATATGTGATAATGTGAAGAACTTAGGTATTATATTTGACTCACAATTAACTTTTGAAAATCACATTAACAAGATAACAAGCAGCAGCTTTTTTAAGCTTAAATCATTGTACAAGTTTAAATATGAACTACATTCAGACATTAAGTGGAAATTGGTGAATAGTTTAGTATTAAGTCATATTGACTACTGTTCGACAGTATATTATAATTATTTAACTATGCGTTTGAAAAAGACAATCCAACTAATCCAGAATACATGTTTAAGGTTTTCATTTAATATACATTCATATGAACATGTAACCCCTTATTACGTCAAATTAAATATTCTGAAATTCAATTACAGGTCTGAGCTACTTTTTGCTACATTTATATTTAATATACTTAAGTATCAGTTACCCAGTTATTTATTCAACTTACTCAACAAACGTTTTACAGTTCATTTCCGGGATATGCGCAACCAAAATAGTCTAAGTATACCTAAACACAAATCTGCTAAATTTAAAGGTTGTTTTGCTTATTGTGTATCTAAAATGTATAACAAATATCTAGCCTTATACCAAACTGACTCAAAAACGCTTTTGAATTCCTCTATTAGGAATAGCCTACTTGCCTCTCAAAAAACAGAACTTAGGTGATAACTTTTTGACCTACTCATGTGTAAAGGGTATGATTGAAAATCATCTTTGATGAATCATGCCCTTTGAATTTGAATAAGATACAAGTAAATGTAGTTATTTAGATGTAATTACATATATTATAAATTATATATTTTATGTTTATGTTGTACTTGCAATTTTGTATATTTTATTCAATATTCAATAAATCAATCAATCAGTTTATACAAAATAAGACCTATTATAACTTATTTTAATTCTAAAATGTTGTTAATTTTTCAATCGGGCAAGGAATTCTCCTTAGATGAATCCATGGTTCTGTGGCGCGGGTGGTTTTTATTTCGGCAATATATAAAAAATAAACGCCATAAATACGGTGTAAAATTGTACGAGTTGACAACTCCAACCGGGATAGTTTTGAATGTGTTTATACAGGTGCGTTAGATGAAATTGGAGGAAAGGAAGTCACAGAAGTTAAACTGAAAAAAGGGGAATCAGTATGTAAATACAAAAATGGAGTGATGATCGGCAAATGGACAGACAAAAGAAATGTACTTTACATCAGTACTGAATTTCCAAATGAAATGATAACATTCAACAACAGAGGAAATCAAGAAAATATAAAGCCTCTCCCAATTTTGAAATATAATGAATTCATGAGTGGCATAGATGGACAAGATCAGATGATGTCATACTATCTATGTTGCAGAAAAACATTGCGATGGTACAAAAAAATTAGCATTCATTTTTTACAATTGTTGTTACTAAATGCCCATTCCTTATACAACTTGTATTCAGGAAAAACAAAGTTAAATTTATATGACTTTCGTTTAGCTGTTATCCGCGATTTGCTAGCCAAAGAGATAAACAAGACAGTAAAAAAAAGTTCAAGTTAAACAGTCTCTAAACATTCTCTCACAAAAATAAATGTTACTAACCAAAAAGGGGAAACAAAAAGAAAAAGATGTAGGTACTGCAGTCAAAATAAAATAAGGAAAGATACCGTTTTCCACTGTGAAAAATGCCCTCAGGTGCCTGGTTTTTGTGTAAGAGAATGTTTTACTGAATATCATAAAAACATATAATACTCAATGTTTCAAATTATTAGTTTTATTTTCTTGTTTTTTATGTAATATTTTTATGTGGCACGTGGATTTACGTTAAATTTATCGTCTTGTATGTTTTAGTTCTTTTATAATATTTTTCTATTTTGCAACGTTGTCTGATTTCTGAAATGCAATCACCCATACTGACGCGTATCCGCGTCAATTAGAACATGGGAAAAAATTTAACTTATGTGCTACTGACGCGAATCCGCGTTTAATTTTCAAAAAGCCTAAAAATAACGTGTTATCTAGGTTTGATATTTTTGAGGTTTTATAGCCAACAATAATGTCCCATAAAAAAAAATTGTTTTAGGTTATGAGCAAGTACACTAAAAGTAAGGAGCAGTGAACGTGTTAAATACGTTAGTTTAAGTGATTTGTCATGGTTCCCACTCATTAGTACTGTACTATTAAATTTACAAATACCATCTTCTAGGAGTCATTTTGAATTCTATAATGACTTCCAAAGATCAATTAGAGGCGAGATTAAAAAACATTTTTAATCCATTGACTGAGATAGGGGATTATGTCAAAACTGTAATTTCCACCAAACTTTGTGGATTTTAGGTAAAAAATTATGCCTAGATAAACTCGAAATTAATTACGAAGCCTTACATGATGAAATTATAATTTGGTTGAAATCATTCTTACATTGAAAGTAAATAGGCCTGCCTTCAATGATTTGTCAGATATCATCAGGATAAATATTTGAACCTAAAGAAACAGTGTGCTTCTGCTACTCCTTCCGAACCCAAACAGTCGGTTACTTCTTAAAGCCACATGAAATTCCGACTTTTTCAGGTTAAGTAGCCAACCGGTTCACCTTTAAAACGCTTTTCGTTAATCCGATTGATACCAATTTGGCTTTACCTAAAACCACAAAATTTATTTACCTTGTAGCAGTATTAATTTTTAATATGGTGAACGTAAATTGTTACACACTTTGTGCGCCAGAGTTTTAATTATTTAGGGAACGTGTTTTGTGATCTTGCCCCTGAAGAGAAGATAGATCAACAACTCAGAGCTTTAAAGGGACATAAAATTTGTACGTATACGAGAGAGATGGAACTATAAAAACTTGCTGTGCTGGCAGCTAACTTGGCTATTATCCAATAGGAGATCATAAAAAGGGCAGCGTTGAAATAGTCTTTGTAAGACGGAAACAAAGTAAAGCAGAAGTTGGACGCTGGTGTATTTAGCAAGTATCAAAAGGATATCATTTTAGGATAGATACAGAAATACTATCGGAGTAGATCATTATGTTCGAAATATCATACATTGGTAGCACCACATTCCAAAACGTTTTGACCTTTTTTCCTGCCTGCTTCTCGTACTGTGCCCATTTCATAGCTGTACAGTGCCGTGTTCCACACATATGCGTTCAGCAATTTTTTTCTTGTTTTAATGTTTGTTGTCTTCAGAAATAGCAGCTGCTCTTTTTGTTCGATACAACTCGGCTCCCCTTCTATTGTTTTCTAAATATGTACCCTATTTTACCAATGTTCAGTGGTATGTGAAGTGGGTTAAGCAACCTGCGACTACCAAGATCTCCCAATACTTAGACATTTGCTAAATTAGTAGTTTTACAATGTATCCTTTCGCACAATCAACACTAGAGAATATTGTAAAACCAACACCTGTAGTTGCTTATAACAATCATCAGGTTTAAGTATAATTATTTTCTTTCATCATTAAATTTTCCATCTTGGAATTGGTTGGATGCGTACGTCCATCGATATCTATTTTCAGCTAGCCTACACATTTCCCAAAATTCCCCCTGTCTAGATAGAGCTCCATTCCTCTTCTATTGTTTTCTAAATGTATACCCTATTTCGCCGATATCGAGTTAACAAAATGTAAAATTATGTACAGATGAAACTCATGTAGCAAGGGTACCAGAAACAGAAGCACTGTATGACCTGTTAGTAAAGCCATTACAGTGGCTATGTGCAAGATACAAACATAAACTTTTGATAGTAGTAAAGGTTATACTTCTAACTGCACAGCATCCTTCTGCAAAAAAGCTCTAAGCAAATTCCCGATTTGCCAAGTTTTAGTGGAACTGCAGTTGTGACCGATGTTTATATCAGGTTATATATGGTATATGATGATTCTAATCACAAAAAGTTACGATACGTTAAACTTGGTAAGAGGTTACTTAGTTTACAGTCTGTTGCTAAGGCAACCAATGCTTTAAGAATTCATTTTTGGTAGACCTGAACAAATTATTAGTAACATAATTGTACAAGTTAGTGCTTTACGTAAAATAAATTTAGAAAAACTAAGAATGTTGATAGATTTATCGATAGCCCTATAAGTCCGTAACTATACAAGCCTGTGAGATGGTAAACCATTTGACAGATCCTGTTCTACTTAAATGGGTTGGTCCAGAAACTTCCAAGCCCTTTAACATTTGAAGGGGTCAATGTTATGATAAATCAAACATATTCAAAACCCTGCCAAACTGGTTCATAAGGTCAGCTGATGATACTAGTAAAATAAAGTCACATGTATCAGAACCAGCTCGCAATTTAGGACGAAAAGCTGATCACCGAACTCTGAACAAGAATCAGCAGATGTATACGAATTCTGAAGATCCTTCATCTTTATCTAATACCGTGTCTTATTTGTTCCGATGGTGTCCACAAATTAGCCGACTGTTTCAAATTTAAAGACAAGAGTGTAAGTGAATGTTGGAAACAATAATGCATTTTAGTGGGATGAACGGCTGTTTGTTCAAACTCATAGATTGCTTTACAATTCAGTAAAACAGCCTCTCGACATACCATTAACTTCGATATCAACTTTGTATCGTTATACCATTTATCACCTGTTCAGTAATTGTTTCAAGTAGTTTTGCAAGGTCATCACTATCATGCACCGATGTTATAACAGAACACTTTTGCTCCTCTGATTAGAGCAGTCTACATTCCAACCCAAAATCAAAAGGCAGGAACTAAAACAATTTGCAGAATTCAGTTCGAAGAGTTATGAAACCAAATTGGTATAGTTAAAACTTTGGGATGTGAGGTGGAGTGTTGAAATGTGGAGTAGAACAGCATGCCCAGATAAGATGCAGTTATAGTTTTAATATTATAATAATAAGCAGCAAGTGTGTTACACAAAAAAAGAATGGTTTGAAATGTCGGGAATTGACCATTGAATTTCAGGGTTCAAATTAATAAAGTGTCCTTACTCTTTAAACTGTAGTTGGTTGTGTCAGTACCTTCAACAATTTCGATACAGGTTTAATACTATCATCCTTCACAAAAGGATTCCTGCTTTAACATTTCAGATCAAGAAAATTTTATTTTGTTCTTATTTAGATGTCTAGGGATATGTATCTGACTGCATCTGCTAAATACTAATGACATTTAACTAATATAACATATTGAGTACCACAGTAAAGCCATTATTCATAATGGGGATCATCATCACAGTCTTGGAACTGGTTGGATGCCTACTCTATTGTTTTTTATTCTGAGATAACCTACATATTTCCCTGAAATTTTTTCAGCCTACATTTTTCACTATCTGTGTGCAACAGTCAAATTTAGGTTTACCTCTACCTTTCTTTGCTTCTAATATGCGTGTTCAACGATAAAGGTAACACGAGATATCTCCAATGCCCGACCTTGTATTTTCTTGGTTTTTACGACATAAAGGTCTTAATATTACACTTATTTTTGGCAAATTCAAATGTTTAGCATTGTTTTTCCACACATGCGCAGTAAAACAATTCTTCTAAAATTGAAACCTACCTTTTTGATTTCAAATTTAAATTAGATTAATTTTTTAAACAACTTTGACTTATAAACTTTTGTTTTAACTTGAAAATTGACTAATTAAAAGTGAGGCAATATTTCGATTTTTGAAATTTGCATTTATTGTATTTTTTTAACAGTATACCTATGGTTTTAGTGTTTTCATTTCTTTTCTTTTTAAAAATTAAGTGTGCTGTCATAAGCACAAAATATTTTCATTATTTCAACAGAGTTATTAAATCAAATTTTTCGAACATGGTATAATTTTGGTCAATTAACTAAACAAATGTAAACACATTTACACACATTCTATCATTTTAATTCATTTTTAAAATAAAAAAATTAACAGTTAAATTATGCACTAGCTATTAACTTTAACAATTCATTGTATAAACTGCTTCAAATTACCACTGTCATTTGCAACGCATGCTTCACACCATCACATTACTTTTTTTTCTGTAGCTTTGCACAGCTAATGCTTATTTTATTCTTTAACTCTTGAAGATCATTTGGTGGATTGGAACAAACGACCGTCTTCAGACTTCCCCATAAAAAAATCTGCAGGCGTCAGATCAGTTGACCTAGCTGGACATGCTTCTGCCCCCTCCCGGTGCCTACTCATCTATGGTTAAAAGTTTGATCTAGATATTGCCGTACAATTATTGCGATATGCGCGGTTCTCCATCTTGCTGGAAAAATAAATTTATACGCGTCTAGTGGAACATCTTCCAAAAAAATTGTCAGCTGATTTGATAAGTCGAGGTATTTCAGATGTCAATGTACCGTCATAAAAATAAGGACAGAGTAATTTGCCACCTATAGTCTACACAAAACGTTTGTTCCCCACACGTGTTGAAAGCTTATATCATTTGTACAGAATGGATTATTATCAAACCAATATCGATTATTATGTTTATTAACAACACTGTTATTAGTAAATTTGGATTCGTCAGTCCAAGAAGTGTATTTGACAAATCTTGGTTCCTCTTGAACTTGTGTTATTAACCATGTGGTAAACCTTTTCTCTGAATCACGAGTTACTAAATGTTGAACTAAATTTGGGCGATATGGATGTAGCTTTTTTTTTTTAATTCAGTACTCTTTTCCCACAAAAAAATTAAGTTCTCTAGCCAAATGTTGTATAGAAGAACGAGGATTTAAATTAATGCATGCTAATACCTGCAATTCTGTTTTCGTCTAAACCTGAGTTGATCTAATATTTCCAGTCCGTTTTTCCATTACAATTTTAAAGTTTTTGTTTGAAAATTTTCATATCTATCTGTTCTTCTCTTCTTTGGTATAGCGACTACGGCGTTATGTTTGAAATCTTTGCGTCTCATACATACAGCTTACAAGTTGCAACAGATGTTCTGATATTACTTGTCCAGCGGCTTTCCAAGTTTCTGCTTGCAACTTATCTATATTCAATGTCTTATTATTTTTCAAATTTTAATGCTAGGATATCCTGTCATCCTTTTTAATGTCTGATTCTGCCCTAGTGCTTCTATTTCCTGTTTTGTATATAAATTCGCTATATATTCTTGTCATCACTAACTGTAAATTTTTATAATGAACTCCTCACACGCCCCTTATATTTTTGCTATATGGTTTACATCCCTAAAATTATTTTAATTAGTTTGTAGGCTTCGCCTGTCTTTCCCATTTCCATCTTAGTTTGTACCTCTTTGCACTTTTCCACAATTCATTGTTCTTTAGCTTTCCTGCATTTGTGAATAATTTCCCATTTCCTGCTTTTTCTGGTCTGTTTTTGTATTTTCACCTTTCTTCTATTAAATTCAGAACATCATTTGATACCTAGGGTTTTTTTATTTTTGTTTATACCCCAGGATATCTCTGCCCACGGTGTCTAAGCTGGATTTATTCCATTCGGCTTTCACTTAATATCAAAAATTTTAGTGACTCCTTTCAGCGATTCATTCGACTTTCTTCTCAAATCTCTTGTGTTTCTACTGCTCCTTATTTTTAAATTTAAGTGAGACCTTTATAATTACTATGTTGTGGTCAGTGTCTATATCTGCTCCTGGGTAGCTTCTACAGTCTTTTACTCGATTCCTAAACCGTTGTCTAACAAGAAATTAATCTATTTGATATATTCCTAAGTCTCTTAGCATCTTCCACATGTATAGTAGAAACCACTAAAGAAGATATCTGCGTCATGACTTGTAACCGTATGTATTGAGTTGAAAATTTCATGTCAATGTAGCATCTAGTTCATAAATACCAAATTAATATTAGTTGTAAAAAATATTTTATTTTCACACAAGTAGTTGCTTTTACTACTTTAAAATTGTCGTCTTAATACCTTAAGGGTTTAATAAATTCAATTAATATAAATGCAAGTACATTAAAATAAATATATATCAAATGTCCATTTTTATATTAGGATACAAACATACGTCCACATAACTCTGTCATTATCTTAAATAAACCTGCTCACGTATGTAGTTACTTAAAAACACATCTCGTATCCATTGGTAAAGCTTTAAAAGAATCTTAAAGGTATGTTGTGAATTGCACTAGGCGCCTGTGATGTAGACATCTTCTTTCGTGGTTTCTAGTATATTGTCTTCTAACATGATATTGAACTAATGTGTTTGTGATGGTTAAATTGTTTTTGTCATAAAATTCTACCAGCCTATTTCCCCCGTAATTTGTTGTGCCTAAACCAAATAAACCTACTATTATTCCTTTCGTACCCTCACCTATCATTGCATTAAATTCTCTCATAATTATTAAATTTTCATGCCCTTTGAAGAATGTTAGTATGTCTTCGATATATTTATAGATCGTTTTTACCTCTTTGTCGGTGTAGCTGTATTTTGCAGTTTAGAGTCTAATCTAACCATGAATACCATTTCGTTCTTTTGTAAGTCGTTTTCTACACAGTGCCCTATTTTTTTTCTCATAGTTGTCTCCATACTCGAAGTTCTTTCTTCCGATCCTGCATGAATTATCCTAGTCTCCACAAAAAATCTCCTGCCTCTGGCCACCGAACTTTGTCAATCGTACTATGTCTAATGCTAGCCTGTCCATTTAAATTTTCAGTTTCTCTAGCTTACCTACTTGCTTCATGCTTCTGACATTCCACACTCAGACTCTTAAAACGGTCCTGGCTCTTTTTTTAAACTTTCCATCACATCCTACGAAGTAGTCCTCTTATGGAGATGCAAATGGGGGCTACGATCATCATAAATGCTCTCTTTTGGGGATCTGTCTAAGTTTGGTTCCTCTCTAAAGATTCCACTAATTTGGTTAAACCTATAGTTCGGTTCTTTAGCTTACTGAAGTATGCAAGCCATTCTACCTGTTGTAGTATTCTAAACTTCGTCAAGGTGCAGGTACATTCAGAACAAATAATGGGAATAGCACTTTTAAATTCTGTGAACTAGTAGATCACTTTATGTAAATTTTTTTTCTGTTTTAAGGATGCGCATCATGCAATTTTCAGTTTCCGAAAAGATACCCTGAATTTGAATTTCGTTTTTTGGAATTGGCTTAAAAACCACTTTCAAAAATTTAAAAGCGGACAGCTGTCTCGTATGAAACAATACAAAGTACACCAGGAATATTTAAACAAGTGCAAAATTTAAATCAAACTTGTGCAAAAGCATACTTATCAATTTTTATAAAATAAAATTTATTATTATTAACATGACAGTTTTAACATGTAAAGATATCAGTGACATATCATCATTTTAAAAAACAATGTCAAAGGACATATTTGCAAGGAATGCCATTGGCGAAGCAGTAGAATAACTTTTCTAACTAAAATATATTGTTTTATATTCTATTAACATATACCAAAATTAAAAATTATATCTAAAGTGTTTTTTAAAGATATTGAAAAATACCGATAAAATGTCTATACATGTTAGGAAAAAATTACAGGCATGTGCATTGGAACCGTTCTTCATAAAATAATCTGAGGAAACACTGAAATATTAGTATGCCATTTTGGAGGACACTATATATGTAAATAAAGCCTTTTATATTTTCTGCAACTTTATTTTATTTTTATCAAATCGGAAAAATGTCACGAATACACAGATGGATCTCTAACACCCAAAAATATCTATTTACTGTACCAAATACAACTGTATCAGATTTCTTGTATATGCTTACCATATTCATAGCAACAACAAGGAGAGCTGCAAGAGAGTTCAAAATTATATAAATTGTGAATCCATCCATCCATCTAGCGAAGGGTTAAAATGTCTCTAAAAATATATATAGACATTCAGCTGGAATAGTTTTTTTTTAAAAATAAATCCCGAAATTATAAAATATTATTTTCTTCCAATACTACAATCGCAGTAAGATTGTTTGTTTACCACATGAATATGGAATAGTTTCCTTACGATAGGTTTTAACCAGGCACGGAGTACTAGATCTTTTAAATCATGTATAACATTATTTTACATAAATAAAATTTATTTTTACAAGAAAAACTAAATGCCATTTCTTACCATATAAATTAAAAATACAAAAATTATATCTACTATTGTTATTCAAATTGAAAGCTTTATAAAAGTTTCTTTTTTGACTTAGAACGAAGACGTGATTGTATTGGATTAGTTTTTTCTTTTAGTTGTTGAATAAGATTAAAAATTTTAACAGATGGTCCAACTATACCACTTGTAAAATTCAGTACCTCTGGATTTGTTAAACCCAAAAACGTCCTTCCATCAATTTTCTGAAAAATAAGCCAACATAAATTACTTAGTAAATAAACATTACTCACATTTTTACAAAAAACATCACAGTACTTTACACAATCGTTAATTCTAAGAAATTGGGCAACATCAAATACATTCCATTCTTCAGGACAAATATTACCTTCCAATGGCTCATTGTCATCCATAAGTTTAGGAATTGCTTTCGTATTAGTATTTTCATGTGCCTAAAAATTAATTATTACAAATAAATCTAAAATTATTATAGATCTACAAATACATTAATATACGAGGTAGCTTTTCGTTCAAGTGGTGGATTTAACAATGGAGATGTATTTTGTGTAAAACTAGCAGGTTCCAAATTAATTTCAGGCTCTACGCGATTTGCAGTATCTTCAATAATTTCCAGTTTAACTTCAATTTGAGGTTCAGTTTCACTATCTTTCAACTTTGGTGGACTAACATCTTTCTTTTTCTTGCGACCTCTCTTTTTTGGCATTTTTGGGGAAGTTGGTAGCCTTGGTCCGGCTAATACATAATTGACCGAATTTGCCCAACCAACTGGATATATGTTGCAATTTTCAATATCAAGCCATTGATCAAAATCATGATCCCATCCGTCAAAATTAACCTTTATTAAATGTGCAGTAATTCTGTCAATGTTAGCTGGACAAATCAATTTTGGATCCATAAGATCTGCTGCTTCTAATTTCATTCCTTCAACAAATCCATGCTGTGGTATAGGATGGTCCAATAAATCCTTAGTTATAGGTATACAATTTGTTATATTTAGGAATTCCTCCCAAGCAAAGTTATCATTCTCGTAACCACGTGGGGGACTTAATGCAATATCGTTCTCTTTACAAAATCCAACTGGAAATATACATGGAGAAGTCACATGATAGCAAAACCAATCACCACCTGTAAAATAACATGTGAATTTTACATTAATGCGTTTGCTGCACCCTTTAGTTAGTATAGTGTAGTATATTAGGATAGTTGTTAGTATATGGAACATGCATATTATTATTGTTACAATAGCAGCACTAGTCAGTTATTACTCTGCGTTTAAAAATTGAAAATGTCACAGCTCGTTTGCATCTTCTGACCTATTAAGTTAGGATTAAATAAGGTACTTAACAAGTTGCGACATTCCTTTACAATAATTATAACTACATTTCATTTTAACAGTTTCTGTATTAATAAATTCCACCAATGGGTTAGGTTATTCCCTTTAAGAAATATAATTTTTAGGTTACTATAAATTTTAATCTAAGAGAAACTTATTTTGCATTTATTTTGATCCATAGTCAAAGGTTGTTAAATTCATGTCAGTTTTAAAAGGTTACAGGTGATGTCAGTATGGTAATTAGTACAGCCGATTTTGTTTTATCTATAAAGAAATAATGTGGCACCAGATGATGTCATCATCTGGGAATAAAGACAGGTCATATAGAGTTTTGTGCTGACTCAAAAACATGTAAAAATCTCGATTTCTGATTTTAGGTCGACAATACAAAAATTTAAGCAGATACAGGTTAGGTAGAAAAAGACTACAAAAAGGTATTATGAATTTCCTTATGAGGAAGCAGTCATTGAGAATATTAAAGGATACCCGCAAAACATTGAAATTCTTATAAACGATAAAAGTTATGTAATTGCGCAGTTACAAGGATTTTTGCTTAGACGTATGGATGTAATCAGCTTTCGTGGCAGCAGTGCTAGCATAAACAATACCACACTGTTTCTTGATTTTATATTAAAAGTTCCTCTCAAAGCAAGTGGAGCCCTCGACATTCAAATGTAGAAGTATTTATTAATTGTATTTAATAAATCCTGATTAGAAAAAAGTATTATGATAGTTGCTCAATCAAAAGTGAAAGAGGATATAGTAAACGAAATTCATAAACCAGCAAGAATAAATTTCGAGTGACGCAAAGTGATAGTAAAAGGGTTAAATGACCTTCTTCAGACTGATTTGATTGAAATGCTACCATATTCGCAAACAAACAAAGGATTTAAATACATTTTAGTAGTTATTGATTGTTTCTCCAAATACGTATGGGCTGTACCACTTAAAAGTAAAACGGGTAATGATGTTACAGCTGCAATGAAAACAATTTTAAATAAATTTAAAAATCTGTCAAGAAATTTGCAGTCTGATTTTGGTAAAGAATATTACAGTGTTTTTTCTACAAAGAAAGCATGCATTGTGGAACATGTAATTAGAACTTTAAACAGAAAAATGTGGCGCTTGTTTAACCTGAACGGTTCTTACAATTGGATAAAAAATTTAAGCGATATTTATTTTTTTATTTATTTTATTTATTTATTTATTATATATTGTGAAACAATACAACAATACAGTTCACAGTATTATCGAAGTGAAACCTGTAAAAGTTGATAAATCAAATGAAAAAACTATTCTTAAATCATCATTTACCCGTATCAAACTTGCAACCAAAATACCAAAATATTCAATTAAAGACAGTGTGAGGATTAGTAAACACAGGGAAGCATTTACGAAAGGTTACACGCCAAACTGGTCAAATGAAATTTTAAGATTAAAAAGGTAAACGTAACCAATCCGACAACATATATATTAGAAGATAAAGACGAAAAAGAAATCAAAGGTACATTTTATGAAATGGAGTTGCAAAAGGTTAAATATCCAGGAATTTACCTGGTAGAAAAAGTCCTAAGAAAGAGTGGAAACAAAGTCTTTGTAAAATGGTTAGGCTTCTCTAACGTACACAATAGCTGGATCGATAAAAATTATGTTTGCTAGAAGTTGTTATAATAATAGTTAATAAGGCTAACATTGTAAAATTAATTAAAATAAATAATACAGACACAACCTTTCTATTGTTTTTTATTATTATTAAGCCATTCTTTTAATAACAAGGTATTTTGTTTTGCACATTGCAGACTATTATTGCTGTGTCTATAACAATGGATGTTACATAGTAAACGATTGTTGATTTTTAACTCCGATAGCGTAGGACAACCTAGTTCAAGTATATCAGTTACAACGTTTTGCATTAGATAGGTTTCCATCCATTTCTTCTTTTCTAGACCCTTCACATAAACTTCTTCACCGGGTCTGATAATTTGCTTCAAATAAAGCGCTACATATGTTGACACCATTCCAGCCGTTGAAGATTCATTCCAAGAAAGACCATGAATATTCCTTGTCACCCAGTCGTTATGTTGGCTCAAACAACTAGACTGCATTGGCAGTTAAATTTGATGCGAAACAACGCCTTCCAACAACTCCAAAACCGCATTTTCTTTGCACACAAACTCGTTTTTCTTGTATTTAAATCCTTGAATATCAATTATATACATGTTTGTATCTGTAGGTATGTAAATATACGCAGTAAACTTCGACTAATTAAATTAATATTAGGAACAATCTCCTTATATAGCAGATTACCACCATCTGCGTACTTTGCCAACCTACTTTTCAACCTATCACAAGAGTGAACACATTGAAACCGGCCTATGTGTATTTGCAGAGTGGTCGCACTTTGAATTCAAACCGGCCTTAGCATATTTTGCATCTGACCTACTTTATAACTTCTCGCTAAAGAACATCTAATGCGAATTCAAAACAGCTCCACATGTTTTTTGCATACACCTACATTTTTTAACGTAGCATACGTGTGGACACATTTTGAAGTCAAACCGGCTCATGTGTATTTACAGCCTATAAACAAAAGTAAAAAACATAAATCAGAATCCACTTCAATTAAATACAATTGACTTAGATGCGATATTTTGCATCTGACCTACTTTATAACGTCTCGCTAGACAACCGAATTCAAAACAGCTCCACATTTTTTCTGCACGCACCGACATTTTTTCAATGTAGCATACGTGTGTGATATTTTGAATCTGACCTACTTTATAACTTCTCGCTAAGCGGGAATGAAAAATTGATGCAACCAGTCTGTCCGTCTTTGACAAATCAGTATATATTTCTTGCAGATAACCGTGTTCAATTTAATAACTATGACTTGTTATTTTTTAAAAGCGAGAATGAGAAATTGATGCAATCAGTCTGTCTGCCTTTGGCCATTTTTCAACGTAGCATACGTATGGACACGTTTTGAAGTCAAACTGGCCTATGTGTATTTGCAGTCTCTAAACAAAAGTAAAAACATAAATCAGAAACCACTTTAATTAAATACAGCATTATTTATACAATTGACTTAAATGTGATATTATGAATCTGACCTACTTTATAACTTCTCGCTAGAGAACCGAATTCAAAACAGCTCCACATTTTTTCTGCACGCACTTACATTTTTCAACGTAGCATACGTGTGTTTTGAAGTCACACACGAATGTTCCATTGAAAATAATATAAGGCCGGTCTGACTTCAAAACGTGTCCACACGTATGTTACATTGAAAGTAATACAAGGCCGGTCTGGCTTCAAAACGGTGCACGCGTATGTTACATTGAAAAACATACGCGTGCACCGTTTTGAAGTCAGACCGGCCTTACTTACCTACTAAGATTCATTTTAGATTTTGAAAATGCGAATGAACGAAAAGTTGAGTTTTTGAGGAAAGGCCATTATAAGTGGAGAATTGTACGTAGGTGTTATCAGTCTAATGCAAATAATTGTACATAGTAGGTAGTTAGAAATATAAAATTGTTCATCAATGTAAAAACTATGGCGCTCAACGTGAACTTAGTGGGGTGATTTCAAATTTTAAATTGTGGGAAAATGATGTGATTAGAGGTCATGGAGAGGTCAAGTAGCACCATCTCATAAACATCAAACACCGTAAACCCGAGCAAATCCAAGAAAAAGCCACTTATGTAGATATTTATTTGTTTAGAGAAAAGCATATTTGTGAAAATGCTCGGTATATGAAGAATAAATTCATAGGGAGCATGTTTGAAAGGGTTTTCATTCTTATTATATAATATTAATGACAAAGAAATAGTGTTCTAAGATACAAATAATGATATTTAGCTACATTCTGCACATAGGAAGGCAGTATTCAAGGAGTTTTCATCTCTAATTGATAATTCAATAACGTATTTACGTTCAACGATATTCATTATGCATAAAGAGGTGCGTTAAAAGAAATTTCATTCAATAGTCAAAAGGGTTTCATCCACATTTTGTTATCAAAGTAGTCAATTGTGAATAAATTACACGTAATTTTTATTTTAAGAGAAGTCACGTGTACAATATTTTAAGTTTACCTTCCTTTTAATAACACATTTGAAAGCGTAATAAATTAATATCAATAGCATATTATACGAAGAAGTACGATTGTATTTCAATTGAAAAGTAACTAGGAACATGTTTTATTGATCTATATTCTAGAACAAACATCTACTAAAATAAAACAATTGAATGATGAAATAGCTGGGGTGTTTGGGGTAGGTCTGAGATGAAGGACTCTTGATATATGCGGTCTTAATACTAGCTCGGTATAACACAGAATGGATAACGCAAATATGCTTTATATTATTGTAAGTTTAAATAATGACATCCAATATTGCTACTTACATGTAAGTCTCGATGTGAGTGTATATTGCTGCGGTTTCCCACGTTTCAAACTATTGCGCAATCGTTTAATATGACATGATTATGCGGCAAATTACGCGACATTTTTATCAAATACCAAACACGTTAAAAGTGATACAATTCTCAATTTACAATGAAAATAAAGCAATGTACTCACTTAAATCGCACCTTAGTTATATCCCAGGGCCATCTCCTTGTGTTTGATGTGGGTCGGCTACGCCATCGTTGTTACAGATTCATCCATCCATCCTCTTTGTTGGTAGGGAGGCGTCAAGAATACAGGTAGAGGTACGATAGAAGGTAGAGATAAGATAGAAGAATCTACATCCTAAAAAAAAGAGAAAAGACACCACGACACAGGTAGCTGTTTTCGGCTTCAGGCCTCGTAGTATAATGGCGTCGTATCACACACCGCGCACTTGCGCCAAGTGCGCCATTCACTCCGCGCCTGCGCATTCTCTTGCGCAAACGCAACTGTCCGGAATGACGGAACTTAACAAGTTTATTTGAAAATATTCGCGGGAGGTTACTCACATATTTAACAATGTACATTTCCAAATTTGGAATGTAACAATATGTTGACACAATCCAACATACAGAAACTGTGTGTGTGGTGTGGAAATGTAGGATTCCCAGCGCACACTGTGCAACAATAATGTAAGGTAAAGGTTAGTTCACCTTGCTTGGTTGACCGTTGAAACTCGAATCCCTTGTTACAGTGATAATGCTACTTGTTTCCGGCACTTGCGCAGGATTGTGTATATATATTTGGCACTATATTGAATGCACGCAGGAAATTATAAATATAAACAAATACAAAACACAAGCATGATCCATACTGCCCACCAAAATGTAGCTCAATAGCTATCTTTTTTAAGAGAAAAAAATACATATATAAATTGCTTTATAATACGATTATAAGGTATGGGGAAATGAAAAAAACGCTTGGTTATTACTAGTTTGTTACAGTTTGGTTCCAAAATAAGAAAATTTTAATTCTATAAATGAGAAACAGAGAAATGCTGTAAAATAAATTTTATTAAACTCATTGGGAAAGTACTGGGCATAACTTTACCATGGCGCGTTTCAGTACGTCATTCACAGTACGCAAGGTAGCCACACGTGGAATCCCATCATGATCAGGATGAAGTTCAGTGAGGCGAACGAGACGCCACTTAAGTGGAGATAGATTATCCTCCTTTATAAGGACCAGGGTATCTAAATTAGCACTGTCCAATCTTTTGGACTTATACCAGCGGCATTGGTATAACTGATACAAATATTCGCTATGCCAGCAGTTCCAAAAGGCTTGCTGCATGGCTTGTATGAAGTGCCATGAAGACAAGCGGGACAAGGAAATGTGAGACAAATCAGGATCTGGGGCAGATGTTAAAGGTTCGAGAGTGAGAAAGTGACCAGATGTCAAAGAGCAAAGATTGATGGGGGTCTTCACTTATGCTGTAGAGGGGTCGGGAATTTAATAAGGCCTCTATTTGAATGGTAAGAGCTTGAAATTCTTCAAAAGTCAAAACTTGAAGTCCAACAACCTTGTACAAGTGAGTTTTAACGGCCTTAACAGCACTCTCCTAGATGCCACCAAAGTGGGGAGCAGAAGAAGAGTTAAAATGCCATGAAATCAGTTGAGATTCCGCACAGGTATGGAAATAATCTTGTAGCTGGCGATCAGCACCTACAAAATTAGTACCGCAGTCGCTGTAAATGTTTTGACAATGGCCTCGGCGAGCTATAAATCGGCACAGGCAAGCAATAACTGTGTCGGAGAAGAGATCTGAAACAACTTTTAAATGTATAACCTTAGTCGATAAACAGATAATAATACTAAGATACGCCAATACAGCTAAAAGGTTTAACCTGAGAAATTCTATAATTGGGTAAGTTTCCGTTTATAGGAGTAAAAGGAACTCATTTAATTCAGTAGCACCGGTAACATTTAAACAGTATCCTTCAAATCACACAACGAGATGAAATAGCCTAAAAATTTTCTTTAATTATATATAACATGGTATTTACTCTTGCATAAAGGTTATTTTGATGCACTTCTTCAATCAGGAGATCAGTTAAACGATGATTATTAGGTAGCAATGCAGGATGTTTGGTGCCGGCAAGAAGACTAGAATGTGCCAACCGGCCCTCGACTCTTAAAATGTTAGAATAGTCAAGAAATAATCCTAAACGCTGTAAATATTTGGGTAGTGGTTCATCTTCACATAATAAGTTTATTTCGGATTTAAAACATGAACAATGTACGATTTTAATTATAATCGTTAAAGCTTGATGTAATTCTTCAATAGTTGGAGATGGATAAACAATTTTATTGTTAGCTACAAGGAATATTCGCCTACAGTAAGCGATAATGCCTTGTATTTTTCGAAGAGACGAAAATTTCTCTAGAAGATTTTCAAACCATAAATAATTAACAATAGTGAAGCAAACAACAAGTTTCACTTCAGAAGCCACTTCGGGCAAAAATGTTACAGATGGGCTAGGAGGCCAATGCTCCTCATTCAAGGATAAGAAAGGGGGACATGCCCACTATAACGCACATGATGATAGAGCTGCAAGAAACAATCCTCTAGTGGTCGAGTCTGCAGGATTGTGCTGGAACGGACATATCCCCAGAGATGGGGAGAGACTAGGTCTTGAATGTAACTAACACAGTTAGAAACAAAAGTCTTTAATTGATAGGGTACGGATCGGATCAATGATAAAGGTACAGAAGAATCTGTGTAGCAAGATATTTTATCAAAGTGCAACTGGTGATAAGTATTTAACACAAATTGCATTAATTTTGAGAGTAGTACCGCACCACAGAGTTCGAGACGTGGTACAGAAAGGCATTTCAGAGGGGCGACCTTTGACCTTGCCATTATTAAATGAACCGAAATTTCTCCTGAATATGAAACTGAGCATAAATAAATACAGACTGCATAGCCTTTTTCAGAAGCATTGCAAAATCCAATAAACTGAAGACTAGATGCCTCATCATAATGAATAAAACTAGAAACTTGGAGAGTATCCAAGGAGGGTAGTTCTGAAATATAATTTTCCCAATATTTCGTAATAGAATTGGGAGGGTGAATCCCAATCCAATCCAAGTATCCCAAGTTGTTGAATGAGCTGTTTAAGAATAAAAGTAATGGGTGTGAGACACCCGAGGTGGTCATAAATGCGAGCCTGTTACATTCCAAATTTGGAGATGTACACTTTTAAATTTGTGAGTGAATTATCGCCATTAATTTTAAAATAGACTTGTTTATTTCCGTCATTTCGGACAGTTGCGTTTGCGCAAAAGAATGCGCAGGCACGGAGCGGCATAAGTCGAGAGGATTAGCCACCGAGACGAACGGTGACGTTTGCCTGTGTCGTGGTGCTGTCTTTTCTTTTTAGGATGTAGGTTTCCTTTTACCTGTATCTTCAAGTACCTTTACCTTTATTCCTTCGCCCTACCTACGAACAAAGAAGAGGATAAATTTGGTTTCAACGATGGCATGACATAACCCACACCAAACAACTCCCAAACAACAAGGGCCCTGAGATTGAACTGAAAGGAGCGTTTAAGTGAGTACTTTTGCCTTACATTCGTGTAAATAGAAACTTGTATCATTGTAAACGTATTTGGCATGTGATACAAATTGACATGCAATTATGTCATAATATCATTGTTGTGCAATAATGTGAACGTGAATTGTATCAGTGTGGCCAACTGTAGTAGTTGCGCTGAACGTGACGCCGGGGTTATAACAAGCCACTACTGAAAGCAAAATTTGTTTTGAAATATTTGCTTCCAACGAATTTGTTGTAAACAAGAAAACATCACGAGACGATTGTCACTGAAGGCCAAGTACTTTGACAGTAAAATCAGAGTCTGCTGGTAATAGATTCAATCTTGAATCTTCAAATGGAATATCTTCAAGAAGAGCGGCAATATTGCTGGCCCATTTGCGAAGCTCAAAACATCCGGAGCGTAGCAAATCAATGAGTTGATGTTTTAAATTATGTTTCTCTTAAAGATTGGAGGCACCTCCCAAGAAATCGTCTACATATACATGGTTTTTTAAAGCAATAGGAGCTAGAAATGGGACAGAGTAAACCCCATAGGTGATGGTATTCAATTGATAAGTCTGAATATCATCAGAAGTATCATAGCACTATAATATCAATTGGTAGCGATGGTGAGGTTCGGCGATAAGTATTTGTCGATACATTTGTTTGATATCGCAAATAAATACAAATTTATGTGTATGAAAAACAACAATATTTTTGTTATGACATTTTGGAGCTGTAGTTCAATTAACAACACATCATTTAATGATATGCCATTTGGGGGAAGGTGCTGAGACGTCAAACACTACTCTCAATTTGGGGTTTTCATTTTCAAAACATCGCGATGTGGAATGTAATAAGAGTCATCTTTTAAAATATGAGATGGTAATAATGAGATGTGACTTGATGCTTCGTAGTCACGCATAAAGTCCATGTATAATTTGCGTAGGTTAGGGTTCGCAGCAAGATGACATTTTAAGGAAAGAAATCGCTTGGTTGCAACGAGTTTAGAATCTATAAATTTAGGATGATCCTCTTTAAACGATAAGCTTACTCCAAATCTACCATTGGGTAATCGAAATAGAGATTTGTTAAAACACTTCTGTGCTCTACCAACTTCAGGGGAAGAGAATTTCTTGGTAGGAATATTTTCGAGTGCTCAAAATTGTTTGAGACTCGCATCGAGGCAAGGGTCGATAGAAATATGAAAAGAATTAAGTTTATTGACAGACATGGGGTCAGTGTGGTCAAACACATGTAGCCAAAGACAGTATTGAGTGCAATAGGAAATTTTTCTTGCCCACAATCGCCTAACAAAATACGAGAGACAACATCTGAACATAGCAGCATTTGTACAGAGGCATGCCATTGTTCGTCCACTAATTGAATGTTGTGTAAATGAGACTGTGTTTGAATATTTTGTGATGGACGGTTATCACAAATAGACGGTAAAACTACAAAGTTTACTTTAAAGTCATTGATAGATGGATCAGTATTATATTCTTGAATAGGTCGAATAATACTGATAACTGTGCCTAAGGTTCGACCAGAAGTTTTTAATTAAACCAGAAATAAGAATGGTCGAAGGGCTGGACAAAAGCCCGGTAGCTTTTCGACAGTCTTTAGTGATGACAGAAAGCTGACTTCCTGTATCAACAAGAGCACGCACTATATGTGGTCGCCTTGTTTTATCAAGGATTTTCAAACAAAGAGTAGGTAAAAGCACAAGTAATGTAATTGCATTGGCACCGGTAGAGGCAATGCAAGCGATACTATTAGATACTGTGGCATGTGGTCTCCACTCCAACAGTAGTATATGAATTTGTCGACTGCGATGAGTCGCATTTTACATTAAAATATAATAAAGTGTGTTGCACAACCTGCAAGTAAATTGAGAGGAACACGATGACAAAGTATGGTTAGGTTTGAGGCGATTCAAACACGATCGTTTTTATTTGACTTGCGCAAGTTGCTGTTGTGGAGACAATTAACGAAATTGCATAGCACACAACGTAATAAATTATCCTTGTTAGAAGCAGGAGTAGTGTGCTAAGAACGTCTTAGACTTAAATTCAGGATGATGTCATGTATTAGTATCAAGTTTATAAGCATGTAATGGAAGCAACGGTGCAGCATTATATGGTGCTTTCTGCGGCTTCACGGAGACAATTGTGTCTAAGGCGATGCATTGTTTAATTAAAAATTCCTTCAAAAATTCATAAGATGATATGTCAGATGAGTTGAAGTGTAACTCGAGCGTTTTCGGGTTGCATCATCCAACTTGCTTAATAATAAATCAACAAGTATAAAATTCCAGTTTTCCACACTATATCCTATAAAATCGATAAATTTTCTGAAAATTCATATACGAGATGTCTAAGTCGTTTAGAGTTCTAAGAATTCATGGGTGGATAATTTTTTATCCATTATGTACCATATAGATTCTTCCTTCAAGCTATTAAATTAAAACTATAAATTCTGCATTTGATAGAAGTTCTGTAGTGTTACATGTGAATATTTTGAATGTGACTGAAACATAGATCTAATATTGTTTCTGTTATGTATGGCACGCCATTGGCTGCTTAAGAAAATGTAGTACTTATGCGCTAGTTGATAATTGTATATTTCTCCCACTAGTACGATGTCAGCCTTGGTAAGGAATAGACGTGTCTCAAAGAATTATGTTATCTACTGTCAATAAATCAACTGTGAATCTACGTGTCTAGTTATTTCGTAATTAATATTACTACTACCATAAATACACAGCATAATGGCGACGAGGATGGGATTCGAACCCACGCGGGCAATTAAATCTTACTTGGAAAGACTAGAACACCTGTTTTTAGTAAATGTGGTGCAAGAGGAAAAAAAGGTTTCCTTATTTATAACACTAGCAGGTCCAGAAATTTATCAAGTATTAAAGAATCTAGTGGCTCAGCAAAAACCTAAGGATTTTTCCTACAATGAAATCAAAGGAAAATTGTTGAAGCACTACTCTCCCCCAGTGTCCGAAATTTATGAAAGGTTTGTTTTTAACCAATGTAACCAGAAATCCGATCAATCTATTGCTGAGTATATAGTGAAATTGCGTAAACTAGCAAGTAGTTGCAATTTTGGAGCATTCTTAGAAGAGGCGCTTAGAGATTGTTTCGTCTGTGGTATTAAAGCAGAAAATATTCAAAAAAAGCTTTTAGCAGAAGTTGGGTTAACATTTTCTAGTGCATGTCAAATAGCTCAAGCTGCGGAATTAGCTCAACGACAAGTGAAATCATTAACTGAAAATGGTAGTAGTATTCATGTCATTAAAAGTAAAATTGCAAATAGGAATTATGTAGCTGCTCCACCAGTAAATGTAGGTCAATGTTCTAAACAGGTTAGGCAGATGACTGGTAATGCATGTAATAAATGTGGACGTAGACATTCCAAGTCGCAATGCCCAGCAGTAAAATGGAAATGTTACAAATGCCAGAAATTGGGTCATGTTAAATCAATGTGTCCTACTACAAGTAGAGGTACGGTAGCAGCCGTTGAGGAAAAATTAGATGATGTAAACGTTACTAGCGAGGACGTTAACGAGGATCTATTTCTGTTTAATATTGTAGGAGACACAGGTAACACGTATAAGGTCAAGCTATCAGTGAACAATGTAAGTATAATGTTTGAGGTAGATACAGGTGCGTGTAAGACTGTTATGTCAGAAGTAAGGTTTAAACAGTTATTAAATATAAATCTTAGTCCTGTAACATACAAGTTAAATTCGGTTTGTGGACAAAATATTAAAGCTGTAGGCGAATGACTGGTTGAAGTGCATGGTAATAACAAGTATTTTAATTTGCCTTTAACCATAATAGAATCGAACAAAGATTTTGTACCATTACTTGGACGAAATTGGTTAGATGTTTTGTTCCCAAGATGGCAACAGAAATTTTATTTAGGAAACGTTAAGGAATCAGGTTATGAGGAAGTAATTAATGATATTAAAGTCAAAATAAAGTAGTTTTTGATGGGAACCTATGTAACACTATAAATAAATTGAATTGAAATTTAATGTGAAAGAGGATAGTGTTCCTGTAATTAAAAACCATATAGTATGCCATATTAATTAAAAGCTAAGGTGAAAAGAAAATTGAACAAATGATTCAAGTAGGTATTCTAAAACCTGTTACTTTCAGTGAGTGGGCCTCACCTATAGTAGTTGTACCTAAAAAGGGACAGATGATGTATGATTTGTGCAGATTTTAAAGTCACCGTAAACAAAGTTTTAAATGTGGATCAATATCATTTGCCAACCCCTGATGATATTTTTGCAAGTATGTCAGGAGGTACTATTTTTGTTTACTTGATCTGACAGGGGCGTATCAGCAATGCGTGTGCACCCTGATTATCAGAAATATTTAACCATAAATACACATATCGGTATGTTTCAATACACTCGTTTGACATATGGGCTCTCATGTGCTCCAGCCCTATTTCAATCCGTTATGGACCAAATTTTAAGTGGCATTGTGGAAGTCCACTGTTATTTAGATGATATTCTAATAGCCAGCAAAGATTTTGTCCATGCCAAGAAACAGTTGGATATAGTGTTAAGTAGGTTAAATACTTATAATGTTAAGGTAAACCTAGAAAAATGTAAATTTTTTGAAAATCAAGTTGAATATCTTGGACATAGATTAGATAGTGAGGGTATACACCCAACAGACGAGAAATTGAGGGCAATTAATGAGGCACCTGAGCCTCTAAATATAACTCAACTTAGGTCATACTTGGGTTTATTAAATTATTACTGTAAATATATTCCAATGTTATCGACACAATTATATCCCTTGTATACTCTTTTAGAGAAAGGTGTAGAATTTAAATTGAATGCGGAAGCACGAAAAGCTTTTCAGCTTAGTAAACAATTAATTAACACACATAATGTGTTAGTACCCTATAATCCAAAGATAACGTTAGTAGTTTCTTGTGATGCAAGTAATTATGGAATAGGTGGTGTTCTAAGCCATAGATACCATGATGGCACAGAACGTCCTATATATTTTGTGTCTAGTACACTATCAAAAGCCGAGAAAAATTACTCGCAACTAGAAAGAGAAGCGTTAGCGATTATTTTTAGCATAAAAAGGCTTCATAAATATATTTATGGAAGGTCTTTTATTTTGGTATCCGACCACGAACCATTAAAGGTTATTTTTAATCCAGACAGACAAATTTCGGTAATGTCAGCATCTAGAATTATTCGATGGAATGTAATTCTATCTGCGTATAATTATACCATTGAATATAGGAAAGGTAAACATATGTATGAAGCAGATATGTTATCACGATTACCTTTGCCAGACCTAACAGGTATAGATAGCACAATTAACTCGATCAATTTAAGTAGTGAGTTACCGCTGTCATATGAAGATATTTCCAAAGTATCGTCTAAAGATTGTATCTTAATTAAAATAATAGATTTTGTTAAAACAGGGTGGCCTATTAAAATAGCCGATCCTAGTCTCAAACCCTATTTTGTAAAAAGAAACGATTTATCGGTAGAAAAACAATCCTTATAAGACTACTAAGCTATAAGTCCATACGCTTTGGCGCTGTACGCACTCACGAACTACGACGCAATTCACATTCCACTTTAGCCGGGACTTCATCACTCACGGGCTTATTATCTAACTTATTCGATATTGACTTTGTAGGGGAAATCACCTTATTATTGAGCATCACCTTAGAAGGTGACGTTACCTCTGGACTATATTATTAATAGTAGACAGTAAATCTCGATGGGTTGATGCGCATGTTATGAAAAACGGTACGGGTGTAGTGCAAACAATAGAGAAACTTAAAAGTACATTTGCTTTATTGGGCCTTCCAGACACTCTGGTATCAGACAATGGACCCCCATTTAATTCTCATAGTTTTGTACAATTTTGTCAAGTAAATGGTATAAATGTTTTAAAAAGTCCTCCATACCATGCACAATCAAATGGACAAATTGAAAAGCAAGTACAAACAGTAAAAAAAGCTATTGAAAAGTATATGTTTGAATCGGATAAGTTTAAACTATCTATTGAACAGAAACTGGTGAACTTTCTATTTAGTTACAGAAATACTCCACGTGTAAGTACAGGTGTAACGCCGAATGAATTTATTTTTAAAATTAAGCCAAAGACCAGGTTAGACATGTTAAGACCAAAAAAAGGGGCTAAGGTATTATTTAGTTCAGATTTTGATTATGTAAAACCAGAAATTTTTACTGCAGGAGAAAAAGTGTTAGTAGGCAATTTAGGGCCTTACATTAAAGAAAAATGGAAGGAAGGTAGTATTGTAAAATTTGTTAGTGCAGTAACATACCTTGTAAAGATAGGCGACAAAATTTTGTACAAGCATGTCAACAGCCTAAGAAAACTAAACAACGCTGTTGATATAGATTTAGAAAAATCTAAGTTTGAATCCTATTGTGAACCAATTGTTAAAAATACCATAGAGATAAGTTCACCTAAAGGAGATTGTTCTGTTAGTAAAAGCATACCTGTAAATGATATTAGTCCAGAGGTAACGTCACCTTCTAAGGTGATCCTCGATAATAAGGTGATTTCCCCTACAAAGTCAATATCGAATAAGTTAGATAATAAGCCCGCGAGTGATGAAGTTCCGGCTAAAGTGGAATGTGAATTGCGTCGTAGTTCGCGAGTACGTACAGCGCCAAAGCGTATGGACTTATAGCTTAGTAGTCTTATAAGGATTGTTCTTCTCTTTTCTAAAAAAAATTATGTAAGAAGGGAAATGTTATGTATGGCACGCCATTGGCTGCTTAAGAAAATGTAGTACTTATGCGCTAGTTGATAATTGTATATTTCTCCCACTAGTACGATGTCAGCCTTGGTAAGGAATAGACGTGTCTCAAAGAATTATGTTATCTACTGTCAATAAATCAACTGTGAATCTACGTGTCTAGTTATTTTGTAATTAATATTACTACTACCATAAATACACAGCAGTTTCATTCATATTAGGCTAATGATTAATTTGATACAGGTTTAGGACATTAAAATCCTGTTCAACAATGGACATAATGGAATTTTCTGGATAAGCGATTATAAGCTGATCATCACTTTTAGCCCAAATAGATTCTGGCAAATTATAGTCTCAGAAAAATTCTATGCTGAATTCGGGATGCGTTTGAGTGATGGTTTCGATATTTTCCACATGTTTGAAAAATAACGTATTACTGCTTCTAGGTGGTATGTATAAACCACCAATTACTAGTCTTAAATCACTGTACATTATTGATACAAAAAGTTGTTCAACATCAGAATGTTTAGCTTCAATTAAATTGGACTTTGTTTTCCTAATTGTTAATAAAATTTCACAAGGTTTTTTTAGTAATATTAATTTCATTTATTATATCATTTGTTAGCCAGTTTCTACTAGTATAATGAAGTCATAAAAACAGATAAAAACATTTTTGATATATTTGATACTTTAGGACATATACCACCAATTGTGATAATAACAACAGCTTTTTGTGCGAGACTCAAGAGTAATGCCGTTGATTTTAATTATTTTAGGGGGTGCCATGTATACAATGTATACAGTGAATTTGTATATCTGTTTTACCATTATCTTTGCACTCTGCATTTAAACCCGTTGCATAGGTGTTAGATCTAAACGAATTCGAATCTTCAGTATTTCTGAGCAGTTTTTCTCTGCATTTCTAGAATTAAAGTAAAAGGATGTTCCGCAGCTATGACTATTAACAAATTCATCATCATCATTATCATTTTACGTATCACAATTAAGTTTGATACCCATAACCTTACTTTCTTCACCATTTGTGCAAATTTCCGTATAGACTTTTTAGTTAATAAAATTAATAATGTAAATTTTTCATTAGTTACAAATTTTAATGTGCTGTTAAATTTAAAAATATTTAAAAAGTGCTTACGAGAAATAAACAATTGCGAACTATCAGATTAATGTGTTACCAAACTAACAGATAAGCTGTATAGTGTGACCAGATGGAAAAAGTGCAAATTGTTGTAAATGGACGTTGAGCATTTAACTTTATACAGCTTGCTTGTATGCTTCTATATATAAAAAAGTAGAAAATGTCTGTCAAAAAATAAAAATTTAACAACTTTTATTAAAAAAGTAATATATGACACAGGTGAGGTCCCAATAGATTTCAAAAAATAAAATTATCCCAATCCCAAAAAAGTCAGGAGCTGATAGGTGTGAGAAGTTTAGAACGGTTAGTTTAACTTCTCATGCTTCCAAAATACTAACAATAATAATTAAAAATAGAATAGAAGCTTTGACTGAGAATTATTTAGGCGAAGACCAATATGGTTTTCGTAATGACAGAGGGACTAGAGAACCGATACTAATGATTAGGATAATTATCGAAAAAGGGTTACAAAAAATAAAAAGACTCATTTCGCATTTGTAGATTTAGAAAAAGCATTTGATAGGGTTAATTGAGTTGGTATGTTCAGCGTTTTGTGAAAAATAGGAATCTCTCATAGGGATAGAAAAATTATTTGTAGTCTATATAAAAACCAAAGCGTAGTAATTAGATTTGATGAAATAGAAAAGGAAGCTAAGATTAGAAATGGTGTTAGGCAGGGCTGTATATTATCTCCCTCGATTTTTAATGTTTATATTGAGGAAGCTTTAAACTTAGCTAGAGAGAGAAAAGAGATAGGTATTAGTGAACAGAGACAGAAAATAGACATGTTACGTTTTGCAGATAATATAACCATTATAGCAGAGTCCAGAAAAGAGTTAGGTGTGTTTTTAAATATTTTAGATGAGATACTACAGAGTAACTATAGTATGAGAATTGACTCAGGAAAGACAAAGATAATGACAAGTGAGTTACAGTTTAGTTCTAAACCAAAATTAAAAATAGGTAATACAGAGTTAGAGGAGGTAGATAAATTTTGCTATTTAGGTAGTATAATTACAAAGGATGGACGTAGCAGAAGGGATATAGTAGCTAGAATAGCTCAAGCTAGAAAAATGTTTTTAAAAAAGAAAGACTTACTAATAGCTAATAGTATTAGTTTAGTAATAGAAAAAGTTTCCTAAAGTAGTACGTATGGAGCGTTATATTATACGATAGTGAGACCTGGACAATTAAAGAGGTAGATAAAAAAGATAGAAACATTTGAAACTTGGTGTTATAAGAGAATGTTAAAGATTAGTTGGACAGATAGAGTAACAAATGAGGAAGTTTATAGAAGGATAGCGAAGGAACCCTATATGTGGAAACAATTAAAGGTCAGGAGAGATAGAACGATAGGGCACCAGTAGACATGAGGGACTATTGATGAAATTACTGCTTTCACAAATGATCTTAAGAAAAGCTTCAAGATCAGCTCAGGCGAACTGAACAATTTTCTGGGCATTCAAATTCAGCAGAACTCTGATAGTTCTATCATTATATGCCAGTATGCATATACAAAAAATTGTTAAATCATCTTAATATGGTTAATTGTAAAAAAGTTGCTACACCATGTGAACGCAATGGATCTGAAGGTTCAAATCCTATTCAAGATCAGGTACCATATCGGAAAGCGATAGGTTGTTTAATGTATCTGACAGTAGGAAGTCGCCCCGATATAGCTTTTGCAGTAAGCAAAGCCGCATGCTCCATAGAAAGTCCGACTGAAAATAATTGGTATGCCGTTCAGCATGTTTTTAAGTAATTGCAAGGTACCAGTGATTATGGTATAGTCTATAAACCTCAAGACCTTGAACTTATAGTATACAGTGATGAGGATTTTGGAAGTTGCTCAACGACACGCCAATCAACAGGTGTTATTTCAATCATATCCAGTGGAACAATTTTGTGGACCAGTCAACTTCAGTGCTCAGTAGCGCATAGCACTACTGAAGCAGAATTTGTGGGAAGTAGTGAAGGTGCCAAAGAACTTATTTGGCTTTAGTGTCTTCTAATTGATCTTGGTCATTGCATTTGCAAACCAAAGCTGTTTGTTGATTCAGCAAGCGCTCTGAAACTGACTAAGAATCCCGAACTTCACACGAGGACCAAACATATTGCAATACAATATTTTTTCATTAGGGAAAACTATTTGAATGACGATATCGACGTAGAGTACATCAGCAGAAACATGAATCTAGTTGATATCTTAACAAAACCCCTAGAACGTCAAAAGTTCACACAAATGCATCTTGGAATATTTATGACGGAGTTAAGTGATTGTAATTTTTAAACTAGAATGCTTTTTTGTGAATTTAATTTTTAGATTAAATACTCTACATTGGAAGAAGTGTTGAAAATAGACATTGAGTAGTTAACTTTATACAGATTGCTTGTATGCTTCTATATATAAAAAGTAGAAAGCATCTCTCAAAAGATAAAAATTTAACAACTTTTATCGAAAAACAATTTTGCTTATCTGTTTTTAATTTAACTCTGACAATAAAACCAGTTTTCAAGTTTACTTATTATTTTATGCTATCGTAATTAAAAAACATCACGAACCACCCAAAAAAAAATGCCCAAAACAGTGACATTCATACATACTCTATGAATTACGGTACACAAAATACAACTCGCCTGGGCATCAATCACAATAGAAGCAACGTATAAAAAGAATAATACTATTGGTGGTTATAATCAATAACGTCTGTCTAAACATGACTAGAAACAAATTACGAAAGTAATTCAACTAACTTGTTGAAATTTAAAATATATCTAACTTATAAGTAAAGCTATAGAAAGTCAAATTTACCTAAAAGTATTAGAAGAATTCACACCATTTAAAATTAAACTCACTAAAAAATGATGTATATATCGCTCACAGAAGCAAATATGAGACTGAAAATATGCGAATTAAAACACATCACCAACATATGCAGCAAATTTGAGCAGTAATGTACTTTCTGCATGAAATGCACAATCAATTAACAAATATCTACGAGATTCTTAACTACTAATTTGCACCATTATTGTTTAATTTTTATTCTGGCCATACTCTAAAACTAGCAGTCATCACACCACGCCGCTCCAGGTCTCATGTTTGGTTCTGTTCACCATACGTATAATTAATTTTAGCCATACTAACCTGTAGCATCAGGATCAAATGAATCTATACGTATCATAAGATAACCACAATGAAGTACATTCATAACAGTAGCTGCACAAATTGAAACAAGATTCAACGGATCTATTGCTTCAAGTTTCATTCCAACAAGAAACGCTTCAGTTTCAGAATCATCTGGCGAACCAATTTGAATGTGTTTGAACATATTTATTCGTGCATCGTTTTCATGCTGTTCCTTTTCATTAACTCTGAATAAATATTCTGGAGGAGCCACAATGCTATGCCCAACCTTGTGTGACCAACCTATAGGATGTATTAGAGGTGAATCTTCATGTACCCAAAAACCACTATCCTGGGAATCAAAATATTTTAAAAGAAGTCGTTTTCCAACTATTTTATCTATAGAAGCAAGTTTAACCTATAAAATGCATAGAAACGTGGCGTGTTATGATTAGTGTACATACCTGTGATATTCGATCTTTATTAACAACTTCTAAATTAAGGCCACAATGAAAGCGCGACTTCATGCTTTCTGCTATTTTATAACTAAAATTTGACGGTAGAGTCCGAGCACCTGTAAGACGGTCACACAAAAACTTCTTCCAGTCACTATACTTATCTTGAATTGATTTAGGAGGTATTAATGGTTTACCACGTGTAGCACACCATCCAACAGAATGAACTTGAGTTGAACAAATTAAAACCCAAAAGTCTTTACTGTCATCTAAACCATAACCTTCATATCGTAATAATACTTTATAACCTAATACTCTTATAACTGTGGCAACCCAAAACGAATCTGAAAATGCTTCAGAACTGCTGCCACAATCGGTATTTTCAACTTCAACTTTCATACCAACCAGTATATTATCCCATATGTCAGACAAAGGAGCATGTTTAAAACAACTTACAGGAGCTGCTATAAAATTAGCATCCTTTAAATAAGAATCCCATTCAAAAGGAGCTGAATTGGCAGGTTTAGCAGATTTACGTCGAAACGAAGAATTTGGAATTGAAGGTGGCTGAGGAAGAGGTGGTGTTGAAATGGGAGGTGGTGGTGGAGGTAACTGTGGAAATGGTTGATCTAATAAAAAACCCGTAAAATCATCATCAGCTGCAAATCTAAAACGATGTGACATGTATTGTTTTTCTTCAGGAGGTATGTCTTGTGGCAAAGGTATTTCATCTTGTATAGAATCTTCAGTTTGTGATAGAGATTCAGCTAAATATCCATTATAACTACGAGCACATGTCATGCTACAGAAACGTCGTTCCTTAGTGTAAAAAGCATGTTTTACACCAATTGCACCACATCTTTCACAGATGGCTAAAAATTTAAAAAAGTATCACATAACAGTTAAAACTTTTCACTAAAAACAATGTAAAAATATTATGGAATACAAAAAGTTTAAATATATTCAAGTCAATTCAAATTTATTTGCTCAGATTATGACATTTTCACTGCCTTTTTACAAACTTCAATTTTAATTTATATTTATTGACATAAAGTTTTAATTTGTATTTTATTTGCTGTTCAGTTTTTACTTCTTAGTACATTTCTAAATTTATTTACCACATCCTGTTACTTTTACCATTAAAGAAACATATGTATTAATTCTGTAGAGCTAAGCATGCTAGAAAATATAGATGAAATAAAAAAAGTATTTGTTCACGACAATACCTATAACCCCTAATTCGTGTTTGCGCGGAATACCGTAACATGAATTTTTGGCAAACCCAATGTGAGGTCCGATTTCGAAACCATTCTTTATTTACTTAAAATTTGCTATATTTCTGAAACCGTTCTTCATTACTTAAAAATTCGTATAAGCTTTTTGGAAAAAAAATTCATGTTACGGTATTCCGTGCAAATATGAAAGAAAACAGAAAGAATAAGTAAAGAAATCATTTATGCCAAATACTGCAACAAAACGGGGACAGAATGGTAGAATTTGGGCTAGCTCAAAAACGTTGTAGAGGGGCGTGGTGAAATAAAAAGAACACATTGGAAACCTCTGTAAACCTATATTTTCAACTTACAATCTCGGAAGGAAGAACAAAGAATCAAATAATTTGCGTAATCGTTTGTTATGTGATGGTAAACAAAGCATCATAACATAAAAATATAAAATTGGTAAGCAAAATAAATATAACATCTTATAATCTAGATACTTAATGCTTCACCTTAAATATATACAAAACAAAATAAAACATAAACTATACAGTACTTCTAGGAAAAGAAATATACATAAGTTATATATGTATGTATGTATATATATATATATATATATATATATATATATATATATATATATATATATATTGTAGTGTCAGAGGGAGCTACCAAGGGTTCTAAGGGTTGTTTAGTAGAAGGTAGTGTATGCCAAGTAAAATGATCCATATTTCTGATCACATAATTTAAAAATGTATGTTTGCCGTACTTTACATATGCTAAAGTATTCAAAAGGGTAGTTGAAATGTAAGTGCCAAGAGGTAAATTAAAATGACTTGATGACGTGATAAAAGATGCACAGTGCTCAAGGGTTTATACTGAGTTAGAATTTAATAGGCCATTGAAAGTACATTTGCCGTCCGAAAACCGGATGCGTCTATGGATGTCCACTATCAACCACGCCGATCCAGGGTCATGTGTGATTTATTTTGGCTTTTGTTTAATTAGAATCAACTTTTGGACGAATATGTAATTTCAAAATTATAAGTAATAAAAATGTCAAATGTGATTGAAGGATTGTAAAATATTTAGAACCAATACTAGAATATTATGTGAAAACTATGAAAGTGTAAAAGGACATAATTTATGGTATGTGCGACACAAACTTAGTGTTTAAATATTATTGGACGGTTTTAGTTTATGTAATTTGTAATGTAGTAGGCAAGTAATGTTATAATTATCACCTTGGAAAGTAAACAAGGAAAGAGTTTTTTTTGAATATTTTTTGGTATAAAGACGTATTTTAAAGAACTGCGCTAATTTGTGTAAAGATTTTGTAGATTAATAAACGTGTTTGATTTTGAAATAGTTTGATTATTAAAGAAGGGTAAAGAGCAGCAGCGGTACATAAATAAGTAATAGCGACGACAAGGAAGAGTAAAGATTGATATTAGTGCGACGGCGAAGCGACGAATAGTAAGATAGATTTGGAACGATATTGATAAAGGCAGAAGGTATCGGATTGGAATTGTAAGAAGGAAGAATATTAGGGATCGATTTGGATATAGATTTATAGGTAGCAGGGCATTGAGTGGTTATAAACAGGGACGAAGATTGGTTTTGATATGGATGTATATGTAGCGGGGCATTGAGTGATTTTGAATAGGACGACGATAGATTTGGATTGAGTACGGATTAAAGGCGGACGGATTAATTTGGAACAAGAGGAGCGAAATTAGGAGAACACGTAAGAGCAGTAATTGGAAGTGGAAGAGTCAACGCAGAAACTACGACGGAAGAATTAGCGCATGGGAAGTAAAATAAACGGGTATTCTAAATTCTAAAATTCGGGTCATTTATTTCAGATATTGGGTGCAACTAAAATTTAAAGAAAGATACCTGGAGGCGAGACGGAATTTCAACAAGATAGTACAACCGTGTAAAGGCGCATACGGCGACGAGGATTTTGAGCCAGCAGTAAGAGAGGCCGGAAACAAAGTATAATCCAGGTGAGTGCTGTGAAATATCTTATAACGTCAAAAGTCATAAATTTGTGGTATTAAATTAATTTGGCACAAGGCAACGTTGATCATAAAAATTTGGCATATACAAAACTAGATTCAAAAATTAGTACTAAAACAAAAGAGAGTGCAGTTTGGTTGGGCATTGCACATCTACTTACCACTGAACCCACGGTAAGTAGGTGTACACCCTGAGAATAAAGAGTTTCAAATAGTCGAGGCATTTTAATAACAAATTTGATTAAATAACCAACCAAACGTTGCAAAAGTACGGGGCGTGCAATAGGTGTTTGCACATCATATAAAAAGCATTGAAATTTAGAAGAAGAGGCGCGCGGCAACGAAATTAAAATAAAATAAAGTAAATAAAAGGGGGTATACAAAAATATATATATTATAGTGGTTTTAAAAGATCAAAAATAAATATAAACGAAGCAATTTCAAAACACCCTGTATAAAGCAACAATTAGAAATTACGTGCGAAATTTATATTAGTAATACATTTTTAAGTATCAGGTATTAACGAAATTTTATAAATAATTAATGAAATTTAAGTAAGTTTGCAAAGAAATTAAATGGTAGAAGCCAATGCCATTAATTTATTAATTAATTTGAATTTAATTGAACGTTATTGATGTATAATTTGCATAAAAGCGTGTAAAAACCCAATGATACCAAGATGAAGCGCGTTGCTAACGTACAAATATATCAGTAGGGTTGAAATACGTGGAAAATCCAAATCGTGGAAGTGTTATTTAAAATGTTACGATTGAACACCTGCGTATTTTTTTAATGTCAAGTTCTGTTTAATTTGTAGATAACAAACAAATTATTCTACGGATTGTACAAGCGGTTGGGTATTTTAGCATGAAATACCAATGAGCGATTATTTAACTTACGTAGAAAGTCCACGTGTGGTAGACAGTGCACAAACAAGGATATCGATTTCCAACCACTCAAGCAAGGTTAGAAGGAGACGTAGAAAACGTATAAGCATGAGACCACAATAGTATAGGGGGGATTTGAGAAACGTCATTAGGTCTACGATTGGTCGATAAGTTTAGTTTGACTTGATATAGACACGAGGATAGTGTAGCGTAATTTTCTTAAAATATTATAACGAGGTACAGAATTTCGCGGGATTAAATATTGGTGGAGTGCAAAATTGTAAGAATTATTATTTTAAATAAAGGATTTCGTGTTAGGTAGGTATGGAGAGGTTACATTGGAAAGATATAAATAGTTTACGAGAATATTATTAAAGCCCTTATTATTTCGTTCGTCCCAAAAGCACGTATGAAAGTTAACACGAGTTGTAAGTATTATAAAATCATTTAAATTGTATTGCATAGTGGTAGCCTCTTAAATTAAAACGCGGTTTGTGTGCCGAGATTAAAATTTTTTTATTGAGGTATCACCTATAATTTTTAATCAACTCGTGTCGGGACATTAAGTAACGTAGATTACTGTGAAAGAAGTATAATTGAAATAAAATTTGGAATTTGGTTACACCGAGAAGGCGGCGTTGGCGGATCAACTTAGATGGAGTTCGTCTAGTAATAGCGAGAAACGACCTGCAGACCAGGGAGAAAAATACATGACTTCCTCTACAGAGCGGAGATCTTCTAAGAAATTTCCAGGTAACGATTTAAAATTGTGATTCCTATAAACTGTAAATATTGGGGTGGCGTATGAGAGTGTTTTCCAAGGTAGTGTGAATTATTTGCGTATTGAACAGAATATGTGTAAATAACTTTATTACGGTATTCAACTAGAAATTGAAGGTGTCTAGAAAGCTTTTAAGCGTTCCATCAGAACGTGAACTTTCTGTGAAGAGTACATGGCTTTGTTTTTTTTATTTTAAGAGTATGCAAAGTAGAAGGGCATACATTATGCAGAATTAGTTGGGTTATTATGAGCTCACCATACCCCACAATTTACTTAGATTATTAAAATAAATAAATAAATTATAAAGAAGGAATTTTAGAGAAGATATTATTCAAGGTCCATTTACTCCGAGTACATTTTATGTGTTTGATGATTTTAAAATTAAATACAGGACATTACAAAATAAGATTTACTGAAGTGTAACGGGAACAATAAAATATGGACAATATTGAATTGCATTTGTAAATTGGAATAAATAAAAGATTGTATGTTGGTTGTATTTTGTGGTTTTAATGGGAGTGTGCGTGAATGATGGAATACGTGAGTGAATATAGATATCCAAAAAGAGGTCCAAATGAGCTAGCCGGAAGCAGTTGAAGAAGGCCATTCAACCGAGGAAGAGAGGAAACGGGTAAGAAATATTTTTTTTGTGTACTATTTAATTTTTGAATTTTCGAGTTTTGAAAAATATATAAAATTTTCGAAAAATTTTTGTTGGTGAGGATTATCCCGAGTTCCACGGCAATATATATATATATATATATATATATATATATTGCTGTGATACCCCAATTTTCGGGAACTACGGTTTTCGAATCGAGCCCCAGCGTTGGGCCGTCATATATTGCTGTGAAACCTACAAAAGGCCTCACCAGAGTAAAAAAAAATATTCGAGCCTCTCGAATTTGGCACCAAGATTCGCTGTGATTCTCGCCCTGTTGAATCTCTTCTGATAATCGCCTCTTTACTCTTTCCACCTCGGCTGCTCACCTAGTTAAAACTTTCATCCTCATTCATAAAAAAAAAAAACACATTCCTACCACAAACATCTATGTTAACTCTATTTACATCAATATTCATAATACATTAAAATTTCAAAATTAAATTTCAGCATAAATATCAGTATCATAAAATTTCAAGTTTAAATTTGTCATCATTTTAATATGCATCCAGAATTAAAGTCCTGGTGGGATGCATATTAATTAAGTTACAATATGTGCAGACCTAAGTCTGAATAAAAGGGAGCATCTCCCACCCCTTTACGTTAATTAAACAGGTTAGTCTAATTGAGCTCAAAGACAGACCCAAATTTTCATCATAATCAAAATATAAACTGCTAAATACTCCTTTCTACTTTCTACCTTAAAATTAAAAATTTGTTGTTTATACAAATTCACTATTGTTCTTTTTTTTTTATCAAACAAATTATAAAGATATTCAACACACACCAAAACATCAAAGATTCAATAACAAAGCATAAGTTACCTGAAGGTTACTGCACTCGTGGCTTCAATGTACATCGTCCTTGCTAATTTCACCATTCCAGCTGGTTTATGTTTACGGCTTCAGATTCTGAACGCTTTTAAAATTTTTGTACACCACCATTCGTCTAAATTGGTTCAGGACTTCTCAGGAACTCATCTATGTATATCTAAATCTTGTTTTGTGGATCCAATCACGTTTACGAATAACATTTGATTATTAACACCCCCGAAAAATAGCAAAGCTATTCATAATTCGTTCACGCTATACAAAGCGGCATACTTCAATGTATTTATTTATCGCTACTACTTTAGATAATTGGTACAGTAATACCCGCAAATATAACTAGACTTTATTACCTTATCTATCTTCTGTAAGTGCACTAAAGCATAATAACTTGTATCGTAGCACGTATTCTGCTTGAAGTATGGCATAACAGCAAAAAATAAAGAGCAAACTGTTTTAAAGTATTGAATAAAAATCGAAAATCTAAGAAAGCGAAACTCCTATAAACACGGGTTTATATAATAGCGCGCTTGCACATCGGTTTTGTCCCGCAACGGACAGTTTTCAGAATTTCGCATTCTATGTTCCCTTTTCGACAGTCCGGCACAGCGATTCTAAAAATTTGCACACGCGCCAGTTGAAAATCTAAGTAATTTTCACACGACACGCAACGCGTCTGCAAACAACTAATTAATTTTATACAGAAATCGTTACGTTTACACCTCTCATATCTGCATCTTATTTTCACCAATCGTAAACCTCGTGACGTTGCTCAAATCCGGCCTTTTATTATTCGTGTCTCTACCTTGCGCGTTTTTCCATCCCTTTCTACCTTGGTCTGAGACGAGCGTCTCGCGCCACATCTGATCTCGGCTGCCGCTAAGGTCATCATAGTTTTCAGTTGACAATTGTGAAACTTGTTTACATGGTGAAGATTAAACATCAAAACTTTGATGGCACTCTCAGCAATTAAAATTACACTTGTGAGGACTTTACCAAATATATTATGTATAAATGACTTACTAGCCTTCAGTTACTAATAAATCCTTGTTTATATGCCTCAAGAATTATTCTCCTTTCTGTGAGATCCAATCTTATACAATAAGTGGTTTAATTTTTTCTATAATGTAATGAAGATATGGTTTCCACTTGTTCATTTACAGAATTAGAATTATTAAATTAAAACCACCAACAAACATAACATAACTAGCCAGGCACATGACAACGTAATGAAAACAAGGAAGCTATGGCCTTGACGGCAGCCGAGATCAGATGTGGCGCGAGACGCTCGTTGGTCTGAGTGGTACAAATCGATATTCTTTACTATCGGCTGTGTAAAATCCAAGTGGACTCGCGACGTGACTTACTTGAGTTAAAATCCCTCAACTAGCCTGTCTCGTTAATATAAGCTACGGTTTATCCGACCGTTTCCAATATACGTAGAATCTGCATGTTTATCTATTCAAATTTATTAGAATTTGACATTTAAAAGTTTGCAGGTGTGCGCTTCTAATAAATGTTTTAAATATAATTCTCCGAGCTTTGTTTTCATGGTATTTTAACCAAACTTGGATTTTCACAGGCTTTTGTGCTTATTATATATTACTAATGGTTCAATTAACTCCAATTAAAATAATAACAAATGGCATTGACTTCTACCCTTTAATTTTTAGCGAATACTAATTAAATATTAATTATTATTTGTACACTTTGTTTAATACCCTTTACTTAAAAATTGAATTAATTACTATAAATTTCGCACGTAATTTCTATTTGTTTCTTGGAACAATTAAATTAAATACACGTTGAGCATTTTAATTCTGCTTCTTTTTATAGAAAGCGTCTAGTGAATAATTTAAATCCCTTATTTTTAATGAAACGAATAAATTTTTATGCTCCACGGTTTTAATAACGCGTATTATCTAATAAAATTCTATACAAGGTGATTAAAATTATTTGATGTCGTTAATTAATTCTCTACCCTGGTCTAAATATGAGTAATATATATATATATATATATATATATTGCTGTGATAAGGGGTTGCTTAAGGGTGCACGTTGTAAAGGTCGTTCGGGAATGAGTAATTAGAATAGTCAGCAGAAAACTACACTTATTTAAGGAAATAATTAAGAAATAGACATAGTTTGTAGATAGTAAGTAGTCAACACCCTGTATATAAAGTAGAAATAGTTTTTGGGCGACGCAGGTAAACATAGGAAGACGCATGGTTGGCGTAGGAATGAGAAATACATGTATTAAGTAAACAGTAAACATTAAATACCCTGTAGATAAAGTTTAGTTAATTTAGGTAAAACAAATAAGGACTTTTTCAGTGGAAGTACGCGTATATTGAGAAATAAATGATAAAGTGTAATTAGACACGCATTAAGAAGAAGAGTTCCAGACGATTAAATTAATACGGATATAGAAATAGAGTTTCAGGTAGTTAATATAAATGCGTACAAAGATCTAACCATTTTGATAAGAGAAATGATTAAAAATTGCGTGAATCGCATGTAAACATGGAAATTTAAAGTCGGGTTGCATCAGTTGTTTATAGAAAAGCAAGCAATCTATCAAAATACAGCATGTTGATAATAAAAGACAGCTGCGGGCAGGTTGTGATTATGGGAAAGCGTGGAGCATTGCATCAGAAACTGCTCTAAAAGCAATTATTTGATTGGTCAGAGACAAGCGACGAGTTCTAGACCAAACCCACGGATTGAGTGGGAATTCGAGATTATATTAGCAAGCACCTTGATAAGAAAGTCAGTTTTGAACTCAATGAAGGCCGAAGTGCATAGCCATTAAACAAAGTATTACGTAATAAGTATAAAAGTGAAAAATAAAATGAGTGCAAATATGAAGATTACAATTACCGTTTAAACGTAAGTACGTTTTTAATGAATTTATTGTAAACTAAGACATAAAAATAATAGGGTTTCGAGGTCTGAGGGAAATAGACTTGGATTCTGATGTTAAGAAAAAAATACAGTAATGCAATTTAAATGTCAAGGGTAAAAGAAGAATAATACAATCTTGAAGTACAGGGGTGAAACAAACTACAATTTTAAGTCTGGGGCAAGAATGATAAAAGTCTAAGTTTGAAGAATTGAAATAAATTGGAGTATATAATTTAATGGTGATGGTCCATAGTGTAATAATTTGAATGGAATCCAGAATTGGGGAAGATCATTTTTATTGGAAGCGTCGATGTGAAAAAGATAAAACCAGGTCAGATTTTTAGTTATAAGACATTTGTTTTTCTATATGAATTTTTATTTTATTTTTAATATTGAATTTGCTAAATATGATATGCTTGTGAAGAAGTCAACAAAAGAGGTTGCATACATATTGAATGAGTAATAAGAAAACAGGTTTAGAATATTCTACACTTTGTTGGTAAAGGTAATAAATTTTCTTTGGTGACTTTGGGTTTTGAGTACATACTAAATGGTTGTTAATAAATGAAATTTATAAGAAATGTATTACAAATAATTTCAAAAGCTGTACATAACATATTGGTTTCATTATATAGAATCTAAATTTACTGAATTTTATAATTGCAAATAAATGCTAGCCGAGGTCATAAGATTTAAATAGTACAAAGGCGGAGCCACAAGTTGAATAGGAAAGTGATAACCCGCAAGGCGGTAACGTATCGAATTTTGCCATTGGTAGATAGAGTTGTTTAAAGATAAAGTCCAGTTGATAGCAACATTAAGAAAACAGCTGGAGGAGGAGAGAATTACACTTAATCGTGAATATTAAAATGGTGGTCCAATAATTTAGAATTCATAGCAAAATAAATAATGCAGCTCAAAGTAGGGGCATAATAATTCTTCTAATACCATAGCAAATAAATATACAGCCCAACGTCGGGGCTTGATAATCCGCTAATAGCATAGCAATATATATATATATATATATATATATATATATATATTAATGCTGTAATTATAGGGTTAATTTAGGGGTAGGTTAAGTCATAGGGGTCGTAAAATAAACAAAAGAAACTCCAAAATAACAAAAGCACATAATTACAGATATTAGAAGAGTAAATAGGTCATTATAAATATGGTTGGTTGAGAGCACACTGTATATAACAGTACAAGCGATTAAACGCATATCCAAGAGTAGTTACAAGCAAATATAAGATTTAAAAATGTAATGAAATGCGTAAAAATTAAATCAACGAAAAATCTATATGAATTGGTTAAGATAAATATTCAACAAGTGCATTAAATATATCATCATTTACGCAGGTTAAATTATGCATTATTTGAAAAGCGTACGTGATAGAAAAGTATTACATTTGTTCAAAAATCCAATTTAACTAGGAAATAAACAAACACCAAATTTATTTCTATTTAGATTCGAATAAAGCAAATAACAAGAATACGTGATTTAATAAACGAAAATTCCTGGGATTTCTGAATTAAATGTGATGTTATGTGAATGAATTACGTGACAACTTGAGCATTCTTCCAAGTAATTAAACTACACAATTGGTAAAGTAAACACAAGAGATAAGACAATTGGTGTCGCCCAACACGTGGAATCAACGAATCACAAACAAAGGGGCAAGGCCTACAAATACGATAACAATTGAACAACGAGTTAGTATACATTTGAAACTGGGCAGTCACTATACTCAAAAGTGCTAAATTATTCACGCACACAGTTAAATAAAAGTAAAGTGAAAATCATTTTTATAAGAGTGTAAAAATTGTGTAAGCGAGCCGTTCTACTACAGACGTAAGTAAAGCAGATTTAGTGAAATTATACAATTTCTAAAAATAAATAAAACAGGTTTCTTGGGTGCGATCTTGGGTACGAGTCTTGAGTGCGATCTTGGGTACGAGTCTTGGATACGAGTCCGGAAGACTCTGAAGATTACTGCCTGTTAGATTAATCACCGACATGGTAAATATTCTATTACTGTTTCGTTAATTACGGAGATGGAAAACCTTTTATTGGAATAAACTTATTAATAACGATTTGGATAGTATTTTGGTTGGATGTCAACTTTCAAATTCGACTCAAAACATTCAGACTGGAAACGAAAACTCTTGGGGATGCAGAGAAGCTACTGAACCACTCCAGGTTAGATACTTTGATATGATTTATTTCTGTAAACTGTTTTAACGCAATAATAATTCAAAAATGTAAGAGTCAACAAAACCGGGGTTTCTTTGATAAATTTATGAAAGGCAATAAGCATTTTGAAACGTTTCAAAAGGTCTCTAAATGTAACAAAAAGCTCGTTTTGCTGGCTTCAATTTCTCAAAATCTGGCAGATGTAAATATTCTGAAAAAGGGAAACATATTTAAAAAGGTTGTAAATATTTAATCATTATACTGTGTATTGTAGAATTGCTTTATTTAATTGAATCAGCTAGTTGAAGCAAAGAGATTTATAAATTAACATTTTTACAAGTGCTTGATTAATATAAAGAAAATAACAGCATTTTAGGACGCTCATCGTAGGGGCTGGTAAAGTATCACAGCATTTTATTGCACGACCCAATCGTGGGGCTCGATTAACACAGCATTTTATGGTCTGCCCAAGTCATGGGGCCTAATATAGGGGTATATCATTGCATTTTACGTATGCCCAAGCTGTGGGGCGAAAATAACAGCAATATATATATATATATATATATATATATATATATACATGCTGCATTGTGAAGTGCACCTCCTCAAGAAATATTCTAACATTAAACTTATACATCCTAACTTAAATTAATCAAGTGTCAACTAGTTTTAAATGTATAAGTAAGTTGTTTGTTAAAAAGACAAAAGAAACAGTTAAAAACGGACTAACATAAACTTTGATTAACTAATTTTTAACTTGTAGAATGATTACATAGTTGTTCGTGCATTGTGCATGTAAGTTTTGTAACATGGTAGTGCCAATTTATTGGATAATCATTAGTAATAACAGCAAATGAAAAGTCTATTCTTCACAGCAGCATAAAAATTACGAAAACAGATAACTGTACCTTGAGCTATCGGCTTCGTGTTGGTATCATCTTAGGACTGGGACAATGAGGCTGCATTTTTCCATTGGCTGGATGCTGGAATCACCAACATAACTCCTACTAGCACAGAAAGCATTTTTAGTAGCGCGACTTTACAACATGTATCTACGGTAAGAAGATGTATTGAATCCTGTCTTTCAAAGCACAGTCCCTATTTTATAAGGACAGAATCATGTATGGGGGTAGGTATTTGGCTTTCAAAGATATCGTCGAAGAATCATGTGTGCAGAATTCCCAGACAACAGCTGCCGAAATACAAACTGTAACAGCTTGCCAACAAGCAAATAACACAATTATCAAAGGATTTTTAGACAAAGGAAAACAATCTTGTTACTTTGTAAGATCTTAACAGCTGCAGAATAACAGCATACTTATAGATAACAAACCCATTGTAAGCAGATGTAGGCAGGCGATAAGTGGTCTTATCTTTTAGAAGAAAGCTGTGCCTTTACATGCAGCTTTTAATTAAAATGTAGTCACTGCAGATGGTGGGAAATATTGCAACTACTTTGTAACGTGACGTTTCCTAAGCAGCTGTTTGATTTTATAAGGCAAAATTTTGATAGAACAATTACTTGAGAAATTTTATTAAATAACACTAATTTTAAATGATAGGAAATCGAGCTTGTTGAGAAATTTTAAGGTGTTTTAAATATGAATGCAGAAAAAATATTTGCAGGGTTTTGAACGTAACAAATTACTAATCTACTACTGTTTTCACATTAGATTGCTCTAGCTGTGGAATGTAATTCCCAGTAAGATTGTGTTTCAACTGATATTACTAAAGCTTTTGATAAGGTGTCACATGACATTCTGTTGAATAAACTTGAAGTATTTAATTTTGACCAACACATCATTCATTTTTGGAAATCTTATTTAAAGGCAAGAATTCATAAGGTAAAAATTGATAACTGTGTATTTAAATCATTTACACTTATATCTGGTGTTCCTCAAGGTTTTATTGTTGGTTCCTTGTTTCTTATATTCATTAATGATCTTTCAAAATGTCTAAAGTTTTCTCTTATAGATAGATAGATTTATTTGTTCCCATTAATGTGATGATAATGTACACTTCTACAACCATTATTAGAAATAGTTAACAATGTGTATAAATAAAATTAAAATATAATAAAATATGAAAATTAGCTACATTTATGTAGATAGTCATTAATTAAAATTAAATACATAGTCAATTATTGTAACTATTTAAATCCTATCTTCAAGAAACTCCGTTACGTTATAATAACAGTGCTCACAAAACAAGAATAATAGTGCTGATTTAAATTTAGAAAGTTTATCAAGAGATTTAATAGTTGCTGTTATAAAAAGTTGGCGCCATATATATATAAAAGATTTTTTAATTAAAGTGGATCTTGGTTTTGGTGGATATATATCACAAGCATGCCTAGTATCGTGTTTGTGAAAAGTGCTTGGTGTGATGAATTTATTTTTGTTTTTATAAAAGAGGATTAGGGTTTCATAGATATATAAAGAGTATAAAGTTAGTATTTTAAGTATTTTGAATAATGGTTTGCAATGTGTCATATGCTGCATTGCAAATACTGCGAATAGCTCGTTTTTGTAATTTGAATATTATGGCATTATTTTCATTTGATGCATTCCCCCAAAATGCAATACCATATCGTAGACGGGACTCAAAAAGGGCATACACTTTAAGTGAAGATTCAAGAGAAATTTGTCACGAAACAGTTCTAATTGCAAAACAAGTGAATGCTAATTTACTAGTAAGTAATTGAATATGAGTTGTCCAATTTAGTTTATCGTCTGTGGTTAAACCTAGAAATTTGGTTGAGCGGACTTCATTAATTGATACTCCTTTCAGTGTAGTGAGTGGAGAGTTTGTTTTAAAAATTATGAATGAAGATTTAAAAGAATTTATTGTGAGGTAATTTGCCTTGCACCACTCTCTTTATGATTTCGTATCAGTTACAATATTATTCTCCAAGGGTTGTATAGTGAAGGCATTCCAATTTAAACTAATATCATCCACGTATAATGTACAATTTGCAAAATTTATACATGAAACGAAGTCAATATAGAATAAAAATAAAATTGGACCTAAAACAGAACCTTGAGGGATGCCAAATTTTAAACTTAGATTTGTTGAAAAAATTTCTTTTTGATTATCTACAAGTTTTACACATTGAGTTCTACTTTCTAGATATGAAATCAACCATTTCTTTGCAATTCCCCGAAATGCATAATGTGCCATTTTATTTATTAAACTGTTATGATTTACACAATCAAATGCTTTGCTTAAGTCGATGAATGATGTAACTAAAGACGTATTTTTCTTATTTAAAGAAGAATATAGCTGCTCTAAGAAATTGTACATAGCATCCGTAGTAGACCTATTTGAAGTGAAACCAAACTGCAATGGAGTTAGAATTTTAAATCTGTTGGAAAATTGTATAAGACGATGTTTAACTAGAGTTTCGATTATTTTAGAAAATGTGGATACTAGTGAGACAGGTCTAAAATTATCCACTACATATTCTTCTCCCTTATGTAATGGTACAATGATGACATGTTTGAGGCAAGATGGAAAAATGCCACTTTCAAAAGATTCATTAATTAGGTTAACAAGATATCCCAAAATATTTATTGGGAGAGCAGGAAGCACATATGCTGGAATGTAGGTCATTACCAGTAGAATATTTATTACGTAAAGATTTAATAACATCATATACTTCATAATAATCCGTAGAAGAAAACATAAAATTGTTTGGAATACTCGTATGAGAGCCTATTGAAACTGAGTTATTAATTACTGAATGTGTGTAAAGTTCTTTTATTAAGTTTTAACGTTCCGTATTTTCCTTAAGTACACAACAGACAACACTATCGAATCACCTGTCCGTATGTAAAATATAGCTAAAAGTAAAAGGTAATAAAGATGAAAATTTAAATTGTATCTTTCCGAGATATGATCATGAATGGTAATGATTCACTTCGAACTAAACCACAGAAAGAAGATCATTAACGCAACACGGTAAATTCACCAACATCGATTGTTAAAAATTCGAGTTACCTGGAAACCCAATTCAACTTAAGAATCGAAAAAATTATAACTCGATTATAATTGAGTTGCAAATCAGCTAGAGCTACAAGGCGATTCGAGTGGCAAGTCGACTCGAGTGGTGAGTTGACTCGAGTTTACTCGAGTTGCATTGTCATTTGACTCAATTCACATGAGTAGGGTTGTCACTCAAGTGACTCGATTAATTTGCGACTCGAATCCCATCACTAGTAATCACGGTTTTTGCCAGTATCATAAGGTTTTCAGTTCTGGTACTAGTTGTAAGCGTAGCTCCGTTGTTTCCAAGCAGAGCCAATCTACACATTTCCCTGAAATTCCAATACCCTACATATTTCACTATCTGTTTTTCCATTAAAAATTAATTTTAAATGCCCGATACTTATCACACCACACCACTTTTAAAAGTTTTTAAGAAAAATATTGGATGCTCTTGCATAAAATCAAAAATATGTTTGTAAAGATGTTGCTGGTTATGAAAACATCAAACAAATAAATACACCATAGTTACCCTGTAGAATATTGTTTTCTAAAAAATATTTGTTTGCCTAAGATATTAAAATTGTTTGAAAACAAAAATAAAATAAAAAATACGAGGTTTCAACTTCATGGTACATTTATTCAAAACGTACACATATATAGTTAGTAAATTATGGATACAATAATTAAGAAATAACATTATTACTAAACTGAATGTAGTTCATATTCGACTTGTCAATATAGTTAGTCAAGAATAACACGTTTTCCTTATAAAACATACCCTAAAGCATACATCGTTTTTCTTAAAATGTTGTTTTTCCCTCATAAGCAAAACCTAACTATTTTTGCTAACTAATTGTTATGTATTGTTTTCTGCACGAGAGTTTTAAGTAGCGTGACGGGAGACACGACGGACAGTCAAAAAGTAAGTCATAGTACGTTAGCAGTTAGTTTTTACTGTTGCATTAAGAAATGTATTCTGAGTAAAATTGCTAATTAAAATATTTGAATCCATACTGTACTTAATTAAATACACAGCATATAAATTGGCGACGAAATGGACGTACCTACGTGTCTTGATAAAGAGGTTATGTATGTCCATTTACATAACACTTTCAAATTATTAACAGAAGATAACCTAACATTCGAGAAAGCATATCAAATTGCTGTAGATATGGAGTTAGCAGAAGGACAGATGAAAGCTATGGGGCCTGAATCTGGGGTTGTCTTGCATAATTTAAGTCAGGGGCGTAGGTATGGTAAACCAAAATGGCAACAGGCAAATGAGTCTGGAAAATGTTATGGTAATAGTAATCAAGGTTCCAATCATATACCAAAACATTTTAATAGTCAGTCAAAATGTAGAAGGTGTTTGCGTATTCATCAGGATAACAACTGCCCTGCAGTAAATTGGACATGTTATGCTTGTAACCTGAGGGGTCATACAGCTAAATCACCGTTGTGTCAAAATAAAGTACAGAAATTAGAAGGATCAGAAAAGTCTGATAATAATAAAATTGTGGATGATGATCTAGAGCTAGGATTTATTCAAAAGTCGCTACTAATGGAGAAGTAAATCTAATAAATCCCGAAAGTGGAAATGACAGTCTGAAGGTAATATTGCTTATTTCTAATAAATCGGTAGTAATGGAAGTTGATTCTGGAGCATGTAAAAGTGTAATGCATGTCGATGATTTTAATCAATTGTTTCCTGACCTAGTTCTAGAACCAGTTAATTTTAAATTAAAAGTAGTTACCGGAGATAGTGTCTCAATTGAAGGTCAAGTAAATGTATAAGTCATATATAGGGATAATAAGCATATGTTACCACTTATTGTATTAAATAGTAAAAACAAGTTTATACCATTGCTAGGTCGTAACTGGTTAAATATAAATGGAAAAACTTTGTATGTGTTGGTATTGTTGAACCTGGTGTCTTAAATACAGTCGGTGAATTTAAAGAAGTCCGTGAAATTGAAAATGCTATTGTTACTCTAAAACACAAATTCTCAAAAGTATTTTTAGAGGAACCTAATTCACATATTAAAGAGTTTACTGTGGAAATTGTCCTGAAAGGAGGAGCTAAACCTATATTTCATAGACCCTATGAAATGGCTTATGCGCTTAAGTCTAAAGTTGAGGCAGAATTGGTAAAAATGGTCAAGGCAGGTATTTTGACTAAGGTTAGTCATAGTAATTGGGCAAGCCCTGTAGTAGTTGTACCCAAAAAAAATTGTAGTGAAATCAGGCTGTGTGTTGATTTTAAAAACACGCTTAACAAAGTTATTGATAGTAAACGATGTGTTTTACCATTACCCGAAGATATCTTTGCTAGTCTTAGTGGTAGTACCTATTTTGTTGTCATAGATTTGAAAGGAGCATATGTTACGTGCCAAAGTGGCACTTAAACATGTTTTTAGGTTAATTTTGATGTGCGGAAGTTTTGCGCCACAAATTCAAAAGACTTGGCGTATATTTCTGTAACAGCAGAGTGCGTTTGCGCCAGATCGCGCGACGCGAGTGGAGTAGGGACAAATGGGGGAAGTGTTTCCGTGAGGCTCTGTAACGTGGCTTTTTTGCCTGAACCTTCGAGTGCAGTGGACGTTTTCGGTAACGTATCGTTATCTTTATCTATGTAGATTTCCTTGCCTTTGCTTATCTGTTTATCGCCCCTATACCATGTTTCCTTATCCGATCCCTACATAGGTAGAAGAAATTTGAAAACCGCCTAGGGCGAACCGTACTGCACGACCCGGAGAACTAATTGGAGGCCATGCCCCGCTAGCAGCTCACGCCGGAGCACCATCTTTACACACTCCGGTATGGAGCCCTGAGATTTAGTCCAGCTATCTTGAAGCACGCTTGGCACTTCCTGGAAATCTGGACCTGTTTATGTGAGTACATTATAGTCATAATTGCTTCCTGATTAAATTTATATATGGCGTAATTGCGCAATTTAATTTGTGTATTGGTGACGTCATTGACAGATGGTTGTGCCAAAATCTGTATAAGATTAGCGCTACCAACCGCCGGTGATGTCTAGCAAACTGCGCTTGCGGTGTTGTATTTACGAACTTTTAAACTGTAAAAATTGGTTTTTAAACCGTAAGACATATCAACAGCTTTTAATTGGCGACCAGTCAAAGGAGCTTTTTACAATAAATACCCATTTAGGTTTGTTTAAGTACAATTGTTTGACTTATGGGATAAGTTCAGCACCTGGCATTTTCCAATCCATAATGGAAACAATTTTAGCGGGTCTTTCTAACCCCAAACACTATTTAGATGACATACTAGTACATGGTAAGAACTTTGAAGAATGTTACAAAAATACAAGTAATGTTTTAGCTCAACTACAGTATTATAATGTAAAAGTAAATGAGCAGAAATGTTGTTTCTTTAAAAAAGAGGTATTTTTCCTGGGTCATAAAATTGATGTCCAAGGGATCCACCCCACAAATGAAAAAGTTGAATGCATAAACAAAGCACCACCACCTACAGATTTAAGACAATTAAAGTCTTATCTTGGGTTAATTAATTATTATGGAAAATTCATTCCGATGTTATTGGATAAACTTGCTCCTCTTTATAATTTGTGCAGAAAGGGTGTACCTTTTCATTGGTCTGAACAGTGCGAAGAAACCTTTAGGCTTAGTAAAACTCACTTAATGTCAGATAATGTTCTCATGCATTATTATTATTATTATTATTATTATTATTATTATTATTAAATGTCTTTATTCAAAAAAAAAAAAAGTATTTGTTAACAAAACATAAAGTAACAAAATAATAGAATATAGGCAAAGTTCAACTTGATGGGCATAACCATCAGTTGCTCTACCACTTAACCCACAGTGAATTGCGCAAAATAACTTAATATTCTAGTTAGTAACACCGAAGCAAAATAATTGTTACTTACGCTAACGTTCTACTCAACATCTCTAAACCTTATGTAAAAATTAAATATTTATATGACTAAACTCCACTAGCATTTAAAGTTCAGACAATTCTTAAGTAAATTAGAGCTACATTCCAGCAAGCATTTGAAACATAGCTTTTTTAAAAGACGTTACTGACAATGTCCTCATGTTTAGCGAAACATTATTATAGTGCTTGGCGATGCAATAAGTAAATGAGCGTTCATATATAGCACTAACATGTGATGGAGGAGTTAAAGCACCCTTAAATCTAAGGTTCACATTATGGACGTCAGTGCGGAAAGTAATTTTATTATACAAGTACCACGGTGTTTTTGTTAACATAATTTTATGAAAGAGAGACAGCGCATGTAGTGTCCGTCTATTTATCATACTGAGCCATTGCGCTTCCACTCTTTTAGAGCTAATATGTTCATATTTTCTTACCCCGTATATCATACAGAGACAAGAATTTTGAACCTTTTGAATTTTATTTTGGTCTACTACAGTGAGACAAGAACCATACACTGTATCAGCAAAATCTAAATGAGAGAGCACGAGTGAATTACATAAAAGTTTTTTAGTTTGAACAGAAAACAAATGCCTATTTGGGTAGATACTTTTTAGGTTACCATATGCCTTCTGCGTGCATTTAGATACGTGTTTGGAAAACCGCAGTCCTGCATCAATATGTACTCCAAGGCATTTAAGATTATGATCCAACATATCCTATAATTATAATATGCGATTCAAGTTGTTATGGCGTTGGGGATGTATTAAGCCATCGAGTAAATGGTAAAGAGAAACCTGTTTTGTTTGCTTCAAGCATCCTAACTGAAGCCGAAAAGCAATATTCTAATATAGAACGTGAAAGTTTAGCTATTATGTTTGCGTTAAAAAATTCCATAAGTATATTTTTTGGTTGAAAATTCACTCTTGTCACTGATCATCAACCGTTACAATTTATTTTTAGTAGAAGTAAAGGTCCATTTCGAATGGACCTGCACCTTGCCGAAGTTCTAAATTACTAGAACAGGTGAAATGGCTTGCGTGTTCTAATGAGCTAAAGAGCTAAACTACAGGTCCAACCAAAGTAGTAGGGTCGTTAGTGAGGAACCAGACTAAGACAGGTCCCGAAAGAGGGCAGCGGCTCTTGCGGTACTTAGATTGGCAGATACTATAGGCGTCGGTAAGGCAGTCTAAGACACGCTACCGCGATGTGGAAGGCAACGGGAAACCACCACATTACCTCCCAAGTACACATCGTACCTAAATTATAATCAAATGATGGCATTCTCTGGGCCAAAAAAATTCCGAGTTAAAATAGTCCCCCCATTTGGATCTCCGGGAGGGGACTACTTCGGAGGATGCGATTGGAAAGTTCAGAATAAGAGTAGGGAACATTTTGCGAGTCGGAGCGTAAAATATTAGAAGCATGAAGCAAGTACGTAAGCTAGGGAACCTAAAAATCGATATGAATAGGTTAGCACTAGACATAGTAGGGATCAGCGAAGTTCGGTGGCCAGAGGCGGGGGATTTTTGGAGTGGAAACTTCAGGGTAATTCATACAGGAGCAAAGGAAAGAAAATTGGCGATGGGGATAGTTATGCGGAGAAAGATAGGATACTGTGTAGAAAATTACTTACAAAGAACGAAAGAGTACTCATGGTTAGATTTGAATCTAAACCGGTAAACACAGTAATAATACAAGTATACATGCCCACCTCTAGCTACAGTGACGAAGAGGTAGAAGCCATCTACAAAGATATCGAAGACATATTAAGATACGTAAAAGGACATGAAAATTTAATAATTACGGGGGATTTTAATGCCGTGGTAGGTGAGGGTAGGGAAGGAGCAGTAGTAGGTTTATTTGGTTTGGGCATGCGAAACGACAGGGGAAAGAGGTTGGTAGAATTTTGCGACAAGAACAATTTAATCATCACAAACACATTATTTCAACATCATGCTAGAAGACGATATACGTGGAAAATGCCAGGAGATATAGGAAGATATCAGATAGATTACATTCTTGTTAGACAACGGTTTGGGAATCAAGTAAAAGACTGTAGAAACTACCCAGAAGCAGATATAGACACTGACCACAACATCGTAATAATGAAGGCCGCACTTAAATTTAAGAATGTGAAAAAAAGAAACGGAAAAAGGCACTTGGACTTAGAGAAACTAAAAAATAAATATATTCAAGAAAGTTTCGAAAAAAAGTCAAATGAATTGCTCAACGATATCGGGAAAATATCTGATACTAAGGAAGTAGAAATCGAATGGAATAACATTAAATCCAGCCTAGACATGGCGGCCAGAGATATTCTGGGGTATACACAAAAAGAAAATAATAAACCATGGATAAAGAAGGATATCCTGAATTTAATAGAAGAAAAACGAAAATACTAAAAAAAATCAGACGAAACAGAGATACAAAGCCATAAAATGTAAAATTATTCGAAAATGCAGGTAAGCTAAAGAACAATGGATTGATGAAAAGTGCAAAGAGGTACAAACGAAGATGGAAATAGGAAAGACAGACGAAGCATACAAATGAATTAGAATAAATTTTAGGGATATAAAACCGTATAGCAAAAATATAAGGGACGCACAAGGAAACGTCATCATAAAAAATGTAGAGAAAGTGGGTAGATGGCAAGAATATATAGGGAATTTATATGCAGGAGAAGAACTAACTGCATTAGAACAGGAATCAGACATTGAAAATGATGACTTGGGATATCCTATACTTAGAGAGGAGTTTGAATTAGCATTAACGAGTCTGAAAAATGGTAAGGCGCCGGGTACAGATAAGATGCAAGCAGAAACTCTAAAAGCCGCTAGACAAGCAGTAACAGAACGTCTCTTCCAACTTGTAAGCTATATGTATGAGACAGGCAAGATACCCAAAGATTTCAAATGTAGCATCATAGTAACTATACCAAAAAAGAAAGGCGCGGATAGATGTGAAAATTTTCGAACAATAAGTTTGACAGCACACATGTCAAAAATATTAACTAGAATTGTGCAAAGACGAATGGAAAAACGGGCGGAAGAAATACTAGGAGAAGACCAATTTGGATTTAGGCGAAACAGGGGAAAACGGGAGGCTATTTTAGCTCTGAGAGTGATAATAGAGAAAACAATAGAAAAAGGGGAAAGCGTGTATATAGGGTTTGTAGATCTGGAAAAAGCATTCGATAATGTAAAATGGAAAAAAATGTTTGAAATACTCAAAAAGATTGGAATGAGTTATAGGGATAGACGAATAGTACATAGCTTATACAAAGAGCAAACAGCAGTAATAGAATTAGAGCAGGAACGTAGAGAAGTAAACATTAGGGAAGGGGTGAGACAGGGATGTGCCCTATCCCCATTGATTTTTAACTTGTACATAGAAGAGGCAATGAATACTGTCAAACGCAGGAAGACATTTAGAATTACTATGCAGGGACAAAAAATTGATATGCTTAGATTTGCAGATGATATAGCGGTATTAGCGACTAGCAAGGAAGAGTTAGAAGCTGCTCTTAATGAAATGGAAACGGTTCTAACAGAGAGATACGGTATGAAAATTAACAACACTAAAACTAAAGTTTTAGTATGCAAAGGTGGGGAAAATAAATCAGAAACAAGAATCCAAATATGTAACACGAACTTACAAGAGGTTAAGGATTTCTGATACCTAGGAAGCCAAATAACGCAAGATGGGAAAAGCACAAAAGATATAACACAAAGATTAGCACAAGGTCATGCTACATTTAACAAGAAGAAGCAACTACTGTACTCAAAGACCATAAACATAGAAACAAAGAAAAGATTGCTTAAAACATATGTGTGGAACACAGCACTGTACGGCTGTGAAGCCTGGACAGTAGGAGAAGCGGACAAGAAAAAGGTAGAAGCCTTTGAAATGTGGTGCTACAGAAATATGATGAATGATATCATGGACAGACAAAGTTAAGAACGAAGAGGTACTAAAAATGGTAGGGGAAGAAAGAAATATGTGGAAAACGGTAAAAAATAGGAGAGATAGGATGATAGGCCACATACTACGGCATGAGGGACTAGTGCGGAATATATTACAAGCTGAGATAGGAAAAAAGAGAAGAAGAGGCAGATCTAGGTTAGACTACTGCACACAGATAGTAAAAGATGTAGGCTGTAGGGGTTTCAGGGAGATGTGTAGGCTAGCCCAGAATAGAAATCGATGTAGGTACGCATCCAACCAATCCCAAGATGGATAAACTAACGACGAAAAATAACTGTGCTTAAACATGATGATTATTATAAGTAACTACAAGAATTGGTTGGGAAATATTCTCGAATAACGTTAAGTGTGTGAAAGGGTTTACTGGAAAACCATTATTTCGGCAAATGTCTAAGTATTGGGGGATCTTGGTATCCACATGTTGCTTAACCCCCTTCACTGAAACTCGGTGAAATAGGGCATAAAATTAGAAAACAATAGAAGGGGAACGAGCTGTATACACATGCTGTGTGAGAATTTCAGAAAACTATGAAGGCTAGCTCAGAATATAAATAAGTGTAGGTATGTGTCCAACCAGTTTTGAGACGGATAACCTAATGACGAAAAAATAAGTGCAGATAAATCTGATGATTAGTATAAACAACTAGTTGTTGGTCGCGAAATATCTGCAACTAATGTTGACTGTGCGAAAAGATATATTGGAAAATATATTAAATCGGTAAATGGTTAAGTGTTGGGGGAACTTGGCAGCCACAGGCTGCTTACCTCCCTTCACAACCACTGAAGGTCGGAGAAATAGGGTATATAATTGTAAAACAATAGAAGGTGACCGAACTGCATCTAACAAGAAAGAACAACGCCTATGAGGAAAGACAACAAACATAGAACAAGAAGGAAATTGTTGCAAGCATATGTGTGGAGCACAGCACAGTATGCCTATGAAATACGGGCAGTCTGAAACGCAGACAGAAAAACGGTAGCAGTCTTTTGAAATGCTGTGCTTCAGATGTATGAGGACGATAGCATGGACAAACAAAGATAATAACAAATAGATTATAGAAATAGTAGGGGAACACGGATATCTGGGGAAAAAGATAAGAGAAATAGAAGGGCAGAATACGTTTTAAGGCATTTTTGGGGAATAGTATGGGATATATTACAAGCAGAGATAGGAAAAAAGAGGTAGATGTAAACCTAGATGAGATAGTTATAGATGCAGACTGTGCAAATTTCAGGGAAATCTGTAGGTTAGTTCAGAAAAGGAAACAATGATGGTATGCGTCTAACCAGTTCCAGGACTGAAGATCTAATGATGATGATGATGATGAGAAGTAAAGGTATTCCAGTAACGGCATCTGCTAGAATCACTCGTTGGGCTATAACATAGAATATAAAAAGGGTAAACTTGTCAGTAACGCTGATGGATTATCAAGGTTACCAATGGCAAGCAAAACTAATATTCCATGTTCGTTATATTCTTTTAGTCTAGTTAATGATATTCCTTTAAACTCAGAAAATATAGCTATTGCTACAAAAACTGACATGGTTTTAACTAAAGTTTGTGAACTAACTTTTTCTGGCTGGCCTAATCATATAACTGAAGACAATTTAAAACCATACTTTCAAAGAAAAAATGATTTGTCTCTAGAAAAAGGTTGCTTATTATTAGGCACAAAAGTCGTTATTCCAAATTCATTACAAGAACAAGTTTTAAAACTTTTCCATGAACAGCACTTAGGCATTGTTCGAACTAAGATGTTAATGCGATCCTATTGTTGGTGGCCAAACATCAATGATGCTATTGAGAGATATATAGGTGTATGTGATATTTGTCAACAGACCAGGAATCTTTCAAATGGTAGTGTTTTATTACCCTGGCCAAGTGCACCCACTAATTTTTACAGAGTGCATATCGATTTTTTTTTAAATTTAACTTTACGTTTTTAATTATCATTGATCAGCGATCAAAATGCATTGATATTAAATTAATGGAATGTGAAACTAACGCTACAGAAATAATATTGAAACAAAGAATTTTTTGCAAGCTTTGGTCTTCTTGTAGAGTTAGTTACCGATAACGCTCCACCTTTTAATTCATCTGAATTTGTAAATTTTTGTCAAGCAAATGGTATAAAAGCAGTAAAATCCCCACCGTACCACCCCCAAAGTAATGGGTTAGCCGAGAAGGGTGTGCAGACAATAAAAAAGGGTTTAGAAAAAGCACTTTTTCTTGAAAGAGAAAAGGAAATGACTAAAACAATAATTTTTAGTCGTGTATCAGATTTTTTATTTACTTACAGAAATGCTCCTTCAAGTGCAACCAATTTACCTCCATCACAAAGTATATTTAAAATTAAACCTCGTACAAGGTTTGACTTAATAAAACCGATGTTCTATGACACCATTTCAAGTAATGCCGATAATTACAGAAAAACTAAACTGTATATCCTCAATCAACATGTTTATGTTAAAAATGTTCAATCTAAGTTATGGGAAAAAGGGAAAAACAAAAATTGTTAGTCATTCAACATACTTAGTACAAGTGTATGGTGTTGTTAAGTTTGTCCATGCTAATGATATCAGAATGAATCCGTATAGTGAGATGACTGACTCGTGTACAAATAGTGCTTCGCATAAAGGAAATGATGAAAATGTATATCAAAAATTAAATGTACCTACGTCAGTTCCTTTACAGACAGACATCAGTAATACTTGCGAGAATGATGATACAGACACTGTTGTTAAATGCACTACTCCTAGTGCAGGGGAAGCATTGGAAATTACAGCAAAGAAATTTTCATACAACAGAAAATATAATGAAGGAAGTGTTGTGTATGGCACGCCATTGGCTGCTTATGAATATGTAGTAACTATGCGCTAGGTGATAGTTGTATATTCCCCCACTAGTACAATGTCAGCCTTGGTAAGCAATAGACGTGTCTCAATGTATTATGTTATCTACTCTGTCAATAAATCAACTGTGAATCTACGTGTCTAGTCATTTCATAATTAATATTACTACTACCATAAATACACAGCAGGAAGTTCATACAGAGCATACCCCTAAGGGTCCACAACAAATTACTCGCCTTGGTAGAATTTCTAAGGCTCCAGTAAGATTAGATCTATAAGTCGATAGTATTTTAAGTTCGTTCATTTATAAAGAGGGGAGAAATGTTATGTACTGTTTTCTGTACGATAGTTTCAAGTAGCGTGACGGGAGACACGACAGACAGTCAAAAAGTAAGTCGTAGTATGTTAGCAGTTAGTTTTTAATGTTATATTAAGAAATGTATTCTTGAGTAAAATTGCTAATTAAAATATTTGAATCCATACTGTACTTAATTAAATACACAGCACTAATCTACCGTACTCTTACAGACTATATTATCTACTTACCAATGCCATCCTTTTGTATCGGTATAACTGAAGGATCTGTATTGCTTTCATATGCAATTGGAGTTTTAAGCACAAGTCCAGGATGTCTTATTGGTTTTATTTTACGTGTGAGACAGGTTCCTGTAGTTTGTGTTGATGTTGTTATCATAGAAACAGAAGCGGCATCATCATCAACATAACTACAGTCACTACTTTCTTGTTTGTTTTCTGTATAGGGAACAAAATCCATACCATCCATAGTCTGTGGAATGATTACAACTTAGACAATCACGTAAATTAGGCATATAATACTCACCATGTTGCTAATATCATCATCGAGGGACTGGTTTGAAATACTAGTGTGAGAAGATAAATAATAGGGACTGTCTTGATCGAGCAAGTCACCGCCACCAGCATCGTTAGCAGCTAAATCTAATGATAGATCTTGCGAAGTTGGGGTTTGATCCAGCCACATCATCCCCATATCGGAAACTGCAGGCATCGTAAATGCTGAAATAAATATAGTAAGGATGAGAAAGTTTAAGAATGTCTATAGCAACACAAGTAAATATATGTTTGTACCATTCATTTTCGCTTTTTTCTGTTTATTATTTAAATTTTAATTCCACTCCATTTCATTTTTATTGATCTTTTGAGTTCGTAACCCAAAATTAACCGACTTAGGAGTAAACAAATAGTTAACCCCTATAGCCTGGACCCACTTCATACACAATAACAATATTTAGATATACTAATGCCAGTGTTTTGGTAATACCAACATATAAAATTCAAACATTGATTTCACTAAAAAGTTTATATGACATAGACGTAGAAAAGGGAATGAAGGTAACATTTCAACAATATTTACGAAATTATAAAATACATTTTATGCCGACAAATAACTACTTCTCTTCCTTAATTAATTTAAATTATTATGTTTAGTGAACCGTTTAAGCGATATACTGTAATATTATTAGACAGTTAAAATGTGTCATAAGTTAAATTAAATAAAATCACCTAGAAGCTAATGATAATTTTAGTTTCGATACGTATATAATTAAACATTTCAGCTAACTTGATCTAGTTTATTAAAACCTTTTTAAGTTTACGTTATTTATAAATTGATTCCTACAAACACGAGAACTCGCGGCAGTAATGCTGTGACTGCAATGACAGGATAGGTTACTGTTAGATATAGATATTATTATTAAAAAACCCAAATGAGATATTATTATTAAAAAACACAAAACACTAATCACTTAACACGCATATCAGAACAGTCTGCAATAGTTTCAGCAACACCTGTTCTGATATGTGTGTTATGTGATTTGTGTTTTAATAATAATATCTATTTCTAACAGTAACCTAACCTATCATTGCAGCCACGGCATTACTGCCGCGAGACGCTCGTCTACAAACACCTTCACACTATCATCAAAACAAATAAAACCTACAATATACAATGCTAACCATATCAATTATCATAAGCAATAAATTCTCAACTGTCATTAACTACACAACATTACAAATAAAAGCTCCAAATTAAGTTCTGTGACTAAAATTAAAACTAAACAAATTTGTTGTAACTTTGTTAACCTTTTGACTACAGCCAGTGGCTTGCAAAATTAAATAGTATATTTTTAAATGTCTATAAATGTCTTAAATTATTTATTTCTGTAAAAAAGTGTAAAATTGTTTTAATTAAACCAGTTTAAAGATAACTCAATGTTTAAAGTTCGATTAAAAGTTTTCTGTTTAAAGGTAAGGCGATTAATAGCGCAACAAAAGGCAATTTACAAGTGTTGTGGAGCAAAAGGGGTATATTTAAAAGAAAAAACAGAAATAAAATCATTGTATAGTTAGATTCAGATGCTGTGTGGAGAGCTACATTTTAAGAAAAAATGAATATTAAATATTTTTAGAAGTTGCTCTTAAAGAAATGGAAACGCTTCTAACAGAAAGATACGGTATGAAAATTAACAAAAACAAAACTAAAGTACTAGTATGCAAAGGAGAGGAAAATAAATTAAAAACAAGAATACAAATAGGTAACAAAAACTTACAAGAGGTTAAAGACTTCTGCTACCTAGGAAGCCAAATAACCCAAGATGTGCAAAGCACAAAAGATATTGAAGCGGGCTACTGCTACCGCGTTTCTTTAATTTAAAACAAGTAATAATAAAGGTCTTTATTACTCACTGTTCACAAGTCTAATTAACAGTATATGCCTTATTTATAGATGTTTTCAGTCCACTTAACAATGAAGCACTATTACACTAATGAATTTACAAGCACTAATATCTTCTTAAACTAACTTCTTTACCATAGGTCCATAAACAACACTAACACAACTATTTATTTATTTTACACTTTGTCTATTTATGTATACTACAAGCTGCATGCACATTAGACACAGCATATAACATTTATGTATACACTTAAACTTCCAAAAGCTCAACTACGTTTACTTTACAACAATATAATTTATATTAGACATTCAAGTATAGACTAACTCTTACAATCATAAGCGGCCTTATATATACCCTGAATTAAAGATATGACTCATTATCTAGTATTTTCTAGAAGAATTCTCGAATCCTGGAGAATACGCTGTGCTTCGGGCGTTTGTAAGTTTGACGGGTTGCCTAATAGTGGATCGCAACAATATAAAACAAAGAGTAGCACAAGGACGTGCTACATTTAACAAGAAAAGCAATTACTGTGTTTAAAGACAACAAACATAGAAACAAGGGAAAGATTGTTTAAAACATATGTGTGGAGCACAGCACTGTAAGGCCGTGAAGCCTGGACAGTAGGAAAAGCGGACAAGAAAAAGGTAGAAGCCTTTGAAATGTGGTGCTACAGACTTATGATGAAGATATCATGGACAACGTTAAAAACAAAGAAGTACTAAAAATGGTAGGGGAAGAAAGAAATACGTGGTAAACGGTAAAAAAACAAGAGAGATAGAATGATAGGCCACATACTACGGCATGAGGAAATAGTGGGGAATATATTAGAAGCAGAGATAGAAAAAAAAAGAAGTAGAGGTAGACCTAGGTTAGACTACTGCACACAGATAGTGAAAGATGGAGGCTGTATGAATTTCAGGGAAATGTGCAGGCTAGCTCAGAATTGAAATCAATGGAGGTACGCATCCAACCTGTTCCAAGATGGATAAACTAATGACGAAAAAAATATTATTATAAGCAACTACAAGTATTGGTTGTGCAATATTCTTGAATAATGTTAATTGTGTTGAAGTGATCTGTAGTGTTTCTAAGTCGATTTCTCGTTGGTTGATAATTATTGAAAATATTATAGTGTACATTTCGATATTTGAAGGTATGTGTTAGAATAGCTCAGTAACCACTTTCAGGTTTGGGAAAGCATTCCCTGACGTCAAAATTTACGTTATAAGGGACGCATGTGTAGAAATGGCAGGTTGAAAGATTTCACTTGGCGGTTTTTTTATTAAAGGTAATGTTTGTTACGTTCCAATTTTGCTTTAAAAATTTCCCTTGTTAATTTATAAGTCCGATTTACGATAATTTTGTTAAATCAACTACGTTGCTATTCTCACAACTATCAACTTAATTAATAATAAATACTTTTCAAATCAAATCCCTTTTGCTTTAAAAACGGCAAGTTTATGCTATAATTAAATAGTTTACATTCTGTATATTTTATTTTTTGCAGTAAAACATTCGCTTTTAAATAATTTCTCAACTTAAATCTATTTGCTTGGAAACGATCAGTATATGATAAAATTTAAATAAATCAATAAACTGTTTAGGTATCCGTGAGCGCGTTATACTTACCGATACCGTATAATTGCGTTCTAGTGGGTTTCCCATCTAATGATTTGTCGAAATAATATATCCTACTATTCTCCGGTAAAACCGTGTTTTCCAGTTTCAATCGCGTTTCGATAACATGGATGTCTGCTTTTCGAGTTTGTGTTATTTTGAACTCCTTTTAAACTTTGATTCTGCAGCTTGTGCGTTGATGCACTTGTAAAAACTGCTCGTTCTGTTACTTCAAGGGCGATGCACCCTCTATCAAATGTGCAGATTTGGTGTGGTTCGGTAAGCGCTCCTGAGTTGTTAATATTAGTAAGATTTTTCTTTTTTTAGCTCTTAGCTGGAGGCTAAATTACATGTTGCGTAGCCCGATTATTCCTTGATGTAGATCAACTGCTCTTGCATGTACACCGCCGGTGCAATGATGGTAGTGGCATCGTGCTGACTACCGCGGCGATGCTGTGTCCATTCGCTACCGAGGGATGACAAGATAAGTATCCCGGCACATGTATGTGACTTGTTTTCCTTTTCTAACATACCCAGGGATAAACCCAATTTGAAATTGTTCTGGTAAAATCCTTACTAGAAAGGTTTCTAAATTTAATGTTTCTTTTTTAATTAACCCATCCGCTTATACGAAAGTATCAGCGCTATTCTTTTTGGTACTGATTAGATTTATTGCATGTTAGCTACGAATTGCGCACTTCGTGGAACAATTAGTGAATTTGTCCATAGAGTAAAATTGTTTTATTAAATAGTAACCTTAGTTAATTTTCTTTTGCTGTTTCGATAGAAATTTCTATATTTGTGGTTTTTATTGTAAATAGAAAATCGTTGGCAATGTATTATTTTTGTTTTGCTAGGAACTTTTCCCCGCACCGCATTGGTAGTTAGCCTGGTATATTTACGTTTTCTTCCGACTACGTCATTGTACGTAGCATGTTTTATGTTGATAATTAGTTGCTATTTAAGGTAATCTGATTATATCTTGTAATTCCAGCTTTGTTTTGAGTGTGATGTTGGTACTTATTGTAAAACCGTTATTTATGTAAACATTGAAGGAAATATTTTTATGATTACCTGCTGCTTTTGTCTCTGAATTGGCCAGTTGTTTTACTTATCAGGTGTAACATGTAATTTTCATGTGGATTTACGATATTTTTATTGAACATGTTTATGTATAAATAAGTGTTGTTTGTTTTAATGACGGAAAACTAATATTTATTTAAAATAATGTTTATTTAGTATTTAATACAGAGTTCGAACTTTTATTGCATTGCACTTATTGCAGAATCAATAGTAAATGTACCCTTACTGTGATTTTACGAGCTGCTATTTTTGAAAAGCATCATCATCCCTCGGATATATTGAATCAAATTATTAGGCAAATTTGAATATGAACAGCATTATATTTCTATGTTATATTTGTTTTGGTTTTGCTATAGAAATCGAATTAACCACAACGTTGTTATGTATTTTTTTATTTGTAATTCTTAATGCCACGATGTGTTTAATTTTTCAAAAGGTACGTTTTGACCGACGCAATCTTAATAAATAATTTTTAGCATTTGCTTACTAGATTTAATATATTTAACTAACATGCACTTATACAAAGATTTAACGCCTGAATCTGAGCTTGTTTTTATTTTGTAGAATTTTAGATATGTATTTGAAAGCATGTTGAAAGCATATGTGTGGAGCACAGCACAGTATGCCTATAAAATACGGGCAGTAGGAAAAGCAATCAGAAAAACGGTAGCAGCCTTTTGAAACGCTATGCTTCAGATTTAGGAGGATGATAGCATGGGCAGACAAAGCTAATAGCAAATACGTTATAGAAATAGTAGGGGAACAAGGATATTTGTGGAAAAAAATAGGAGAAATAGTAGGGCAGAATACGTTCTAAGGCATTTTTGGAGAATAGTAAAGGATATATTACAAGCAGAGATAGGGAAAAGGAGATAGATGTAGACCTAGATCAGATAGTGATAGATGCAGAATGTTCAAATTTCAGGGAAATGTGTAGGTTAGTTCAGAATAAGAAACAATGATGGTACGTGTCCAACCAGTTTCAGGACTGAAGACCTAATGATGATGAAATATTTTTAAATGTAAATTGTATCTTTGACATTTGACTGATTGTTTGATTACAACTGTGAAAATCTAATTTATTATTCGTATTTTTAAAAAATGTTCTAGAAAATCTTAGAAAAACAAATGGTTGTATTTCACTTTAAGAAGAACCCAAAGTCATCATGCACACAAAACAAAAAGCAGTTTGAAAGAGTTTATTATACACAATTAGGTATTACAGTTTTCAAGCATCAGCGGCGTCGAGTTTTGTGATCAACCGTAACGCCATTATCGTTCATTTATACGATCACTATATTTGATTTCCCAAAGGTACTACACTGGCAAGAAAGCAAGTTTTTCTCACCTGGAAATTTTGAATTTTGCCGAACCCTTGCTGTTCCAAGCAAAGTGAGTAACAACACTCACACACAAGACCTACACTTTCCCTCTCAGCCGAACGAGGGCGTATTTTTGTGAAAAATGTTTACCGAATATTTTTTAAGCAAACTGTGTCGGGATTTGAACCAGGGCGCTTGGGCGTAGTAATCACACACATACCAACTGAGCCACGCAGCCGTTTTCATCTATATTATCAGTATTCGATAAATCTATATTAAGTTTTTAAATCTAATTATTCTGTTCCGATTTGAAACTAATAAAAAAACACACTTTCGAATGTGAGTATTTGTAAAACGCACTCTCTTAACGACCACCTATTGCGTCTTTTGTTACATTTACGCCATATTTGCGCGCTATTATTACGTTAGGCGTGGTTCTAACGCCATTGTTATATTTTCTACAGATCACGTTTTACCGGATGATGCAATGCTGTCTAAGTTAAATTTGCATGCACTGATTTAGGTAAAATCAAATCACTTACGTGAGACGTATCTCGAAACTTAATCTCAGGTTCCAGCAAGTGGTTGGTTTGGTTCCGCCATGTTGAACATCAAATTTGCTATCCGCCACTAGGCTTCCATTGCACTCGTAGGGGGTTGAAAGAAATAGGTAGCGGAACGGTACAGGCAAGGTACAGGAAACCTACATACCTGTTTCTTAAAAAAACTTAACTACACTCAGACACTTGTTGTTTAGTTCATGTCTCGTGGCTTAATGCCAGCTTTTCTACTCGCGCACATCTGCATTTCTTCTGCGCAGACGCGACTGTCAGCGACGACGGAAGTTAGCGTTATTAATTTAAAAATACGCGGCAATTAACTTACAAATTATATCTAAACCTAATCATGATACATGGCCAGTTTGGCATATAACACTTTTTAGTTTTACATTTTATTTTAATATTTAAATTTAAGAAACTGTTAAATCCAGTATGGGAAAGTTTTCCTTTCCAATATTTAATTAAAATTTTTACGTGTACAGTTCCTCGATTATAGTTTCTCACGAATTTCAGGACATTAATCCATAATGTATAGTATACAAACCGCATACGTTGCGTTTCCAAGCTAAAAGAATGTAGACACCATTGCGCAGCTGGCGGTGGGAAGGGTGGTAAAGGATGACGTACTATGATTGATGAGAACTAATCTTTTTAAAAGAGGAAACTTTACTATCGGCATTTAACAAAATCAGACGTGTATGAAGCTTACGTTCTGCGAAGCGATCCTCTTTCTTATATCTAAAAACTATCTCTGTGCTTCGCCAATAATCTTCTGGAAACACCGAAAAACGACCTTCCGACGAACCGAATCTATAATGCTAACGACGGCCTTGTCATTTAGTAACAAACCAGGTAAACTCCTGGCTTGTATTTTATTAACTTATGTGCTTTATTCATGCAGCCGAATTTGTAGACGTAAACCTTTACGTCCAGGGTAATGTATAATTCATCGACGCAGAGAAGTTTAATTTTACTGTAGTTGTACAGTAATTAGTGTAAATATAACACTGGCACCCTCAACAAAGAGACAGTTTTTTTATGTGTTACAAAGCTTGCTTTTTCGTACATTAAGATAATCTGTACAAGTTACGTTATTTATATTATTTCACGTTTATCTTTTATATACTATGTAAATTAAATACATAAAAAAATTTATCTTTAAAGCTAAAAACATCTTTTAAATTGGCACAAAAGTTCTCGAATGCATTATCAAATATTTTGATATTTTAATATATTATTGTTAGGTACATCTAGCTACTCATACCGTATACAACCTGTTACACAATAAAATAAATATGGCGGAGTTCTCTGTGTTAAAAACACGTGCATATAACGTATTGGTAATGTACTAAAATTTAAAGTTCCTATTTAATTGAAGGTGCAGTTTTGTGTGCTAAATAGAGTTTCGTGAATAACTTGTATTCATTTTTGTTACCGGAATAATAGCTGATACAAAATGCAGTTTTCTGTTTGGTGAGGATTGTGAACTTTGATTCGATTTTAAGACGCACGGCGTTCTAGTATAAATTTTTTCTGAAGTTGTTTTGATTAAATTGTCATAGAGCGCTTTAAAATGACGTTGGACTGATATCGCTTACTTTAAATAAGCGTAGTTCGAAATTTACATAAATTGATTTTGATCATAGAGCTGATCCAAATATTTTCGTAAAGAAACGCCAGTTTAGTGAATTTGTTTTGATAATAATAACAACCTAATGCATGTTCCTTATCAATGCACATCATAAATAAAGACCACCATGTAGATTTCCAAAATGTCAAAATTATTGATAGAGATAAAAATGAAAATAAAAGTAAATTTTCAACGAACTTCGTTCGTTTATGAAATCGATTTGTCGTCCGTCTGTCTGTCCGTCTGTCCGTCCGAGGCCTTTCTAATGGTCGGACATCAATGTGTGATACATCAATCGATTCAGCTCGGTGTCCTGAGCTTAAGTTTTGATGTCAGTTGAAATCGGGCCACGGGGACGCCGTGCCCCCGCGATATTCCGTCGGGAAAATTAAAATTTCAAATAGGTCCAAAATTAATGTGCGATACATATTTGGACTCCCCTAACATAGCTGAGTCGAAATATGGTACCCCCCACAAAATATGACCACGGATACACGACCCCCCCCCCCCGGGGAATTAATTTTTATTTTATCTGAATACTTATAATTATTACAACATAATAGTTTTAATTTCTTTAAATTGTTTTAAAGTAAGTCTACATTTGGAAGTTCGTTGCGACAATGCCTTGCATTTTCAACTTGTTAGAAATGTATTCTATTTACAAAACCCTATAGACAATGAATAAGATGACGGATGTTGGTGATCTAAGCTCTATCTATACATACTTTCTAAATTATGAATACATAAATAATAAATTTAGTAACAAAAAGAAAAATGATCAATTATAGCTTGTTTGTTTTATTACCACAATTAAATTTAAGTGATACACAAAGGTTATTGAAATATTAATGATATGTTTGAATATTTGAATCAATTAATATTTATTAACTGATGCATGTATGTGTATATGTATGTATACGTATTGATGAAAGTTGTATATTTATCAATACATACAGGATTATCTACATGCATACAACTTTGATGTAAAAAAATAAGAAAAGGTTTATATAAAATAACTGCCACAATTTAAATGATATAAGTCAAAAAACACAACATCTAAACCTATACAAAATAGTTTTATTATATGTTTCAACAACTTTTTACATTATTTTATTTATATATCTGATGACATTTCATATATTTTAAACCTCAATTTAGTGAGTATATCTTAAATGTAATTATTTATTGTTAATGCGTTTGTATATTTTATAGTACCTCTGAAGAAGAATATAAATATATTCGAAAATTTAGGTAATAGAAAAGAGTCTTATGATTATCCAGCAGACCTAAATCCCACTACTTATATTATATAATAAAATAAGGTCATATATATTCTTACAATTTAAAGTGCCAATTCTTACAATTAAAAGTTCATAATTACACAATTTAAAGGTTTATAATAGCAATCGCGCAAGCGCGGAAAAAGCGACGCCACGGCAGGTGGTAGCTCCAAGCTTTTCACAGGCTTTAGCGCGGCCATCTGACAATGACGTCACCAATAACAAATTAAATACGCCATTTGCGGAAAAATATAAATTAAATTAGCGAACAAATTAAGCAATTAAAGTACTTACATAAGAAATCCGACGTCCTGCAAGGTTGAGTTAAAGTTGGGTTCTGTTGAAGTCCATCAGGGCTACTGATGGCCCTTTTAAGGCAATTAACGGAGGGTACGCCTAACGTCCATCCAAATGGCTTCGACTGGATCTCAGGGCTCCACTCCGGAGGGATTAAAGATGGTGCTCCGGCATGGAATGCGGTTTGGCCAACGGCTACATATTACCTTTACCTAGGTAGGGAAAGGGCAGGAAAAGGTATAAGGGCGACAAACAAAGATAATCAGGCAAGAAGATCTACATAAATAAAGATAAGGCACGATACAATACCTGACAAAACCGCTCTTTACGAAGGTCCGAAGAAAAAAGCCTCGTTTCCTAAGCGTCTTTCGGAAACTCCCCACTTTTGTTCTTTCACGCGTCGGCGCGAAGTTCCCGCGCGATCTCGCGCAAACGCCCTTTGACGTGACGAAAATACACGCCAAGTCTTTTAAATTTTACGGCGCGAAAACTTCCGCACATAAAAATTAAGCTAAGACAATGTTTAGTGCCAATTTGGCACGTAACAATCGCGACAAAGCCACAAAAGAAAAAACTTAAAAAAAGAAAAAGTCTGTTAGCACAGTAACAGCTTAAAATCTAAGTCCTAACTACCCTACATAAAACCTAACTTAAATCCTACAAAATGTTTATATAAGGCGCCACCTGGTTTTTTCGACCGATAACACGTCTACCGAAAGAAGAATAAGGCATAAACGGAGACAGCAGGATATAAAAAAGTAGAGTTTTTAGACAAGCGTTCGAGAGAAGGTAGAGAGTTGTCCCTATTTAAACACAGCGCAGTCTGAAGGACCACTTGCGATATTAATCCGACAAGATAAGGTATCATACGTTAAAAAATTCACTAGACTCTTAAGAGAACTAGTACGATCATTTTCCTAACGAGTGAATGCACTACGATAAGAAAATCAGACAAAAGTTGACACAACAACTCGAAAGTATCAATACAGATACATTCACACAAAAACAAGCTGTTTTAAGGTAGTTTTTTTTAAACGGTAGCACCCTAAACACACAACGATGCCTAATTAATTATAAGCAGTCAAATACAGGTACACTGTCCCAATATGCTAAGACAACCGAGAATTTAATAAGATATCAATAAGAAGCCATAGCGCCTTAATTTAAGGTAAGTAAAGTTAACCGTGTAAGAGGTATATACTGTACACAAAAAAGGGAATAAGTAATTAAAGTTAACTAATTGATGGTGAGGGCTAAAAACATTAGATACATTGTCAAAGAAGTAAAACGTGAAAAGCTTTTAGATGTACGTAGGGTTGAATAATTTTAAAGATAATTTTAAGCCATTTAATGAGGTTTGAATCGATATGTAAAGAGATAAGAGTAATCGAGACCCGATTCACTAATAAAATTGTTGAATAACAAAAAGATATTTTATAAAGCATATATTTACTGGGATGGGAAGCTCTCATTTGAGTTCCTCCCAAACTAATAAAGAAAAATTTCAACATCATTATTAAAAAATGACTCACAAATTCTAAAACGACAAACTTACCAACCAAATTCTCGTCTAGACTTAGGATGCTTAACGACCGGCCCCTTGATGGGCCTCGTTCTAGACTTATAGACAGCTATACGACCAAATCCGACAGTAAATTCCGCTTAATGGATGTTAAAGTACGTTGAAATATCGATATCTAAAAAAAATATGTTATCAAGACAAAATCATACTCGCTACACGAAAAAAACATTCCACGATACATGTACAAAAAGTTAATATTCCAACCTATTAGAATATTCTTTCGATATTGCGGGAGTCATCAACAACTATCGTAAACGAGTTTAAATAATAAAACGTTAACGGAAATTCCTTTATTTTAGTATTAAAAGGAGCAGATATAGAGTGATTCAGTTTATTACAACGTTTTGAAAGGTAAAAGATATGGTTAGGTAATTTCGTTACTATATATATATATATATATATATATATATATATATATATATATATATTGCTGTATTATTAGATACTCGAGCCCCTTCGTTGGGTAAACATATTTAATTGCTGTATATACGTGCCCTTACGTTGGTGCGCTTTATTTAATTGCTATAATATTAAAAGAATTATTATCATGCTCTAACTTTGATTTGATATCTTTATTTGCTATGATATTAAATTATTGTACCACCATTTTAACATTCACGATTAAATGTAGTTATCACTATCAAACTGGACGTTATCTTTAAACAACTCTTTAACAACCAATGATAAAATTCAATATGTTACCGCCTTGCGGATTATCTCTCTCCTATTCAATTTGTGACTCCGCCTTTCTACTATTTAAATCTTTGACCTCGGCTAGCATTTATTTGCAATTATAAAATTCAGTAAATTTAGATTTTGTATAATGAAACTAATATGTTATATACAGCTTTTGAAATTATTTGTAATACCTTTCTTATAAATTTGATTTATTAACAACTATCTAATTGGTACTCAAAAATCCCCAAAGTCACCAAAGAACATTTATTACCTTAAGGAACAAAGCGTGGAATATTCCAAACCTGTTTTCTCATTATTCATTCATATAATATGCAACCTTTCTTGTTGACTTGTTCACAAACCTATAGTACTTTAGCAAATTCAATATAAAAACAAATAATACTCCATATAAAAAAAAACAAATATCTTATAACTAAAAATCTCTGACCTGGTTTTATCTTTTCACATCGACGCTCCCACTAAAATTGATCTTCCCCAATTCGGGATTCCATTCAAATTATAACACTATTGATCAGCACCATTAAATCATATACCCCAATTTATTCCAATTCTTAAACTTTCATCATTCTTGCCCCAGACTTAAAATTGCAGCTCGTTTCACCCCTGTACTTCAAGATTATTATTATTCTTCTTTTCTCCTTTGACATTTAAATTGCATTACTGTATTTTTCTTAACATCAGACCTCTAATTTGTAGTTTATTTTCCCCAGACATCAGAATCAGAACCAGAAATTAAAGCCCTATTATTTCTATGTCTTAGTTTACAATAAATTCATTAAAACATACTCACGTTTAAACGGCAATTGTAATCATATTTTCACTTATATAATTTTCACTCTTATACGTATCGCGTACTACTCTGTTTCATGGCAATGCACTTCGGCCTTCATTGAGTTTAAAACTGACTTCCCCATCACGGAGCTTGCTAATATCTTTTCGAATTCCCACTCCAACCGTGGGTGTGATCTAGAACTTGTCGTTGTCCCGGACCAATCAAATAATTTTATTACGAGCCGTTTCTGATGCAATGCTCGACATTTTCCCATAATCACAACTTGCCTGCAGCTGTCTTCGATTGTCAACATATTGTATTTTGATAGATTACTTGCTTTTCTATAAACAACTGATGTAACCCGACTTTATATTTCCATGTTTACATATGTTTCACGCAATTTTTAATCGTTTCCCTTATCACATGGTTAGATCTTTGTACGCATTTATATTAGCTACCTGAAATTCTATTTCTATATCCGCATTACTTTAATCGTCTGGAACTCTTCTTCTCAATGCGTGTCTAATTACACTTTATCAAATATACGCGTGCTTCCACTGAAAAATATCCTTATTTGTCTTACCGAAATTAACTAAACTTTATTTACAGGGTATTTAATATTTACTATCTACTTAATGCATTTATTTCACATTCGTACGCCGACTATGCGTCTTCCTAAGTTTACCTGCGTCGCCCAAAATTATCTCTACTCTATATACAGGGTGTTGACTACTTACTATCTACAAACTAAGTCTATTTCTTAATTATCTCTTTAAATAAGTGTAGTTTTCTGCTGACTATCTTAATTACTCATTCCCAAACTATCTTTGCTATAACGTGCACCCTTAAGCAACCCCTTATCACAGCATAATATAGGCAAAAAACTCTACAAAAGGCATTCGTAAGGTATAATATTCAAATTTAATCACGCTAAGTATCCAAAACACTAAAGAAACACGTTTAGAACTATACGAGGGCAAGGTTAGTGTTTAATAAAAGGAATATATCATTGATAAACTACAAAAAGACACTCCAAATTATAAAAACACGTAGGTAATGTGTTATTTAACAAATGCAACAACCCGTAGTTTAACGTTTCTTAAAAAGATATTGAAAAAGGGCAATTTATTTCGTTAAGTGCTTTTAAACACAAGGTTTCTTGTAAAGATAATTGAAATATCATTAAATAAATAGCTAAATTAGTAAAAGACACCTTTAGAATGTAACCACAAAACAGTGTATTCACGGTTTCAAAAACGGTCTTTTAAAGTCGAAAAAACAGACAAGGGTTATGTTTCAATTTAATATAAAGTAGATAATTTCATAATAAACCGTGTTTAAGACATGCATTACTTGTTTACTTATTTATTTATGTGTACTCACGTGTAAAAAGTAGGGTTAAGGAATTAATCTTTCCTAAAAACTTATATTTGCATCTAAAAACAAACTAATCACTCAACAATATAACTGAAGTTAACAAACACATCCCACATTCAAAATTAAACTAACATTATATTTAAAACATATTTTATAACAACAGCTAAATTTTAATTTTAAAATGGCGGTATACCTCTAATTACCATAACAATTATTTTTGACATCTATGGAATGTGGTGTGTTCCAAAACACAAATATAAGATTTTAAGGTCAACAGATATTAGATAATTGATTTTTTTAGTGAAAAAGCTATAAATAACATTGGAAATACATTGTATAGTCATAAAAACAAAAGAAAAACTCTTATCGCCATTTTCACACGTTGAGGGCGCCAAATTCTTACAATTTAAAGTGCCAATTCTTACAATTAAAAGTTCATAATTACACAATTTAAAGGTTTATAATAGCAATCGCGCAAGCGCGGAAAAAGCGACGCCACGGCAGGTGGTAGCTTCAAGCTTTTCACAGGCTTAGCGCGGCCATCTGACAATGACGTCACCAATAACAAATTAAATACGCCATTTGCGGAAAAATATAAATTAAATTAGCGAACAAATTAAGCAATTAAAGTACTTACATAAGAAATCCGACGTCCTGCAGGGTTGAGTTAAAGTTGGCTTCTGTTGAAGTCCATCAGAGCTACTGATGGCCCTTTTAAGGCAATTAACGGAGGGTACGCCTAACGTCCATCCAAATAGCTTCGACTGGATCTCAGGACTCCACTCCGGAGGGATTAAAGATGGTGCTCCGGCGTGGAATGCGGTTCGGCCAACAGCTACATATTACCTCTACCTATGTAGGGAAAGGACGACAAACAAAAAAAATCAGGCAAGGAGATCTACATAAATAAAGATAAGGCACGATACGATACCTGACAGAACCTCTCTTCACGAAGGTCCGAGGAAAAAAGCCTCGTTTCCTAAGCGTCTTTCGGAAACTCCCCACTTTTGTTCTTTCACGCGTCGGCGCGAAGTTCCCCGCGCGATCTTGCGCAAACGCCCTCTGACGTGACGAAAATACACGCCAAGTCTTTTAAATTTTAAGGCGCGAAAACTTCCGCACATAAAAATTAAGCTAAGACAATGTTTAGTGCCAATTTGGCACGTAACAATATATTATGTTATTTAATATTATAAAATGGTAAAAAAGATAGTTGTTAGTACTGAGGGTAAACACATTAATTTACCACTCCTATCAAGGTATTCTAAATTTAAAACACTACGATAAAACAAAGATTGATAAATAATTACTTGTTAAACGCAGATAAAATGTTATGTACTAGTGATGCAGCGTTTGAGGTTTGAAAAAAGCATTTTTCACTGTTCTTCAAAACAACGTGTATCTAATGTAATTCCAACTGAATGTGTTTAGGTTTTGTTGATAAAAATATTGTTTGTAATTGTTCAAGGATACTCTATTCCATTAATTAATTTATATACTTGTAAATGAAAGTATTTTAGCATTTTTTATTATCATAAAGTGATAAGAAAATTTATGGAATGTCAACCAATGACAAGTTATACAAATGATACCAGTATCTGTTCCAAAATAGTAATTAAGTACAGATAATGCTGAAGCAATGAATGTACCTCTTAAATTATTATAGATAGTAGGCAAGATGTAAATTTGTTAGAGACTATTTCCTAGGTGATAAGTGTTTATAATAAGTTAGTTGATTTTAAAATTGTATACTATATAGATGTTTTTAGCTTTGAGAGCTTGTAATTGAATTTTGAAAATTAATATATGTGTTTAAAATTTATTCATTTCATTTGAGCGTGTAACAGAAGTAATACTACACAGAGTTTCAAGTTTGCGGAGAAAAAGTGTATCATGCAAAAATTAATAAGGTTTATACAACCAAGCAAGTTACAGAAGAGTAATTCCAAGTAAAGCGAACAACGGGTCATCTCTAGTGTTAGTGAAGAGTAGCACCAGTGATCTTTAGATATTTTGCAGCGGGTTTCCAGTCGTATAGCATCACGGTTCATTTTATGTGGTAAAGTATTGAAAGGGTTCTTAATAATAGAGCCTTATCTAAGTATACAGTTGATGAATTATTAGTTTATTATTTGTAGAACCTAAAAAAAAGTGAATTTTATTAGAAAATAAAACTAAAACGTACTTTCAACAGGTATTAACTGCAAGCATTCGCTAGACGTATCCTGTATCAAGGTCCATGTACAACCCAAGCACATTCAGAGGAGTTGCAGGTATTTGAAGTTATCCTTATATATACATCATTTAAAGTTATTTGTTAGTAATTTGAATCTCAAACGCTTAGCTAAATTATACATTGCTGAGTATATTTATCAATCTTTGAATATAACCACGAGATACAAGTACTAAGAGAGGTTAAGTGGTTTTAACTAGACGACGCTTTATGCGCATGTGTTAAATATACCTGTAAGAGGACGAAGAACCCACGTTTTCTTACAGAGTAAAATTGCTAGATTTAATTATCCCTGAACGAGTCTTAAAAGCCGTGGCATAAATAAAACAAAATTTTTCCTTTATTAAATCGTACAAAATTACAAAAGTTAGCATAGTATTTTTCAGCGTGCTTAAATATATGCAAGCACGTCAGGTTGCGGTACTATCAGGAAAGATTTGCTGCCGTTTCTAAACATTTAAAAGGCCGACACCACATTTAGGTGTGCAACTATTAATTCTTTAACTCATATTCTGAATTGAAATATTTTATCTGATATCTTCCATACATAATAATATATATATATATATATATATATATATATATATTTGTTTGAGGATAATTTTCTTGGGTTATAGGTCAAAACATTAATATATACTTTTGCATTTTATTGTGCCATAACCTCACTATAAATTAATTTACTAATATACTAACCTACCCTTATATAATTTTGTCACTTACCCTAAACTATTCTATTTGTTATACATTTAACAACTAAATACACTTGTAGTGTTCTCTTGGGGTTTTTAGTAGAGGTGATTAGAAACAAAGTCAAAGACCATTTCACATTTAATTTAATTAACACTTTAAGGTGCAGTACAACCGTTACATCTTAGGGTTAGACTTTTAATGTTTTAATTCTATATTAGTTCTTAACTGCTAACAATAATTATGCAATTATGCTTACTTAATAATTCCAATTACACCTAGCCTAGAGTTCGTTGCGCATGTACTTCCTATTGATTGCCTTACTGTACAATTCCGCACTTTGCAGTTCCTATATATAATAAGTCACTCACCTTTTAAAGACATAAAACTTAATTCAATATAATAACTATAAATTATTAGGATATTCGGCTATTACACCATCACACCTCCACGGGGCGCACTAAAAAAATTTTTGTTATTCAAATAAAAATTTTTCTAAATTAGTAGTACATGTCTCATACTGCTCCTTGCAATTGTGTTAAAATACGTTATACAATTTTGTCCTATTCTTATGGATTTCTACTAACTTATTATCTATCTTAACTATAACATTAGGATTCTTATCTAAAACTACTTCATATGGGCCTACAAATATTGGATTTCTTTTATCAAGAGATGTATTCTTAACCAACAACTTATCTCCTAATTTATAATTGACATGCTTAGTTTTGATATCAAACTTATGCTTTCGTTTACTTTTGGATTGTAATAAATTATATCTCGCTTCATTTCCAGCGACTTGCAATCTATACTTAAGTTCTGCTGGATAATTATCAAAATTATATAGTGGGTCTACTGAGTTTACCACGTTTAACGGTATTTGATTAATTTTCCCAAACACTAATTCGTGCGGGGTATATTTAGTTTCCGTATGCACTGAATTATTGTATGCAAAACACCAATAAGGTATCCAACTGCTCCAATTATTTGAATACTGCGGACATTGGATCCTTAAATATGCTGCTAAATTTTTATGTGAGTTTTCGAGCGCACCGATAGTTTCATGCTGATAAGCTGTAGAATTTAACTGCTTTATATTTAATAATTAGCAAGTTTCCTTAAGAATCTCCGACATGAACTCTGAACCTTTATCCGTTAAAATTTCGCGTGGGATGCCGTAGCGTAAAATAAAATTCTCGACAAACGCTTTAGTTACACTTTCAGTCTCTTTATTTGGTAATGGATATGCTTCTACAAATTTACTTAAAACACACTGTAGTGTCAAAATGTACTTGCTTCCATTTGCATCTGGTTGCAATGGTCCAACTAAGTCTAAAAAAACTTTTTCCAAAGCTTCGGAAGCTGTGGTTGTAATTATCATCGGCTGTTTGCTAATATTTGAATGTTTATGTCTTTGACATTCGTCCCATTTTTAAATAAATGTTTCTACATCCTTTCGCATACTTGACCAAAAATAGTATCGCTTTATGTTATTGTATGTTCTATTGATGCCCGCGTGACCTCCCGTAGGCAATAAATGAAAATCATTAATGATTAATCTTTGCGTTTCTGAGTTTTGAATATTAGTGACTTCCCTAATCACACTAATTCGTATGTAATTTTTTTTAAGTAAATTGCGGCCGGCTTTACAGTTATTTAAAAATGACTTCGATTCTTCGTTTTTTATAATAATAAATTTCGGAATTGTAAATTCTCTACGAAGAAATTGCAGGTCTCTCAACGACGCTTCGAAGGCTGACGCTGATCGAGAACCTTGCTTCAAATAAGTTATATTTTTACTCCTATCATAAATTGATACATGCATGAAAACAAAATTATTTCCTTTATTGGATTTAATGATTCTGTTAAACTCCTCCTCTGATACAAATCGTAATTCTGTTGCATCTTTCGGATGCTTCAAAAGTTCAACAATGTTGGGGTGATCAGTCCCATCATCCTTTGATGCTTTCGATTCGACTTGAGAGTCGCCTAATTTTCTACTTTGGGCTCTTGTTGTTACATATACTTTTCCGTGAACCGCTCGTTCCATATTCTTTAAATAATCTGAATCTATAATAATTCTAGATAAAGCATCCGCTGTCACGTTTTCTGTACCCCTAATATACGTTATTGTAAAATCAAATTCTTCTAATGTTAACCTAAATTTTGTTAATCGACTAGATGGATTACTCATACCAAATAAGTATACTAACGGTCTATGATCCGTTAAAATTTGAAATTTTTTGCCAAATAAGTATGGTCTAAATTTTTTCACTGCCCATACTATAGCTAATAACTCTTTTCTATTGTACAATAATTTATTTCGGCTTTGTTAAGTGCTCTACTTGCGTAAGCTACTGGCTTGTCGTCGCCATTTGACAAAACTGCTCCTAACGCGTAACCTGATGCGTCCGTGCGTAAGATGAATGTACTATTATCTGAAAAATCTGGGTATTGTAATATTGGTGGATTTGTTAAAGTTGTTTTTAACAGTTCGAATGCTGCCTGACATTCATTGGTCCATTGGGAAGTGACACCTTTCCTAGACAATTTGTTTAACGGTGCTGTTATTTCAGCGAATTTTGGAATAAATTTTCTATAGTAATTGGCAAATGCTACAAACCTTTTAACGTCGTTAGCGTTTAGTGGTGTTGGATAATTTTGCATGACTGCAATTTTTTTCTGGATCTGGTTGTACCCCTTGTGCCGTTATAACGTGCCCTAAATATAAAATTTCCTTCTTTAAAAATTCACACTTTTTTTGGATTTAATTTTAAATTGACTTTTCTTAACCTATTGAGTACTTTTACTAAATTTGTATTGTGCTTTTCTAAACTATCTCCGAATACAATTAAATCATCCAAATATGTAAAACAATTCTCGTAATTTAATCCTGATAAAGCTACTGTCATCGCTCGTGCAAAAATACTCGGGTTTACTTTTAACCCCATCGGTAACCTAGTCATTTGAAATGCCGTACACAGTCTGGACTGTTCCTGTAATCCTATCTGATAATAACTTTGATATAAATCTAAACGTGAAAAATATATCGCACCTCCTAACGAATCTAAAATTGATTCCATACTTGGTAGCGGAAATTTGTCATCTTGCAATTTAGTGTTTAATTGTCTATAATCAATAACTACACGCCATTTTTTGTTTCCTAAACTATCCGGTTTTTTCGGTACTATTAGTAATGGTGAAGACCAAGCACTTTGTGCGCATTCTATTATCCCGTCATGTAACATTTTATCTACTTGCTTTCCTATATCATTTTTCTGTGAATATGGTAACCCATATGGTTTAACGTACGTTGCTCTAGCATCTGTTTGTAACTGAATATGCTGCTCACTTATGTTTGACACGGTCAGTAGGTCATTGACGACATAAAATACGTCTGCAAACTTAGCACATATCTTATGAATGATGGTTTGTTCTTCGCTATTCAAACCTTCGACGTCAATGTCTTTTAATAATTTATCAATACGTTCAACTGAAAATTTTGACTCTTCAAATTTAACTATCTTGTAATCTGAAAGACGTTCGATGGTAGGTTTAAAATTTCGTAACTTAATTTTGGTGTCGATCGTATTCAATAACTTTACTGGAATAAAATTTTTAACTGGCTTTACAACTACGTTTGCTAAAAATACACCTTCGCATAGTTCTTGTGATTTTACTACGCATTCCTTCTTGTAATTTACTGTGAAATATTTGATAACTTCGCATCGTGGTGGGATTATTGTATATAAATCTTCGTTTGCTAATAATGGAATTGACGTTGATACATTATTACTAATGAAAGTAAATTTATAATTTTTATAATCGATATTTGATTTGTACTTATTAAAAAAATCTGATCCTATTACTCCATTTACGTCTGATTCGAAATCGTTCATTACAACAAAAGTATGATTAATTGAGATATTCCCTATTTTAATTGGTAGATTTACTGTTCTAATTGCTTTTATTTTACCCGATACTCCTTGAATAAAAATTTGCTTATCTGTATCAATATTTACCTTAGTCGTTAAACTAGAAATGAAAATAACACTTACTAATGCTCCTGTATCTAAAATTAATTTAATTGTATTTTTATTGTATCCTACTTCTATGAAATTTATACTATTAATATTTAAAATGTTGTGAACATTTCCTAAATTATTCCGGGGGGTCTCGAAAAAATGTTTTCGGTTCCCTAGTTTGGTCTGATGTATTTTCTGTGGAGTTTTTCTCTGACGAGTTGATGTAAAAATTGCGATGGTTTCCCCTATTATAAAACTGATTACCTCTTACAGTTTTACTTACATATACATTTCCTCGACTTCTAGTGTTCATGAACGTGCATGAATTATTTTCTTGACCTTGATACTTGGTGTGTGAGGTACGTTGACTTCCATTTGTATTATGGTTATGATATTTTACGCGTCTAGTAAATTGACGACCTTTTCCGGTTGCGTAATACATTTGCTGAGGTTTATTTGCAATTTCCTCTTCTTTCGCGGCTATTATGGCGTTTTTTAATTTATCGTAATTTCGAGCTTTTATAATTGTTTTTAAATTTTTGTCCCTTATTCCGTTTGTAAATGCGTTTAATGCAATTTTTTCGTTAGCGGCTGTCAAAATTTTTAATGATTGTTTGTTACCCTCTGCTTGAGCTATTGTTAAATTAACCATTAATTCCTCGATCGTTTTACCAAAATTTTCAATTGATTTATTATTTTGTCTGGAGTTATGTAATTCGGCAGACAATCCTGATGCTGATTTTTTAGTTAAAAGATGATGTTTGATATCGTTCACAAGGCTTCTACATTCTCATACTTACTGTCTAATCGCATTTTAGCATTTTGACTTAACTTAATTTTTATGACAAAATTTACTAACAATCTCTTACCTTCATCATCTAACAAGCTATCATATAGTTCAATTGCGTCGACCATTTGCTTGGTGGTATTTTCTGAACCGTCCATGGCTGGAATCATGGAGGCTGTCTTGATTTTTCTTACTTAAAATACTTAACTTCCTACTTTTTAAAACTTCAGTAATATCTCCTATACACTTATCTATTATGGCTATGTGCTGCTTAACTTTATCGATAATTTCAGAACTATCAAATTTTGCGACTTTAATCTTATCTTTCTCTAACCTATACTCCTCGCATAACCTATTCAAATAATCAAATTTCCTATTAGTAACATCTAAATCGTTTCGTCTTTCTTGACCATCTTTATTTAAATTTTTAATAAAAATCTTAAATTCCTCTAAAATTTGCTTTAACTGTTCCGTCATTAATTGTAATACGTACTTAATTTTTATAGCTTAAAATAAAATAATCCTTACTATACAATCTGCTGGCTTCTACTGACCTCTCTCCTAATCTTCTTGTCCAACATTTTCTCGAACATTTTATAAAGTAAGAAAATAACCAACAACGCTAAAATTGTACCTGACGTAATGCCTATTACCTCAGAATTTGAATATCCATTTATCGAACCATTATTAATTCCAGTTTGTGCAATAACTACTTCTTCTTTGGAATTGCTGGTGCCCATTTCAAATTTCGGTAATATATTATTATAATTTAATCTGTAGAACTGGTAGTACCGGCAGGACTCGCAGAATTAGCAGGACTTGCAGAATTAGCAGGACTGGCAGAATTAGCAGAACTGGCAGAATTAGCAGGACTGGCAGGATTAGCAGGACTGGCAGGGTCGCCATGTAGTGTTCTGTTGGGGTCTTTAGTAGAAGTGATTAGAAACAAAGTCGAAGACCATTTCACATTTAATTTAATTAACACTTTAAGGTGCAGTACAACCGTTACATCTTAGGGTTAGACTTTTAATGTTTTAATTCTATATTAGTTCTTAACTGTTAACAATAATTATGCAATTATGCTTACTTAATAAATCCAATTACACCTAGCCTAGAGTTCGTTGCACATGTACTTCCTATTGATTGCCTTACTGTACAATTCCGCACTTTGCACTTCCTATAATAAGTCACTCACCTTTTAAAGGCATAAAACTTAATTCAATATAATAACTATAAATTATTAGGATATTCGGCTATTACACTATCACACACTAAGCCTATTTGTATGTCATTTACAAGTACGTTACAAAATTCTTAACCTACCTTATTGATGAATGTGTGTATATAACCACATGTGTTGTATTAATACAAATGTTATCCTAAACTATCTATTATCTATTAATACATTGCTATCACTACATTAAACCTGCTCCTATATTTTAAATTATATATTTATATCCCATATTTCTCAATTTTATGTTCATTAGTTTTATTTTATTATTATTATTTTTTGTTCATTTATTTAATTAAATTATGATAAATTTTACTCAAGTTTTTTATATCTATTTTGTCATTAATTGCTGTGGGATTTAATGTTATCAAAATCATTTCATATAACTCTCTTTTTCTTTGGTTTGATTCCATTTTAAGTAATGTCGTTTTCTCGTAATTAAATTTGTGTTTATTTGGTGTTTCATGTTTAGTTAGGGCGGAGATACAAAGACATAAAATGGGAAATTTTCGCAAATGCAGGAAAGCTAAAGAACAATGGATTGCTGAAAAGTGCAAAGAGATACAAACTAAGATAGAAGAAGGAAAGACAGATAAAGCATACAAACTAATTAGAATCAATTTTAGGGATAAAAAATCGTATAGCAAAAATATAAAGGACGCGGGAGGAAACGTCATTATAGAAAATGTAGAGAAAGTGGGTAGATGGCAAGACTATATAGGGAATTTATATGCAGGAGAAGAACTGTCATCATTAGAACAGGAATCAGACATTAAACATGATGACTTGAGATATCCTATACTTAGAGATGAGTTTGAATTAGCGTTAAAGGGTCTAAAATGGCAAGGCGCTGGGTACAGATAAGGTGCAAGCAGAAACTCTAAAAGCCGCTGGACAAGCAGTAACAGAACGTCTCTTTCAACTTCTAAGCTATATGTACGAGACAGGCGAGATACCCGAAGATTTCAAACGTAACATCATAGTAACTATACCAAAAAAGAAAGGCGCGGATAGATGTGAAAATTTTCTAACAATAAGTTTGACAGCACACGTGTCAAAAATATTAACTAGAATTGTACAAAGACGAATAGAAAACGAGCTGAAGAGATTCTAGGAGAAGATCAATTTGGGTTTAGTCGAAACAAGGGAACACGGGAGGTTATTTTAGCTCTGAAAGTGATAATGGAGAAAACAATAGTAAAAAGAGAAAGTGTGTATATAGGGTTTGTAGAGCTGGAAAAAGCATTCGACAATGTAAAATGGAAAAAAATGTTCGAAATATTCAAAAAGATTAGAATGAGTTATAGGGATAGACGAATAGTATATAGCTTATACAAGGACTAAACAACAGTAATAGAATTAGACCAGGAACGTGGAGAAGTAAACATTAGGAAATGAGTGAGACCGGGATGCGTCTTATCCCCATTAATTTTTAACCTGTACATAGAAGAGTCAATGATTTCTCTCAAATGCAGAAACACGTTTGGAATTATTATGCAGAGACAAAAGATTGATATGCTTAGATTTGTAGATGATATAGCGGAATTGGCATCTAGCAAAGAAGAGTTAGAAGCTGCTCTTAATGAAATGGAAACGGTTCTAACAGAGGGATATAGTATGAAAAGTAACAAAAATAGAACTAAAGTACTAGTATGCAAAGGAGGGGAAAATAAATCAAAAACAAGAATACAGATAGGTAACAAGAACTTACAAGAGGTTAAGGATTTCTGCCAGCTAGGAAGCCAAATAACACAAGATGGGAAAAGAACAAAACATATAAAACAAAAATTAGCACAAGGTCGTGCTGCATTTAACAAGAAAAAGCAATTGCTGTGCTCAAAGACAACAAACATAGAAACAAGGAAAAGATTGCTAAAAACATATGTGTGGAGCACAGCACTGTACGGCGGTGAAGCCTGGACAGTAGGAGAAGCGGACAAGAAAAAGGTAGAAGCCTTTACAATGTAGTGCTACATACGTATGATGAAGATATCATGGACAGACAAAGTTAAGAACAAAGATGTACTAAAAATGGAAGGAGAAGGGAGATATATGTGGAAAACAATAAAAATAGGAGAGATAGGATGATAGGTCACATACTACGGCATGAGGGCATAGTGCGGAACATATTAGAAGTAGAGATAGGAAAAAAGAGAAGTAGAGGAAGACCTAGGTTAGACTACTGCACACAGATAGTGAAAGATGTAGGCTGTAGGAATTTGATGGAAATGTGTAGGCTAGCACAAAATAGAAATCAATGGAGGTATGCATCCAACCAGTCCCAAGATGGATAAACTAATGACGAAAAAGTAACTGTACTTAAAGATGGTGATTATTAAGCAACTACAAGTATTGGTTGGGCAATATTCTCGAATAATGTTAATTGTGTCTAAGGATTTACTGGAAAACTATTAATTCGGCAAATCTCTAAGTGCTGGGGATCTTGGCAGCCACAGGCTGCTTACCCCCCTTCACAACCACTGAATGTTGGAGAAATAGGGTATATAATTGTAAAACAATAGATGGGAACTAAAGTGCATCTAACAAGAAAAAACAGCGCCTATGATGAAAGACAACAAACATAGAAACAAGAAGAAAATTGTTGAAGCATAGGTCTGGAGCACAGTACAGTATGCCTATGAAATACGGGCAGTAGGAAAAGCAGACAGAAAAACGGTAGCAGACTTTGGAATTCTGTGCTTCAGATGTATGAGAATGATAGCATGGACAGACAAAGTTAATAACAAATAGGATAAAGAAATAGTAGGGGAACAAGGATATCTGTGGAGAAGAATAGAAGAAATAGAAGGGCATAATACGTTCTAAAGTATTTTGGGAAATAGTATGGGATATATTACAAGCAGAGATAAGAAAATGGAGGTAGATGTAGACCTAGGTCAGATAGTGACAGATGCAAACTGTGCAATTTTCAGGGAAATCTGTAGGTTAGTTTAGAATAGGAAACAATGAGGGTACGCGTCTAACTAGTTCCAGGACTGAAGACCTAATGATGATGATAGTATTTACGTGGCATTTTAGATATTTTTCATGACAGGATGAAATATTTGAAGAATAGAAGCTATATTATGTCCAAACCGATTTAGCATTATCATGGACTAAACCATAGGTTCCCAACCTTTTCTGAACCACCGCCCCCTCTACTGGAAAAAAAACTTCCAACGCCCCCCTCCTCATCATAGTGCATTATAACGAATATTAAAATATTGTTGCATAGTATCTATCTATATATATATATATATATATATATATATATATATATATACATAGATACTCATATACGAACGTTGCACTTTTGATTGCTATTACAAGCGTTCACTAAAGCGTTGGACAAGGTATATATATTAAAAATCGCAAAAGTAAACCTTAATTAAAACGACTATCAAATGTAGTACAAACTTGTTTATTAAAAACTTAAATATGAATACACAATTTTTCTGATGACATCTGCCGATGTCTTATGATGAAGAACAGTTTTTATTACCTCTCTGACTGCCGGCAAGATAAGTTCCTCGCCAATGGTATGTGGTTTTCCCGGTTTTGCGATTAACAATGAAATGTTATATGATGCTCGTAGTCCATCATCTTCTTGTTTAGAAGACGACGCAAATAGGTTTGATATAGTTGGCTGTTTCAAATATTTCTTCTGCAGTTCTTGAAAATAGGACAAATCTTTGTCTTTTTTATCAGTATGCATTTTATTTAAATGTTCTTGTAGCCTAGAAGGCTTCATGGCTTCATTTGAGAAAACTTTTGGCAAAGTAAACACATGGGTAATGATGGGTTTACAGGAGAGTGCGTAAATCCATATTTCAAATACAAAAGACTGTACTGCCGGCATTTCTTCTTAGATTCAGACATTTTGAAATCCAAAACTTGCCACGGTTTAAAATAAATTAACTTTTCAACGAATTTATAGATAATTATAAAATTAATGGTTATAATGACTTATATAACTTATCACTCACGAACATGGATTATTTGCGAAGCACACAAAATAATAACACATTTTAGAGCTATCCCTGCCTTTTATACGTTTGATTTCATACAAGCATCAACTTGTATGTTTTATCTTGTTTGCGATGCCGGTGCACTTTGTAAGCAAGTCATATCGCGTCTTCGCTTATCAACTTGCAAAGACTTGTTGCGGACAATATTAAACGGAATTAGGTATTCATAGACCTAATGCTGAATTAAATGTTTTAAAGTATATTTTCTCGATAACAATAACATAGACATTTTAGATAGCTAAATAAACTGTCTATTCATGCCAACTAGGTATTTTCAAAGTATTTTAATATATTTATTTTCTAAAAAGGTAAGTACGTCACGAACGCCCCCCTTGATCCTCCTAACTCCCCCCTTTTGCCCCTGTACTCGCTACCGCCCCCTTTGAAAGCTACAGCGCCCACTGGGGGCGGTACCGCCCCCGTTGGGAACCTATGGACTAAACGTTCGATGCGAAAGAATTCGTTTAGTATTTTCTAGAACTTCATTTGCTTATTTCAAATACTCCAGGTAGATAGACTACTTCTTGCACCGAAGCAATTGTTTTTCAGATGACTGATCCAATAGTTAAACATTTTAAAATATCTTAGATTATTTCTAAGCACTTTTAGTTATAGGAACTAGCCTACTCGATTATGTTGAAAAGTCGTATATTGAAATATTCTAGAGAATTCGTATCAGCAATTTGTTTTGTTAAATGAAGTTTTGCTGTTGCGCGCGCCTTAGTAGAGTATTATGAGTTTTATGTAGTGCTATAAAACAAAAGCTATAAATTGTCAGTTTGTTTTATTTGTTAATTAACAGTTTAATTTTAGTTTACTACAAGGTGATAACGGTGTTATTGTTAACGTAGTTGTTTGTGTGTCTAATTCAGTGTGTCTATTCAGTGCATCGAAAAGTTATGGATTAACTGACAGTGCGATTACATTTCACAGGCAGATAAAACAAGTATGCATACAATCAAACAATTTTTGTATTTTTTTTCATTTGCGTTAATGGCTCATAATAATTTTTCACATAATTTTTTTTAAATTAAAATTTTAACTACATGTTTATCTTCCTAAATTTATAAGGTACTTTTATCCATCCTTAAAATTAGATTTTTTTGTAAAACTCACCTTAATATAAAGATAATTTTTCGGTAGCGTGCATGAACCTGTTCTGAAGTTCCTGTGTTAATTGAAAATAATATAGGTACGGTTTTTTTTCACACACCTATGGAAAACCATTGCAAGATGTTTTAAACTGTGCTGGAGTGTCCAAAAACTAATTATTAACAAAAACGAAATGCAGGTCTTACACTATTTTTCGAATAAATACTGTTTTATTATGGTACTAATCTAACCTCAAGCCATATCAAAAAAATCTAAGACGCATGTACGCCTTACAACCAAACTTCCGTAAATTCTATAAAAGGAAATTATATATTTTAAATTAAATAACTAGAGTAGAGTATTTAGTGACGTTCTGGAACCTCATTTCCCCCAGAATCCCTCATTTCCCCACACATCTGGACCAAATTTACATGTAAATTCCCACTATAAAGTCTTATTTTTTAGGAATCTCCTCCTGCTCCCTCCTTGCTTTCCTCCTTGCTCGGACACCCCCGACCATTTTGATTACGTCACACCCGCATTCTTTCCACCCGCGAGATAAATCTTTCTCCACATTTCCACCCACGAGATAAACCTATCTTGTTTGATATCAATTAATATTAGAATTTTCTCAACTACCCGAATCTCTAAGAATTTTTTAGATTGCATCATCCCCCAGAGAGCTACCCTCATTTTAAGATTTCTTACCTGCAGCGACTTTTGAGCGTTTTTATAAATTTTTTTATACATGCGATACATTAAATTAGTCTAAAATTTTACGCAAAATTTGAATCTGTAAACAGATTTGAAATCGGACCACGCCCTGCAAAGTTATACCCCTTTAAAGTCCTGATCTTCTAAATTTTGCTCTTTGCTCTATAAGCAAACCTAACAAATAGTTTTCTTCGTCTAGCCATTGCATCTTTCGAAATAAACCTATCGTGTTTGGTATTAATTAACATTAGATTTTTCTCAGCTACCCGAATCTCTTGGATTTTTTCAGATTGCATTACCCCCAAGGGAGCTACCCTGATTTTAAGATTTCTTACCAGTTGCGATTTCCGACCGTCCTTAAACATTTTTTTAGTCATGCGATACATTAAATAAGTCTAAAATTTTACGCAGAATTCCAATCTGCAAACAGATTTAAAATCGGACTACTCCTTACAAAGTTACACACATATCTTCTAGCGAGCATACCGCGACCGTACCACTACTCGCTTTTAATGTTACACCATACTTTCTATCTTGTTTAGCTCATCTTTCGAGATAAACCTACCTTGTTTGGTATCAATTAATATTAGATTTTTCTCAGCTACCCAAATCTCTTTAAATTTTTTAGATAGCGCCATATCCTAGAGAGTTACCCTGATTTTAAGATTTCTTACCTGTTGCAATTTCCGACCGTCCTTAAACATTTTTTTAGGTATGCAATACATCCAACTAACCTAACCTAACATGGTCATATGGTCATATGGTCATGTGGTCATATGGTCATGTGGTCATATGGTCATGTGGTCATATGGTCATGTGGTCATATGGTCATGTGGTCATATGGTCATGTGGTCATATGGTCATGTGGTTATGTGAGCAGGATCCGAATCTGTAAACACATTTAAAATAGGGCCACCCCTTACCATTTTACACACACCCTCTAAATTATAAATTTCCTGCGGCTCATACCTAAAAGAAAATCTAAAAACTATTCTTAAAACTTTTTATTACAGACAATTTTTACTAATACAGTTTAAATTTTGTAAACCACATTTCTAAATACATATTCACAATTTTTTATTCTTAACCTTGAACTTCTCATATCGACTTGTACTTATTAATATTTATTTCTAAATAGAGCACCTTTTCCAAAGACCAACCGGACCCGCATGTTTCAAATTCCTCTGATTTTGTTCTTATGGTTTCGCTTAAGACCTCGTACATATTTTCCAGATTACTAGAAGACGTTATAACCACATTTTTTGTGTTAAAGGATTTCACGTCCTCTACGCCCTCTGCCGCAACCATTTTGGTGTAAACGCCGTAGAGTTCGCAATAGACTTTAATTGCTGTATGTTGTATTCTTTTTTCATTAATTAATCGAATAAATCGCTCTTTCTGTTTCCAAAGAAATTCGGATACTCCATCGGTGACACTGGCGTTCTTTATGCGATAGCTAGCCATACGGTTGTTAAACGCTGTGCTAACCATTTCTACACCATCGTCGTTAGTAGCGGTAACTGATGCATTTTTATGTTTGTTACTCCTTAAGTGTGCGGCATACGTAGTTTTTTCCATTTCGAAATCGCACACTTTACACATAATTCGTGGTTGTTTCGTACAAGACCCTTTAACAGCTGGCGGAGCTGAATGTTTACGGCTTAATGACATACCATGCAGTTTTTCCTTGTGTCGCTGTAAGTTGTCCATTCTCGTAAAAGCGATACCGCAAGACCCACAGTTAAAGAACTTTGCTGCTGACGGATGTATAAGTTTAACCCTGGACGATGTTACACCACGACATTTGTTCTGGTGCCGTTTGAGAGAATTTTTCCAGGTATAGGAAGCACCGCAAGAGTCACACTTAAAAACGTTTGCAGATACCATTTTAGTACAAAACAAAATCCGCACTATAAGACTTGACTTGTAAGCGAACTAACTTATAACTAAAGAGTTTACTCTTGCGCACCTGCTTTATGTACCCTATAGAATGCAAACCGATGGTTTCCGAAGACACCCGAACGAAGTTGAGGATTCAGCGGGGAACTAAATGATGTCATAATCCTTGCCGCTCGTCCAATACATTTAGCGCCAATGCATGCACCTGGTTCGCATCGTCGATGGTGCGAATGCAGTTAGTAGAAACACCGGAGAACGTCTTCCATGTTATACGGATCGCGTGCATATTAAAAATCCAAAAGGGTGGTAGCACACGCACACAAATTGTGTGCAAGTCGTGCTGTAGAAGATGCAGTGCTACTATAACCAAAAACTTAATAAAAACACTTTAAACCATTACTAAGGAAATACCAACTTGTTGTCTACAGGATACTTACTAATAAAGCAATTTAATTTTAAATAACTTCTACGTCATATTTTAGGAGTTTCTTTGGAAACAGAAAGAGCGATTTATTCGATTAATTAATGAAAAAAGAATACAACATACAGCAATTAAAGTCTATTGCGAACTCTACAGCGTTTACACCAAAATGGTTGCGGCAGAGGGCGTAGAGGACGTGAAATTCTTTAACACAAAAAATGTGGTTATAACGTCTTCTAGTAATCTGGAAAATATGTACGAGGTCTTAAGCGAAACCATAAAAACAAAATCAGAGGAATTTGAAACATGCGGGTCCGTTTGGTCTTTGGAAAAGGTGCTCTATTTAGAAATAAATATTAATAAGTACAAGTCGATATGAGAAGTTCTAGGTTAAGAATAAAAAATTGTGAATATGTATTTAGAAATGTGGTTTACAAAATTTAAACTGTATTAGTAAAAATTGTCTGTAATAAAAAGTTTTAAGAATAGTTTTTAAATTTTCTTTTAGGTATGAGCCGCAGGAAATTTATAATTTAGAGGGTGTGTGTAAAATGGTAAGGGGTGGCCCTATTTTAAATGTGTTTACAGATTCGGATCCTGCTCACATAACCACATGACCATATGACCACATGACCATATGACCACATGACCATATGACCACATGACCATATGACCACATGACCATATGACCACATGACCATATGACCATATGACCATGTTAGGTTAGGTTAGTTGGATGTATTGCATGACTAAAAAAATGTTCAAGGACGGTCAGAAGTTGCAACAGGTAAGAAATCTTAAAATCAGGGTAGCTCTCTGGGATATGGCGCTATCTAAAAAATTTAAAGAGATTTGGGTAGCTGAGAAAAATCTAATATTAATTGATACCAAACAAGGTAGGTTTATCTCGAAAGATGAGCTAAACAAGATAGAAAGTATGGTGTAACATTAAAAGCGAGTAGTGGTACGGTCGCGGTATGCTCGCTAGAAGGTATGTGTGTAACTTTGTAAGGAGTAGTCCGATTTTAAATCTGTTTGCAGATTGGAATTCTGCGTAAAATTTTAGACTAATTTAATGTATCGCATGACTAAAAAAATGTTTAAGGACGGTCGGAAATCGCAACTGGTAAGAAATCTTAAAATCAGTCGTTATGTTTTATATGATCTTGGCTCAAACAACTAGACTGCATTGGCAGTTTAAAAATTTGATGCCAAACAACACCTTCCAACAAGTCCTAAACCGCAATTTCTTTGCACACAAACTCATTTTTCTTGTATTAAAATCCCTGAATATCAATTATATACATGTTTGTATATGTATGTATGTAAATATATGCAGTAAACTTCGACTAATTAAATTAATATTAGGAGCAATCTCCTTATATAGCATATTACCACCATCTGCGTACTTTGCCAACCTACTTTTTAACCTATTACAAGAGTAAACACACATTTTAAATTGAAACCGGCCCATTTGTATTTGCAGAGTGGTCGCACTTTGAATTCAAACCGGCACTAGCATATTTTGCATCTGACCTACTTTATAACTTCTCGCTAGAATTCAAAACAGCACCACATTTTTTCTGCACGCATCTACATTTTTTCAATGTAGCATACGTGTGGACACGTTTTGAATTCAAACCGGCCTATGTGTATTTGCAACCTCTAAATAAAAGTAAAAACATAAATCAGATTCCACTTTAATTAAATACAGCATTCTTTATAGAATTGACTTAGATGTGATATTATGAATCTGACCTACTTTTAACTTCTCGCTAGAGAACCGAATTGAAAACAGCTTCACATTTTTTGCATGCACCTACATTTTTCAATGTAGCATACGTGTGGACACGTTTGTGTATTTGTAGCCTCTAAACAAAAGTAAAAAACAAATCAGAATCCACTTTAATTAAATACAATTGATTTAGATCCGATATTTTGCATCTGACCTACTTTATGACGTCTTGCTAGAGAACTGAATTCAAAACAGCTCCACATTTTTTACGTGCACCTACATTTTTTCAACGTAGCATACGCGTACCGGCCTATGTGTATTTGCAGCCTCTAAACAAAGGTAAAAACAAATCAAAATCCACTTTAATTAAACACAATTGACTTTAATGCGATATTTTGCATCTGACTTACTTTATAACTTCTCGCTAGAAAACCGAATTCAAAACAGCTCCACATTTTCTCTGCACTTACATTTATTAACGTAACATACGTGTGTTTTAAAGTCACACACGTATGTTCCATTGAAAGTAATATAAAGTCGGTCTGACTTCAAAACGTGTCCACACGTATTTTACATTGAAAGTATATAAGGCCGGTCTGGCTTCAAAACGGTGCACGCGTATGTTACATGGAAAAACATACGCGTACACCGTTTTGAAGTCAGACCGGCCTTACTTACCTACTAATATACCACCGGAGAATATGCCATTCAAGGACCCTAGAAAATAAACGCGTTACAAAAACGAAATATTGTAATACGCCACGAGGAACAGTCTAAAAATTTATCTGTAATTAGTTTACCATTCATTAATATTTTGAACGAGTTATTCAGGTAGGCTTTCTCGATAAGCATTTTGCTGGTATTCTAAAATGATATTTAAGTATGTTAAGAAGAATAAAAGAAAAGACACCTTTTACATACCAGATACGACATCATAGCCTTAGAAAGAACATCTTTATCGGAAGACGGCATGTGCTCAAAAGACTGTTAGATATTAAGACAAACGAAAATTTGTTCTGGTTTAAAGATAACCACACATTTTGGGAGAGGGGCAAAACAAGAAAACTATCCTAAATGACAGATTCATATATACACCAGTTGTGTATTTATGGATATTATTCAAAGGTTTACCAATTGGAAAATTACATCTGATCTTAATTATTTATATTATTTATACAAAAGAAAAAATATTAAATTAAGACTAAGGATCGATGTATATAGTGTATTATTTAATAATATTAAAGGGAAATGTTATACAAATCAAAACTAACTTGTGATTGTAAACGGTATTAGTATAAAATTAAGACGAATAATACTTTTATATTGAAGAAAGTGGGACCACAATGTAACATGGCAAGAGAACAGTGAATTGACATGTTACAATTTTACCATAAGAAACATTAGCGAATCTAATTTCAAAGTGGGTTCTTAGAAAACGTATTTTGTTCGTCAGCACGATGCGAATTGGGTTTATTCCTTAGTATGTTAAAAAAAGGAAACAAGTCACATACATGTGTCGGACTACTTATTTGGCAAGCCATCGGAAGCGAATCAGCACAGCATCGCCGCGGTAGTCAACAACAACCATGCTGCTACCGTAATTGCAACAGCGGTCTGCACACAAGATTAGGTGATCTACGTCAAAGATTAATCGGGCCTACATAACAAGCAATTTGACCTGCAGATAAGGACTGAAAAGAGAGTTACTAATATTAATAACGCAGTAGAACTTACCGATGCAGTCAAGGTCTACACTTCTTATAAAAAACGTGCATCGCTCTTGAAGTAAATAATTTAGAAAATACATATAAGAAGTAACTGCAGAATCAAATTGAAATTGTTTGAATAACAAGAATTCGAGCTTCAATCCTCGCGTTATCAACATACCAAAAAAAAGATTAGAAAACTCGACTCAAGCTTTATCAAATAATACAAAACACTATTTCAACAAGTCTTTCAGTCGTAGCAGTAAACTCGTCGTTTTAGAGTGGATAGATTGAAATTGAAAATTATTCGCCAGCGTATTTATTATAAACAGGTAAAATATATAGGATGTTATTGGAGGATTTACGAGTAGAAAAGAAATCGATGTAAATGAATAACCAAATAACGGATACGGTTTTACTGCCGAAAATGAACGTAATAATATTTTGCCTTTCTAAAAATTATATTGGAATACAGATGAAGACGCTGGAATACAAATTGTAAAAGAGTCAATGTCACGAAACACATATTTGAAATTGAAATCTGTTTTCCGCTATTGTAATAATGATGATCCCGATCTGACTAACAGATAATAACGGTTCGCAAACTATGTTGAATGCGTTATACATTTTATTCGATGTATTACAGGTGCTATAAAATATATCCAGTCATAACTAAAATAAACAAAGCTTTTTAACAGTGGGGGTATTTTCGATTTATCCATGCATTGATGAGATGATCATAAGATACTATGGTCACAATCGTCTGAAACAGTTTATACAATCAAAACCATTAAGATTTGGATACAAATTATAGTCACTCTGTAGCTCAGATGGATATTATTACAAATTCTCTGTTTATACGGGCAAGGATAAGAATGCAACTCCTCCCGGTATGCTGCAAGGTTCACAACTTATTTTGGAAAATATTGAGAATCCCAACGATCAATTAGAATTTTTTGATAATTTTTTTTACAAATCGTAACATACTAATTCAGTTAAGGGCAATTGGGTTTAGAGCTACAGGTAATATTATTATCATGTTTACAGTAGTGATAAAGTTAGCTTTGCATGTTACAGGGACAATGCGTGAAAATCGGACAGATAAATGCCCTCTGATGAATTGAAGCGTATCTTTCTTAAAGGCACCAGCCCCATTTTGGGTGGCAGTGAAACTAAGTCTTCCGACATAACTAGGGGTCTATTCTTTGGGTAGAGCTATGAGAAATGGGGGGGTAAGTCGAAATCTGTTTGTAGGTCAAACTTAATCTAAACCAAATAGGCGCCACCAAGTCCGGACTTATTCATGATAATGGCATGGCATATTTCTAAGGGCGGACGTGGAGACCCAAAGAAAAAAGGATCGCCTTTGATGACAAAAACCTGTCTTAATAAAATAAGACGCTGTTCCTGTAAGAAATTGTTATAGTTAGATTAATAAAAAAGTGGAACACTATTTGTGTCCAGCAAATATACATAAGGAAGTAGTAAAAAGATATTTTCAATATAAAGTTGGCATCAAAATTCTACTCATAAGGATGTTAGCTTTATGTGTTTAGGTTTGATCATATTTGATCAACATAAAAAACTTTAATCTTGAACCAATTGTTTACTAAAAAGAATCTCTTTTAAAATAAAATGAATTGCAACAAAAATTTAATTAATAACTGAATCACTTCATGGTTTTCAACTTCAGGTTTATCTTAATTATTTTTTTAATCAAACATTTTACAGTATATTGTAAACTTGTTATACAAAAAAAGGGCTCCGACCTGTGCAGATCTGTTCAGGCAGATGACAAATTAATTACTTCTAAAAATGTTAGTACTCAAGTTTTTGTTTTTTAAATTACATGTGCAAGTTTTAATTTCTATAAAGCAGATCACAAAAATACTCTTGTTTACATAACTTGTGCTAAAGCTGTTCGAAGCATTTGCTTTCAAGAACACATCTGTCAGCAGTATACTACAGAAAAATATGTGACGTCAGTAACACCTGTTGTTACTAACGATTCATAATGAACCACGCGTGTTGTTTCTCATAACATCAAATCAGTGAACTTTAATTTCGACACTGGAAAATCCAGCTCAGCAATAGTTGAAACTTTTATAATATTCATGCTTTTACACATTAGAACAAATTAACGTGTTTCTAGTGTGAAACACATAAAAAGGACTTAAAGCTATCTACGAACCAAAAACTGCATTTCTGGCCTTGATGAGGTACTTGTTATTTCATGCAAAGATCACTGCGTGTAGTGTGAACCAAATGCATACAAAACAACTTCTACTATGGAGTCGCTCCACGTGTTGAATCAAATACGGCCACTGTTGTTGAATCACGCCGCCTCACCAAAGTAGCATCCTTACGTTGTCCCAAGGTGTCTTCAAAGATTGTATAACAAGATCGTCTTCATAAAATTGGTTTCTTAAATTTTCTATACTAAAAGTTGCATCGTAAGTTGTAGCAAAGTCGTCTTCTTAATAAACTGCCTTCTAAATTTCGTGTTTTCAGAGTTGCATTGTCAATTGTAGCATTATGTCTTGTCGCGCTAAATAATTTATCTCAAATTAAACAAGTTAATAACCTTTATACGTTACCAACCGCTATTCGAAGATGTGTCCTAACTCATCAAAGTTGATACGCAAATTGCCGGCCTGCAATTTTTGATACATCTTATTGCTTCTTCCACGTATGGCCGACTGATTACCAAACTAGCTCGGGCGACCGAGGCGTCCGAGGAGGGGACAGTCAAACAGAAACGCGCCTGCAAATAGCTGTAGAAGACACAGATATTTAACCACAAATAGAATACCAAAGGACGATGCTGCTTTAACGTATTACTTTAGTTGTTGAATGTAATTTACTATTGTTTTAATAAAAGTGTTTTATTATTCTTGCAATTTTATGGAGGGATTTATTATCACAAATAAAATTGTTAAATTGTTCTCGCAATTTTATGGAGGGATTTATTATCAAAAATAAAATTGTTACAGAATTCCAAGGAACTTTCAAAAAAAGAACGTGGCACATTTGATTATAAGTTTTACCAAATCGGTGAAATCTTGATACTAAAATGGAATGACAATATGTGTGTTATAATGGGTACAAGCTTTGACAGCATTGCTCCTTTAGGAAAAGTAACAAGATGGTGTAAGTCAAAACAACAAACAATTTCAATTCCACAGCCGATGATAATTAAATCATATAATCAACACACGGGTGGCATCGACCACCCTGATAGGCTGGTTGGAAAGTATGCAACTAGAATTAGAGGTAAAAAATGGTATTGGCCACTAATTACAAGAATGATTGACATGCCAATTGTAAATGAATGGATTCTCTACTGAAAAATTCACGGGTAGACTTCCTTATCCTGCTTAAATTTTTGAAGGAGTGTAGCAACATTTTATTTAAAATTAGGGCATACAGGAATAATAAAAATAAATAACGTACATGGTGTGGTGTCTAATATAAGATATGACGGAATAAATCACTGGATAAGGCGAAGAGATAAACAACAAAGATGCCAATTCCCAAACTGTCAGACGAAGCCTTTGACATTTTGTTATGTATTGAATGCTTTGAATCATATCATATGAAATAATGCTCATTTTCCTCAACATTTGCTAAACTCCATATACAATTATTTAATACACAATGTACCAGTGTCATATATAGGACAACTTTTTTCTTGAAAACCATAAGCAACAAAAATTTTTTTTAGTATAGTATTATTTAAAATGTATCCAAGTTTAATAGTTAATAAAAAATTATAAAATTTTTGTTTATTTTAATGATCGGTACTTAATGGGTTAACAGAAGCAGTGATACTTCCTTTGATCTATGTCATAGGTTGGGAAGCGGAAGCTTACTGAAAACAAATTATTATCGTAATATCAGAAGAACAATTAATAAATAACGTACATGGAATTTTACTACTAATCGAAAATTGAAATTGTTGTTGTTTCGTAAACAAACAATACACGATATCTAGGTTAGGTTACTGTTAGAAACATATTATTTTTATAAAACACAAATCTTAGCACGCATATCAGAGCAGCCTGCAATAGTTTTAGCAACAAAAAACTAAAAACAAATGATTAACGACAAACGAAGAATTAGGTGTACTTTATTTTGAGGCCGTGTCGCAACCAATCAAGGTTAACATATAACGTCATTTTAGCGTTTTTTATTACATTATTTCAACTAGTGAAAAAATCAATATCTATTGACATAAATTTGGAAACACAGTCAAAATTTGCTGATAATCTGAAAATTACTAATGGTTTATCAATATTAGCCTTATTTACGTTCACTTCTAAAATATTCTACGTGAGGTAATATGTGTATTTCATTAATATCAATTGGTTCTTTCCATTGCAATTTTTGAATCCTTCTTTTTGAAATACGGCCAAAAATCGGTAGTCCCCCACATTTTTTAAAAGTGGGAATTAAAAGTATGATGATAAACTAATAAAAGTGCGAGATAGGTTTTGGGCCTTTGGGAGCTTCCTTTTAAAAGTTTTCATTTCCAAACAACACTTCTATCAAGTGTATTTTATTTTTAATAGTTTAATTACAAAAAATAACTTATTTCTGTTACAACAACTTAGACGTTTATATTCACTAAACATTAAGTAATTGAAATTGACAAAAATACTTGTAGTTAATAAATCATTAATTAATAATCAAAAATTATGGTGAGTAGCTTGAATTACCAACAATGTTAAAGTTACGAAGTTCGAGACTCACTGGTCATCATGGGCTCCTCTGGGTATTTATGCTATCCCTACCTTCGCATTGTCTTGTGGGAAGTGCAGATCTCATGTCTGCTACTTCTTGATAAAATACATTGTATTGCTTCTTATTAATCTTAATTCTAACAATTGCTTTCTTATAATCTATTGTGACCTGCACCTGTAGTATTATGTTACGTCTAGAATACAAAGTATTTGCTTCCTTTTTTCACGTCTGATAATGAACTTTCATTAACCTTTTAGAATGTGTCCTTCAATCATACAATGTAACAATCTATTTCTTAAGACAATAATTGCATTTAAATATACACATATATTAATTTGGGGGATATGTAACTGCTCCCGACTTATATGAAAATTAAGGGTTGTACTTAATTTTTAAAACTTATTGTCCCTAAGGGTTCATATAATTTATTTGTTTATTTTTGTTTCTTTCTTCTTATGTCTAAAATACGTTTTATACAATAAACATACAGCTAATAAAATTATTACAATCATCAATAAAATTGTCCTAACACTGATATTGTCGTGATGTAATTTAGGCACTTTTAACTCACTTGAGTGTTCTTTGTGATTGTCCATTAATTTCACGGCGTGGTTGAGGGCGTCTAGGTCTAGGTGTTCTAGTTGCATCGGTTTCTTGATGACTTCTTTTTCTTCGGTTTGAAGAATCTTGAACTGTAGTTCGGGTAGATTTGCAAATTTCTTTGTCACTGTTGGATTTTGATGTACTCGAATAATTTCACTTGTTACGTTCATTTTCGTAAATCATTAATTAGTTATATACAATAATTTTTATCTTAAATTCCTTTGGCGTTCAACACAAAAATTAATTCCGTTAATTAAAAATAACCCTTTGGAGTATTAAAATTTGTATGGTAATTAATAATAAATATTCTATCTATGTCAGTTGATAAATTTTTGTGCTTCATTAGAAAAATAAATATCCTTTCTAAGAATTTCGTCCCGTGCAATTTACGCCGTAATTAGATAGGCGACTTTCCAAGTATTTTAATAATTAAATGCTGGCGTGTTTTCCCTTTTTAAAGAATTCCGCGAATTTATTTTAATAAAATTAGGGTTTTCCTGGTTTATTTCCGTGCTTTGGTGCTTTAACAAATGTAACAATTCATTTGCTGTTCGATTAGCTACCAGAAAACACGTTGTTTTGTTTCGCTCGTTTTCTTGATGCGAATTTCCGGCACGCATTATTTAGCGTGGTGAGTATTTGGAGTTTATATAAAACAATACGTTTCGGCTTCATTAAATTAATTTATTGTTCGTAACTATTCTAGCTTCCTGCGGGGGACACGTTAATCCCTTGAGCTTCTTCTGGGAATGCGAGGTCAAATGCGCTCCGCCTGGACGTAAGACCAGCGACTGGTTCCACCCCGATGTCAGTAACTCGAGGGTGAGTTCCTTTTTTTTGTTCTTCTTTATATGTGTTTGTGACTTCGGAACCAGAACGTTCTAAGATGGCATTTCCAAATTTGATTTTTATATATAAAAATTATTGAACAATTTTGGCATTTACTGCTCTTTGGTTACTACCTTACTATTTGTTTCTAAATTTCTAATAATACACTACAATGTTTGTAAAGATAGGTTAAATGTATATTTACGATATTCTAGAGCTGTGGTTTTTAGGGTTGCGTTTCATTCTTTTCTTTGCTTAATAGTTACTGTCAGGGGGTTATTACCTAGAATTACTGCTCGCCATTTTCATGGGTAATTTTTTTAAATATATTTATAAATTGGCGACATTGACTTTTTGGGTTGGGTTTGGAAATACTGTGTACTGTATATATATATATATATATATATATATATATATATATATATTGTTTAATTATAAGTTGTTTCTTTTAGGTTGTATGTTTTGTTCCGAGTGTGAATGAGTGAGTGTATCTATTTTTTATCTATTTATTTCAGGTTTTCTTTTAATTTAGCTATAGGTATAAGACCCCGCCCACTCGCCGCCTGAGCCCGGACTTACTTCCTTTTTCTTTCTTTTTCTCTTGATTTTTTTTGTTACGTCAATGTACGTAGCACACTTTTTAATTTTAAATAACAATCTTTTTTTATGGTGATTACTTTGCTTTCGATTAAGGCTAAACTGTTTTCGTCTTGGTTGCACTTGGCGGTTGCTATTACTTCTTGAGGAAATACAGCAATACATTTGTTCGTAAGTTTTTGAATTTTTATGTCCGTAATTTGTATTGGTTTTGGTTCACAATTCTCATAGTGATTAGAGAATCTTAATAATTGTACTTCACAAGGGCTATCTATTTGAATAACTGTTGTCGTTATTGATTGACATAAATATTGACCGGGTGCTACTTCTTTGCATTTTTCATTGGTGAATCCGTACCTAAGTTCATTTATGGAAAGGAACTTGGTTTTGGGTATAATAATTTGGTATTGGGTAGTAACTTTCATGAAGAAATATGTTAGTTAGCCGTCGGTAAAACTGTTTTTACCTTTTCCTTCTAGTAAGCGTAAAAACTTTAATTTTTTAAGTACATTACTGCCGCGTGTCACGCGCAATATTTGTATTAAATCTGCTTAAATTATTTAAAACCGTTACATTAGCGCCGCATCGTAGAACATTTTAAATTTTAGCAGTTTAACCGTACAATTAGCACGTTTAGAATATTAAAACTGTTACAGGTTAGACCCGTTTTTAAAAAGACGCGCAAACAAAATTTATCACTATAGAAACTGTTACGTATTTCTAGTAGACGCAACGTTGTGCGTCAAAGTTATGTCACGTTGGCTCGTAGCCGTGCGTAACAAAAGAAAATCCAAGAAAAAAACAGTGACCGGGCTCAATCAGAGAGTAGGGGGGTTGTAGAAAGCAGACCAATCTAGAAGGGACGCGGCTGTCAGGAGTTAATACCAGTACCTGCCCTAGAGAAATTAGAATAGAAAACCTGAAAGAAAAACAAATTAGTCCTGCAAACCTGAAACAGAGAAAAAGCATAGCCTATGGATCCAGTATAAATTGTTCAGTACTTTATAGAATAAATAAGAGCAACTGTTTAGATAAACTCTATAATCTAACAACAGTAATAGCAGTACAGAAAAATTCTGAGTACAAAGTGAGGCCATATTGGGGAGTAGCAGAAACGTTTCATCACACACCAATTAAACATAATTCAGGTAAAATGTAACAAAAAAATATAAATAGGTAAGACATAATTACTCTAAGTAATTTAGTAAAATTTTTAGCAAAGACATAAATAAGTAGATAAGCACAATTGTTCTGAGTCATTCAGCAGGGTTGATTGTTCTTTTTTCTTTTGTTATTAAATAGCGGGCAAGTCTATGGAAAAGGTATCAGAACGACAAGGAATATTGCAAAACAACGGGTAGATATTTACAGTAAGAACAAATAGGAAATAGTGCAACTTACACAAAGTCCTTCAGTACCGCTTCCTTGCCATTGCAGTGTGGGATCCACGATGTCTGGCACTAACGAAGCACTGCACCCTATACTGTGAGGGTGTTGATGGAACTTACCCTAATCACACTGACTGATTTCACTGGGGTTAGCAGCGGACCTTATCACGCGAAGGAACTAGGTATATTAGTTGCATAACCATACAAAAAGCAGCGAGGAACTTCAACCACTACTTTTGTATACCGGTAGTCGGTCACAGTTTAAATATCACCAGACCAAGCAAGCAACAAAAGCTGTAATAAGTAAAGCACATGTATCACTAAAGGGGGTCCGTAACCATGTCCTTAAAACCCGCGTGCATCGAGTTAAAAGCAGAACGAAGCAGTATCTTTAACGTAATTCCTAGATCGGAACCAAAGACCAACTACGACTCCGCGACAGTTAGTTCTACGGCTTTTTTTTTCCATAAGGAAGACGACTAAAAACGTTTAGTAGACACGCGTAAGCACTAAAGCCGTACGTCGAAAGTTCTTCGAACACACGTGCGTCGAGTTTCACCAACTCTACCACTCTTAGTTCAACCAGAAAAACCGTATCTTACACTTAATTTTTGACATCTCGCAAGCAAGCACAAAACACGACCCTTTTTTTGTTTATATCTAATCCTACTAGTACAACTTCTGATCGCCTACCTAGACTGTATATCCACATATTAATTACAGCGGGATTATTTATTAATGACAAGTGGAAAGTAATTTTACGAGTATTCCAATTTACAACTAAACCATCTTTTAAAATTAATACCGGTGAGTCAACTTGCATATCAATCTGAAAACTAGGCGGAAGTATTTACTTTATACAAACCGCGATCCAAAAACGATGTATTTTAAGAATTAAGTAGACTAAAAATGTTAGGCCACCAAAAATGCACGTTACAAAACGTAATTTAAATTAGACTGTAATTTACATAAGAATTACTTCAAAATCCGACTCGAAGAACAAATAATTAATAAATACCGTTTTTGGAAAAAAACAACACGAAAGTTAATCTACGTATTGAAAATCTATAATTCCCTAATTGCTGTGATTAAACAATACTTCACTTACCTGAATAAAAGAAGCTTCAATGACAAAGGGTCCCCTTGGCACACAATTCGGTCACCACTAAAATTTGCTGTTGATTAATTAAATATGTTCATAGCACTTGTTTTCTTCATGGCACTATTTGATACATTTAAATATTTTATAGCATCTAAAGTAAGTGTTATTAATTAATAAAAAATGCATTTATCACATTTGTGTGTGCAAGAGTCAAAATAATATCACAACACACTAATTAAAAAAACACGAAAAAGATGATAAATTTTAAATATAGAAAAGAAAAATTCCGAACAGATTCGTTAAAGAGGATTTTCGCCAGAAGCGGTGTACTCACGTATTTGTATATTAGACACCGCCATATAAATATTGCGCCAACTATTTTATTAAAACATCAAGATTATCAACCTTATCGTACCTTACTTTTTTTAAGTTGAAAGAACGATCGTTGGTATTAGCTATAGCCAGGTATAGTGTTAGCTTAAAATATACTTATAGGATCATCATCATAGGTCTTCAGTCTTGGAACTGGTTAGACGTGTACCTCCGTTGTTGCCTATTCTAAGCTAACCTATACGTTTCCCAAAAATTCCCACTGCCCACATCTTTCACTATCTGCATGCAATAATTCAATCTAGGTATAATTTTACCTCCCTTTTTTCCTATCTCTGCTTGTAAAATATTCCCCACTATTCCTCAATTGCCTTAGAACGTGTTCCGTCCTTCTATTTCATCTATTTTATGTTTTCCATAGATATTTTTCTTCCCCTATTATTTCTAAAACCTTTTTGTAATTAACTTTATCTGTCCATGTTATTATTATCATACATCTGAAGCACCACATTACAAAAGATTTCTATCTTTTTCCTGTCTGTTTCTACTACTGTCTATTTCTATTTCATAGCCACACAGTACTGTGCTCCACACATATGCTTTCAACAATTCTTTTCTTGTTTCTATGTTTGTTGTTTTCGAACATAGCCGCTACACTTTCTTGTTAGATACAGCTCGGTTCCTTTCTATTGTTTTCTAAATATGTACCATATTTCACTGATATTCAGCTGAATGTGAAAGAGGTTAAGTTAAGCAACTTGCGGCAACCACAATCAATTACAGTGTAGTACCTTCGGGTGGAGCATTGAAAAATCACATGTAGGATGCTACCAAAATTATCCATCACTTAACCGTTTCCTGAATTAATAGTTTTCTAATAAATCCTTTCTCACAATCAACATTAGTTGAGAATATTGCAAAATCAACACCTGTAGTTGTTTATAATAATTATTAGGTTTACGTGAAATAGTTATAATAATCATCAGGTTCAAGTACAATTGTTTTTTTCATCATTAGGTTTTCCGTCTTGAAACTGGTTGAAAGCGAACCTTCATTGATTTCTATTCTGAGCTAGCCTATACATTTCCCTGAAATTTTCACAGCCTAACACGGTCTAACCTAGGTACCTCTACCTCTCTTTTTCCCTATCTCAGCTTTTAATATATTCCGCATTATTGCCTCATGCCTTAGTATGTGTATGTGCATCATCCTATCTCTCTTGTTTTGTACTCTATTTCACATATTTCTTTCTTTCCCCACCATTTCTAGTACCTCTTTGTTCCTAACTTGTCTGTCTATGAGATCTTCATCATACGTCTGTAGCACCACATCTTAAAGGTTTCTATCTTGTTCCATTCCGCTTCTCCTACTGTCAAAGTTTCACAGCCGTACAGTGCTGTGCAGCACACATATGCTTTCAGTAATCCTTTCCTTGTTTCTATGTTTGTTATCTTTAAACACAGCAGTTGCTTTTTCTTGTTAAATGTAGCATGATCTTGTGCTAATCTTTGTTCTACATCTTTTGCGCTCTTCCCATCTTGCGTTATTTGGCTTGTGTTTGTGAGTTATAATTAAAGTGACATTGAAGTGCTACGATAGACACGGCAATAAACAGTGCGACCAGAATGACAAGGGAAAGTCACCGATGTTCGTTTTCCGCCAGTATTATTCTTAAAGCTATGTAACTGTACACGCTGTAAAGTTATCCTTATTAATAAAGTATAGTTTGTTGCCATCATTACTTAGTATTAAAATCCCAGTAATAAACATGGCGCAGTCGTTATAAAATGAATATATTTCGTATTAAAATTAACTGGGAACTTTGATTCTGGCAACATTTGAAAGTAAGGTTAGAAGCACGTTTATTCAAGCAAAATTGGAGTAGTTTTTCGTGTAAGAAAATGTCTGAATACAATAAACCAGGCGAATTGACACTGGAAGGCAACCTTGCAGAAAATTTTAAATCCTTTAAACAACAGGTATCGATTTATTTTACAGCAACGGAAACCGACAAAAAAACTGATGCGGTTCAGATTGCGAGATTATTAAATTTAATGGGCAGTGAAGCTTTAAAAGTTTAAAACACGTTTGATGTTGCGTCGTTGACAACTATTGATTTAATTTTGAAAGAATTCGAGTCTTATTGTATGACCAAGAAAAATGAGGTAATGGAACACTATAAATTTTTCTCGAGAAAACCAGGTGAACCCTTTGATGTATTTTTAACTGATTTAAGGAATTTAGTGAAATCCTGTGGCTTTGGGGAAGCAGAGGGCAAAATCCTGCGTACTCAAATTGTTTTAGGCATTAATGATCCCGATATACAAGCAAGATTATTGCAGGAGGACACAACTTTGAAATCGGTAATTGGATACTGTCAAGCAGCAGAAATTGCAGAATTAAATAGAAAAACCCTAGAGGATGACCGTACAAGAATTTCAGTTGTTGATATTAGGTCCAATAAAATACATGGAAAGAAACGATTTGGCACAAATGAAGAGACCAACGTTCAGAAAGTTGCTAGCAATAACGGTAGAGGTAAAGCTTTTGTTTGTAAAAGGTGTAACCGTAATCATATTAAGGGCGAATGTCCTGCAATGCGACAGCAATGTCTTAAATGTTCAAAATATAACCATTTTAAAGTCTGTTGTAAATGGCAAAGTACTGGTAGCGATAAGCGCCAAACATTTGAATTAAGTGAAACAGGTAATACGTTTCAGATTAATGTTATTAAAACTATTCACTACACAGATAAAGAATGGCATACAAAATTGCTCTTAGATAATGTTAGTATTAATTTTAAATTAGATAGTGGAGCAGCAACTAATAGAATACCAATTGGAATTTTTAATAAATTGTCTAATCACAAATTAGATAAGACCAATATTAAACTTGAAGCTTTTGGTGGATTTAAATAACGAATTCAAAGCGACTTTAAACTATAAGGACAAATTAATTGTTACAAAATTTATTGTAGTAGAAAATAATGCCTGTATTTCCATTTTAGGACTAGATTCTTGTGTAGAACTAGGTTTAATAAATAGAGTTAACGATATATGTAAAAATGAAAATTCGGGAAAGGTAAAATTCATAAATGCAAATGAGGATGTAATTTCAGGTTTAGGCTCATTTCCTGAAGTAGTGTCACTTAAATTAACGAGCAACGCTGTACCGAAAGCTAGTACAAGTAGGCGAGTCCCACTTAAAATTAAAGACAAATTAAAAGTAACTTTAGATGAATATGAAAAAAGGGGAGTTATTATACCTACTAAAGAACCATGCGAGTGGGTTAGCAATCTAGTTTGTGTAGAAAAGGCTAACAATCAGCTTAGGTTATGTATAGATCCCACTCATCTTAATAAATATCTAGTTAGGAAATTCCAACGTTTGATGAAATTAGCTCCAAGTTGGCTAATAAAAAATGTTATTGTATTTTTGACCTTAAAGATGGATTTCACCAGTTGGTTCTGGATGAAAAGTCAAGCAAGTCGTGCACCTTTAGCACTCCTTTTGGTAATTACCATTATTTAAGGACTCCGTTTGGGTTGTCTGTAATACCTGAGATTTTTATCAAGTTATTTAATAAATACTTTGGTAATATTAAGGGTGTAGTACCCTACTTTGATGATTTATTGTGTGCTGCAAATACTGAAAAAGAATTGCAAATTATAATACAGAATGTTGTAAATGTAGCAAGAACAAATTATATAAAATTTAATCCCGACAAATTACAATATTGTAAAACGGAGGTTAAATATTTAGGTTCAAGTTTTAGCAACAAAGGCATCATTTCAGATCCTGAACGATCTAAATGTATTGACGAGTTAAAATGTCCTGAAAATAAAAAAGACCTGCAGAAATTTCTGGGAATGGTCAATTTCATAAGAAATTTTTTACCAAACTTAAGCGATGTAATATTACCTTTAAGAGAATTACTTAAAAATAATGTGGAGTGGTTGTGGACGGAGGTCCATGATAATTTATTTCAAAAAATTAAAAAAATGGTTGTTAACAGTACTGCTTTAATGCCTTTTGATGTTAATCGACCGAATGAAATTCAATGTGATTCTTCAAAAGATGCTTTAGGTGCATGTCTTTTGCAAGAAAATAAACCAGTGGCGTTTATATCAAGGTGTTTAACGCAAACTGAAATTCAATACGCACAAATAGAAAAGGAATTATTGGCATGTTTCGTGGGCTTTAAACAAGTTCCATTTCTATGTCTATGGACATATGAATGTTATAGTTTATAAGACTAGATACATACAATTTTGTTATACTTACATTACATTTGAATTGTGTTTAGTTTCAATATATTTTGAATTAAGCAGTTTGATGTATTAATTTTTGTGTGTTGTTTTGTAAAAAAAAAAGGGCATCTTTGTGAGTTATAATTAAAGTAACATTGAAGTGCTACGATAGACACGGCAATAAACAGTGCGACCAGAATGACAAAGCAAAGTCACCAATGCTCGTTTTCCGCCAGCATTATTCTTAAAGCTATGTAACTGTACACGCTGTAAAGTTATCCTTATTAATAAAGTATAGTTTGTTGCCATCGTTACTTAGTATTAAAATCCCAGTAATAAACAGCTTGCTAGGTAGCACAAATCCTTAACCTATTGTAAGTTCTCGTTACCTATTTGTATTTCAGTTTTTGATTTAATTTCTTCTCCTTTGCATACTAGTACTTTAGTTTTATTTTTGTTAATTTTCATACCGTATCCCTCTGTTAGAACTGCTTCCATTCCATTAAAAGCTACTTTCAACCCTTCTTTGCTAATACTGCTAATGTCATCTGTATTCTTTATAGGATATCGAAATAATAATTTAGATAATCATAAATTGTTTATTGTTGTTTAATAAATGACAGACTATACATTTAACTACAATTTGCAATTGTGTTTTAAAAATTGACTAGTTATTGAAGCTACAACTTCAGGATTATTAATATGAACATAATGGTTTCCTGAAACGTGTCTAATCAAACAATGTTCATTTTGATTCTGTAAATCTTTTAACGCAGTAGTATACATAGAAAAATAGTTTGTCGATGTCTCAGTTATAAACAACAATATGGGACACGAAATTCGATAATTTGCAAATAGTCTTGCGGAAAATTCGGGATCAAACGCTAAATTTGTAAACGTTGGAATTCTCGGGTCAACTTTAAATTTAACTTTTCCATTTTTGAGATATATTAAACAGCGTTGTAGCATTGCATCGGCACTCTCTTTGAATAGTTTAGCAACAAACCGATCATCAATGAATTTGCTTCTAGCTTCATCATATTCATATTCCTTTTCGTCTACTTCCGTTGTGTTATTACATATTGATATCAACGATTCGAGTTTTTCGCGAAAATATGGAATAGATTTGTCAATACCTATTGGACAAAAAAACATTGCATCAAATGCTATAATTTTAGTAACATATTCTGGAAATAGTTGAGCGAAGCAAATTGCTATTTGTGCACCCATACTGTGACCCATAAACACATATTTTTTTCTGTTTAAGAAATCCACAATAAATTTCACGCTAAATATAAAATGTAATGGTGTTATAGGCACATGTTGTGGAAGGTTTGCCGATTTTCCCTGACTAGGAAAATCAATGCATATATAATAATAGGTATTCGGCAGTTGAGGAATAAGACGGTCAAAAGTATTCGCATTATCAGAAGCTCCATGAAATGCCAATACAGGATCATTTTCTTCTTTTCCCCAAGCCTTTACTGAAAAAGAAAATGCAGTTAAAATAATCTTTTACTTCATATTGTTACGAGCTACTATTAGGCAACCCGTCAAACACACACAAGCGCCGTAAGCAACGTATATACTACAGAAGCCTAGACTTTTCTAGTTCATACGGGTGTATGAATCATCCTTTTAATTCGGGGTATATATAAGACCGTTGATAAATGTAAGAGTTTAGTCTATATCAGAATGTCGAATATAAATTATATCGTGTAAAGTTAAATAGTTAAGCTTTTGGAAGTCCAAGAGTAAACATTAATTTGTATTATGTGATAGTGTGTATTGTACCGACAGCTGTGCATAAATAGACGAAAGTGTAATAAATAAATTATAGTAGTGTTTAGTGTTGTTAATAGACCTATGGTTAAGAATTTAGTTTAAGAAGATATTAGTGCTTGTAAATTCATTAGTGTAATAGTGCTTCATTGTTAATTGGACTGAAGACATATATAAATAAGGCATATACTGTTAATCAGACTTGTGAACAGTGAGTAATAAAGACTCTTGTTATTACTTGTTTTAAATTGGCGAAACGCGGTAGTAGTAGCCCGCTACAATATTAAGAATATAGGGCTAGGGAGTCAAATTGCACTTTTCTAATACTTTGTGTAGGACCGTTCTAATCCAATGGTGCAAATGCTGAGCCAGACCAGGATATCATGGATCCGAAAACGCCAAAATTCGTCAGTTCTTAAAATTAATAAATAATAAAAATAGTAATAATAAATATGTGAAATAGAGTTGAAATTTTAAGATTTCGATGGCAAACACTTTGATATCAATATTGATAAAAATGAAAAGCTAGATGTGGCAGATGTGAGTAAAATTTATCAACTGAATTCTTCATGATAATTATGTTCTACCCATAAGCGGAGTTAAATTTATGTATTTTAAATTTAATTTTTCGGAAACGTGAGCTGGAGTAATTTGCAGCTAGGCGATAAATTATTACTATAAAGAATTAAGTTGTTCATATTTAGATTACATCAACCACTGTTTGTTCTTTGTTATCAGTATCGATATTAAAGTGTTTGCTGACTGAGTTTAAGATTTCAGCTCTATTCTTAATCATAATGACATCAGTAATGCATTTCAATTGTAACGAAAAATCTATTTGCACAAACATAAGATCTTTATTTTCAAATTGATTATACAAGCTTTTTCAGCAACTCATAGTTACAATGAAAATCGCTAAAAGCTCTTCCGAACAATTTATTTTTAGTCAATCGTTAACAGTGCAATTACTAGCTTTTTAAACTACTACGCTATCCTCTTAATTAACTTAACATCGAAGCACTACAATTAACTATCCAAGCGCTAATTATTAATTTATATTATTACTAGAATAATTTACATCAACAGCAATTAATATCACATCCTTTAATGCTTTAAACCAGAACATATTGCAATGAAAACTTCAATCAAAATTGACTTCCAATATCCATGGCAGCAATTTATATACATATTCAGAACTTCTAGACTATTCTAAAAAGTACAAGAAATTATGCAAATAACATCTCGAACATACCTACTGTAATTTAAATAACTCCTAAATGCCAAACTCTTGTACCGGTTAAGCAAAACCATATGAAAGATGACGTGTGGTTTGTGTACAAACGCGGCATATATATTCCAATAGAATTATTCCGGTCAGCGGTAAACTACAATGTTACACTGCCTCCCTTTTAAAGCTGTTCTGTATTAGAACTCTGTGACTTGGGCGCTAGAAATCCCTGTGGTGGTAAGGACGGTCAAAAACATCTTTGTAGTTTTCATGTTCATGGAAGTAGCAAACAACACTTTTTATAGCAGCCGCCTTTCCATTTGGATTGTAAGCACACACCAAAATTTAGACCCCGGTTTTCTGAAACAGTACCTCTAGTATATTTCGTATCATCCTCCAGTCTAACACATCGAACCCACAACCGATCTTGGGTGAGACTAACTTCTTGTCTTCAAATTTGACCAATTGACCATTGAGATTTAGTAATGCCTTCCACAGATCCTGGTAATTCGATTTACAAGAAGTCTGTTGCTTAGTTATTAAGTAACAATCGCTCCGATGTCGGTATTTTAGCCGAATGACTTTCTAACCTCCGGTTGTTGTTGGCGAAGTTGATCCAGTCTACCAAATTTATTTTTAAACACCCTAGCAAGTCCTCGGGGCATATCAAGGTGTACCGCTATGCAATGTGCCAGGTAGAATCCAGATGGCACATCGAATGTCATTAATCTCTTCCGCGACCGCAAATCTCGCTCTGCCTGTGCCGCTGTACAGAGGAATGAACAAATCATAGCTCGATCCAGACTTTCGTTAATCTACACGAGCGTAGCTGCTTGTTCGTCTTACTGTTTGTCGTTCTTTAGCATTAGCGGCGCCATCACTATCGTAGAGGGTTAACCGGTTAAAGTGCACGATAATTTTTCGTCATCTTGGGCGCTTAAAAGTACAATATACCATGTCGTTGATCTTTTTCATAAATTCGTAGGGATTCTCCTTATATCTTTGTAACTTTGGTGACAGTCTACTCCTCCATCTGAAGTTGTATAGCAAGACGCCGGCCGCTCTCTTGAAAACCAGTCACCTACGCATTGGTATCATATCTGGTCATCATCCGATCGCATGCAATCTGGATATTTTTCTAACGTCACCATGAATATCATGCATCTTGCGCTTAAGCATCTGGATGTAGCGCTCGCCTAGGACGTCATTCCCAGACTTACATCCAAACTCAAGATCACACTGTAAACTATCTCGCGCAGCATAGCACATGCAGGTGCTTGCTCAATGCTCTCATGAACCGATCAACACATAGGCCAATAAAAATAGACCTAAATATTGAACCCAGTCTCTCGGACATTGGGAAAACACCTTAGAAAGGGTACTTAAGGTGCGGTTTATGCGTCCTATTGTATTATTCGATTGCAGGTGCAATGATGTTGTATATGTCTTTCTTATCTCCAGCAATTGGCAAATTTCTTGAAATAACGCTGACTCAAAATTTCTGCCCTGATCCGCGTGCAACTTTATGGGAACTCCAAAACGGCAGAACAGTTCCTTTACCGGCACGTTAGCGACGGAAAAATTTATAGGTTAGGTCAGCGCCGCCGCGCTGACCTAACCTATCAATTTTTCCTTTTATCTAACCTAAGTCCACACAAGTCCAACTAACCTAACCTAACTCCGGACAACCCTAGCTAACCTAACTCCTGACAAGTCCACATCCAACCTAGGTCGGAGGAAATTTCACCCTATGGGGTAATTTCACCCTATGGGGCAATTTCACCCTATGAGGCAATTTCACTTTATGGGGCAATTTCACCCTATGGAGTAATTTCACCCTATGGAGCAATTTCACCCTATGGGGCAATTTCACCTTATGGGGCAATTTCACCCTATGGGGCAATTTCACACTATGGGGCAATTTCACCCTAACCTAACATCCTACGTACACTGTTGGTTTTCTTCCTAGTTCCTTTTCTTCTCTTGAGGTTAATAACCTTCCGGTTTCTTTACTAGAAATATCCGTCTTCCGACGCCTTTTTTTCAGTGTCCATGTCGTTTCACCTTTGTCTTCGATGATTGTTACCTTCTACCTTTTCTTTTCATATGTCCTGTAAACTTCCTGATTTATTCGGTATCTTGATTCGTCGAGCCGGATAAAAGTTTTTTTGTGTTTTGTTGGGCGGTTCTTTTTTTTTTGTTTCCTTTGTTCTCGTAACGGGTTTTCTTTTAGTTTGTAACAATTTGATATTCGATAATAACTCTTTGCATATAATTTCAAGAATAGTGTAACAATTTTATTAATAACAATAATAATTTGCATTCAACTTCAAAAGTAATACGCTAAGCCTGCATCGTCCTTTAATAATCTAGTTATATTCAGATATCTGTGTCGTATACAGCTATTTACAAGCACATCTCTGTTTGATTGTTCCCCTCCTGACGGCGCGACCGCCCGAGCTGGTTATAAGATAGTCGGCCACAGGTGATAGAGATATCAACATGTACCCTTGGCTGCAGGCCGGCAATCTGCGCGACAAGTAGGATGCAACTTTAAAATAAAACACACAAGGACACAGTAAAACACATAATGTAAGGCGACAGGATATGATTCGACACGTGGAACGAAGGAATTATAGAAATTGGTTTGAATGAATTGGTTTCAAATTGCAAACGCTGTTATCGTTGCTTGAAGAACGGGGATCCCGTATTCCTTTGTCACAATGCGACAATTGCAGTTTTGGTTCGTAGATAGCTATAAGTTCTTTTTATGTGTTTCAAAATTTGGAACACGTTAACTTGCTTTGATGCGTAATACATGTACATTGTAAAAGTTTCAACTAATTGTTGAGCTGGATTTACCAGTAGTAAAACGAAAGTTCATTGATTTAATGTTCTAAAAACAACATGCTTTGCTCCATATGAATCGTCGGTAATGTCAACAGGTGTTACTGACGTGATATTTTTCTTCTTTGTACAGCTGACAGATGTTATTTTAAAAGCAAATGCTTTGAACAGCTTTAGTACAATATATGTAAACATGTCTATTTTTGTGATCAGCTTTATCTACATTAAAATTAGTATTGTTACGTCATCATCGAACAATTCGGTATTTTGTGACAATAAATACCGTCAGTGCGTGCATCCTACAGTTGTCAGTGAAACATTATATACCGGCAGTGAGTGCGTGAAGTGACAGTCGTACTCGAGCCTTTACAGAAGAGAGTCGCCTTCGAACCCTTGCAGAAGGCGGTCGTGTGAGAGCTTTTGAAAGCGACACCATCACCCGGTCGAGCGTGTTACTGGTGGTCCGTCGAAAGCTCTTTGTGTGTGAATGTTTATTGCCCCCAGCGGCACAGGATAAAAGGTATTTATACCCTTTATTAAGTAGTTTGGTGTAGTTGTAGTTATTACATAACCGCTCCACCGTCATCGTTATTGCTACAAAAGCAATTGGTCCTTCCCTGTAATTAGCATATTTTTATCAATTTATATCATCTCCTTAACCCCCATCAATCATTGGTCCTTCGAGCCGGATTCATCAGTCCTATGGTATTCGCATGTCCTAAATTAAATATCATTTTGCACACCAGCGAGCTTTTAAGTAGTATTTTAGCTTTTAAAATTTGTGTTCAAGCTCCATATGTAGCGGGTTAAAATGTGTAAATATTATTTATACTGTCTTTAGATTAAATTAAGCGATTTCGCCGTAATTGAAACCAGCAAGCGTTTTAATTACAAACAAATCCTTAATATAAAATTTGTTAGTTTTCAGTTTTAAATTTATTTTAGCGGTATAAAGCACAAAGCAACCTGAAAATTATAGTCGCTTTATACTTCTTAAATAAGAAAGGAAAGGGATTTGCTTTGTATTTAAAAGCTATTGTACGTTTTCTATCACATGCAACCCTTTTCAGTCGGTTTGCGGTAAAATATTGAACATCTGCAGAGGAATAAGGTTGTAAAGTTGCTTCTTTCGGCAAATATGTTAAGCCACATGTTTTAAACTTTCCTGTGATCTTTTGATGGTAAAAGCCGCTCGGGTTGTTAAGCGGTACATCTTATCTAAACACTTTGTTTGACGAACCGTTAGTTATAAAACGTGATTTATTGGTTTATACACTGTCTTACCTTTTCGTGCTTTGAACAACAACCCATAATATTTTAATATTTCTCAGTGTACATCTTGAGCGGTACCGTTTTACAACATTTTATTGTAGATTTTTCAAAATAACAGTCACTATGGCTCCAAAGAAGGCACATGTAGTAGAACTAGAATTACTGAAAACACGTATTATAGAAATGTTTGAGCTTTGTAATACTATACAAAGTGACCCAAGTTTAAAAACGTTGTTCCTTATTCAAACAAGGGGAGTAACTGACCTTTATACAAATTTCAGCAAAATTTTAATTTCTGTCTTAGCTTCAGGTGACGAGGTAGAATCATTAACTTACAACGCTGTACGGAAGGAAGTAGATTCCGCTTATTTTTGCATACTGCTGCATCTCGAAACGATGCAAGAAATGAAAGCACCACAAATCATCGAAAATGCTCCAAGCAGCACGGTATCAAAATTGGTACCGTTAAAGCTCCCACTCTTTAAGAATGAGGTAACTGAGTTCGCATCTTTTATCGATTTATTTGACAGTCTGGTCTATAATAACGCGTCGCTGTCCAATATCGAAAAATTAAATCACCTTATTAATTGTTGTAGCGGGGAGTCTTTAAGAATCGTTAAATCTGTACCCATTTCGGGGGATAATTTTATTATTTCCTATAACGCCTTGCGTGAGCGATTTAGCAACCCGCGTTTATTGGCAACTTTGCATTGGAAAGCAATGAAAGACTTTCCACCCTTAAAATCAGAAGACCCTAAGAAACTTAGGGCACTTATTGATTGTTTTTCAGAGAACCTTGCTGTTCTAACTAACTTAAAGTTTCCCACTGAACATTGGAACTTTATTCTAGTCGATTTGCTTTTAGAAAAACTTGATCCGTTCACTAGAAAACGCTTCGAACTCCAATCGGATCCGAAGCAAATACCCAATTTCGATGATTTGAGATATTTTTTAACTCAACAATGTGCAGCGTTGGAAACCTTTTCTTCAACCGCACCTGTTTCTTATTCGACGACTGTCCATACATCTCACACATCAGTGCCTAAGAAATCCTCAGCGTTTCAATTTAAACCAAGAGTTTCTTCTAACACTGGACACACCAAGTAGCTCCAGTGACTCAAAGAATTCATTTTCGCACCATTGTCCTTCTTGCAAAGGCAATCACTTAATTTACAGATGTCAATCGTTTCTAAAGAAAACTCCGACAGAACGTTTCGACATCGTCAAACGCTTACGCCTTTGTTTAAATTGCTTACGAACAGACCATGCGTCCATGCAATGCAAATCTTATAATTCCTGTCGAACTTGCGCCAAGCCGCATCATACCTTGCTACATTTTGAATCGCAACCTGCTTCTAGCCGTTCAGCTGAACCGACCGCTACACCTATGCATAAAAATGCCAATAGGACGCAGTCAGCCTCTCCTATTCCGGCAAATGTTTTGTCTTCACAGACGAATTCAAATCTTGGGGTTACTGTCTTACTCTCCACTGCTGTTGTGGAAGTTCAAGATCGGTCTGGTAGATACAAACAGATCAGGGTACTCTTAGACCCTGGCTCTCAAGCTAGCTTTATTCGAGACGATTGCGTGAGCAAACTTTGGCTTCCACGCATACGTTCTCAAGTTCCGATTTATGGACTTGGGCAGACAACTTCAGCAGTCAATAGGGGTGCCGTCAGCTGCACCATTCGCTCTATGTTAGACTCTGAAAAATCTCTAGAAGTCACAACCTTTGTGCTTTCGTCAATATCTGGCAAATTACCTAGCGTTGAAGTTCCTAATAATTGGGAACACTTATGCGGCCTGCACTTTGCAGACCAGACCTGGAACTCTCCAGGAACCATTGACATGCTCCTCGGAGCAGATGTTTATCCGTTCATCATCAATGGCGGTGTGATACATGGCAAATTTCTTCAGCCTGCCGCCATAAATACAATTTTTGGTTGGACTATTCTTGGTCCCACAAAAAGCTTGCAGTCTGATACTGTCCAAGCATTTTTTACTTCTGTAGAAGATCCTATCGACCAGACCCTAAGGCGGTTTTGGGAGATAGAAGAATTGCCATCCAAGCCTTATACTTCTCCAGAAGAAGAAAAGGCAGACTTGATTTTTGAAAACACGTTTTCTCGTGACCCTAGCGGTCGTTTTATTGTTGCGTTACCGTTCAACGATACTTTGCCCGTTTTTGATAATTGCTTTGAGATGGCTAAAAAAAGACTATTTTCGTTGGAGCGCAAATTGCATGCTCAACCGGAGCTACGCGCCCAATACAACAATTTCATGCAGGACTATCTTGATGCGGGTCATATGGCATTACTCGATTCTCCGCCCGTTGGGAACGATAATTATTTTTTACCCCATCACCCTGTGTTTAAAGAGGAAGGTCATACTTCTAAAATTCGTGTGGTTTTGACGCCTCTGCAAAGGCTAAAACAACGTGTCACTTAATGACACTCAATTGGCTGGACCTAGTCTCCAAAATGACATTTCGTCAATCTTACTTAAATTTCGCTCTCATCGTTTCGTTTTTACTTGTGATGTTCGCCAAATGTATCGACAAATTTTGGTTACCGAAGAACATCGAAAGTTTCAGTTAATTGTTTGGCGGTTCTCCGCAGAAGAACCCATTCAGACTTATCAGCTTAATACAGTGACCTATGGTATTAAGTCATCGCCTTATCTAGCATTAAGGACTCTTCAGCAATTAGCCATTGACGAAGGCAAAAGGTTTCCGTTAGCCGCTGAGGCTATACGGTCAAATCTATATATTGATGATTTCGTCGCCGGTGGAGATTCTATACAATCGGCCCGCGAAATTAAAGATCAACTTATCCGACTTTTACATTTGGCTGGTTTTGAACTTCTAAAATGGAGTTCTAATTCAGTTTCTATTTTGGAAGGCATTCCGTCAGATTTTTGCCAATATACTTCTCTCGATTTCGATTCTGACGAATCAATAAAAATATTAGGTCTTCAATGGTCACCTACAGAAGATATTTTCTCATTTCGGGTTAAACCATTAAACCCAATATGTACAAAGCGCAACATACTTTCGCAAGTTGCCAGAATATATGATCCATTAGGGTTTTTAGCCCCACTAACACTTTTTGCAAAACGCCTAATCCAGCATCTGTGGATGTTAGGCTTAAATTGGGATGACATCCCACCAGCAGACATTTCGTCTCAATGGCAGCAATACCAAGAAGAGTTGCCGTTATTATCGTCATTAAAGTTACCACGTTGTTTACCCCCTTCGGATCCTTTTACTTGTCATTTGCATGGGTTTTGCGATGCTAGCGAGGTAGGGTATGCAGCGGTAGTGTATTTTCAGTTCATAAATCAAACTACTGGAGAAATAACTGTACAATTTGTAACCGCTAAAACAAAGGTAGCTCCAATTAAGCGCATTTCAATTCCACGTTTGGAATTATGTGCCGCCGTTTTATTAACCGATTTACTTTCTTTTACCATTCGGTCTTATCAAGGCTTGATTGACACCTCCGATGTTTCAGCGTGGAGTGATTCTACGGTCGCTCTCACTTGGATACGTTCTCCACCTTTTCGGTGGAAAACTTTTGTGGCAAACCGTGTTAGCCACATTCAAGAAATCATTGCACCTAGCCGATGGTTTTATATTAAATCTTCGCATAATCCGGCTGATCCTGCATCTCGGGGATTAATGCCAAGCGCGGTTATTTCATGTTCGCTATGGTGGGCGGGGCCTGAATGGCTTCACTACCCTAGTGACTCGTGGCCGCCTCAACCAACATTGTCAACCTCAATTGCTGAGGTAACTACGGAAAAGAAGATCCTAACATTTGTCGCTCAAACAGATCCAAACGTCATTGACATTTTACTAAGCCGCTTTTCATCGTTATATAAAATCCAAGGCATCGTGGCTTACATTTATAGATTTTCTAAACCCATGGCTCAACGTCATACGGGTCCCTTAACAGACATTGAATTACACAATGCTCTCATGATTATCGTGCGGCATGTACAAAATGTTACATTTTCAAAGGAAATAGCTTCGATCAAGGCAAACCGTAAGTTACCTAAAAGCTTGCGAAAACTTTCTCCATTTGTTGATCCACAAAATATCTTAAGAGTAGGTGGGCGCTTGACACATTCTTCGCTTTCCTATTTCGAAAAGTTTCCTGCGTTATTGCCTCAGCGGCACCGATTAACCGAACTTATCATTCGGTCAACTCATGAAAGGTATTACCATCCCGGTGTTAATACCACAGCGTATCTTATCCAACAGAATTTCTGGATCCTTTCTATTAACAATTCAGTCAGAAATTACTTATCATCATGTCATAGATGTTTTCGTACCAAACCGGTCCTGGTAACTCCTCCTATGGGAGACCTACCGGCAGCACGTATTACCCAGATGAAAACTGCACATGGCACATTAAAACGACCTTTGGTCAAACTAGCGCCGCTACCGGTATTTTAATTTTATTTTTATGTTTAGATGTATATACACATTTTTTACATGTATAGTAGTATATTATTTTTACATATTTGCTTATTTACATATATATTTTTATTTTTGCATAGTTGGTAATATCGCTCGCTGTAGTGCACCACCCTATCTTTCGTTACCTGTTTTCCTAGCAAGGTCAAATCCCATGTGATTTCCTTCACCCAACCTACTTCCCTCCTTTTCAAAATTCTATGAATTTGGTGGGCGGTATGTTACGTCATCATCGAACAATTCGGTATTTTGTGACAATAAATACCGTGAGTGCGTGCATCCTACAGTTGTCAGTGAAACATTATATACCGGCAGTGAGTGCGTGAAGTGACAGTCGTACTCGAGCCTTTACAGAAGAGAGTCGCCTTCGAACCCTTGCAGAAGGCGGTCGTGTGAGAGCTTTTGAAAGCGACACCATCACCCGGTCGAGCGTGTTACTGGTGGTCCGTCGGAAGCTCTTTGTGTGTGAATGTTTATTGCCCCCAGCGGCACAGGATAAAAGGTATTTATACCCTTTATTAAGTAGTTTGGTGTAGTTGTAGTTATTACATAACCGCTCCACCGTCATCGTTATTGCTACAAAAGCAATTGGTCCTTCCCTGTAATTAGCATATCTTTATCAATTTATATCATCTCCTTAACCCCCATCAATCAAGTATACATAATTTTGAAAGCTCAAATGCTAATATTGTTAGGAGCCATTAATTTGTTATCTACCTGAAAAGATCTGCCCAGGTTAGAATCCTATTTGTACAACAAGTTCATGTTTTAAAGTAAAGTGTTTGATTGAAAATAATAAAGACAAACATGAAAGTTAAAAGTTTAAGATTGATGCAGTTAATGATTAAATTTTTTGTTACAAGTTATATTATTTTAAAAGAGATCTTTTAGTAAACAATTGGTTCAAGATTAAAGGTTTTTTATTTTGATCAAGTGTGATCAAATCTTATTACATAAAGCTAAAACCCTTCTGAGTAATAAATTGATGCCAATGTTATATTGGAAATACTTTTTTTTATTATTTCTTTATGTATTTTTGCAGGACACAAATGGTGTTCCACTATTTTATTTATTTAACTACCACAATTTCTTACAGGAGCTGCGTCTTATTTTATTAAGACAGGTTTTTGTCAGCGAAGGCGATCTTTTTTTCTTTGGGTCTCCACGTCCGCCCTTAGAACTATGCTATGCAATTATCGTGATTACATCAGGACTTGGTGGGGCCTATTTGATTAGCTTAAGTTTGATCTGCAAATAGAATTCGGCTTACCCCCCCACTTCTCATTGCTCTACCCAGGAATAGACCCCTACTTGTGTCGGAACATTTTTGGAACAATAAGTATTTCTTGCGCCAAAATAAATAAATAACAAAAAACGTTTCAAGTTTTAAGCCAATTTTCTTTTGTTTGTTTGGAGTTTTTTTTTGTTGTTTGGTACGACCCACTCGCGTACTTTTGCTTCCCTATCCTGACCTTTTAATTTTGCCGGGGATTTGTTACGTTCATTTTCGGCAATAATCGTGTGTTTTTGTAAATAGAAAATCGTTGGCGATGTATTATTTTTGTGTTGTTAGGGACCTTACCCCTATCCGCATTGGTAGTTAGCCTGGTCCTTTTTCCTTTCTTCCGGCTACGTCATTGTACGTAGGAAGCTTTATTAGTTTTCTTGCATCGAACTTGTGTTTTTATGTATCCTCTATAGCTTTTATTTATTGGTTTGAACATTAACATAAAAATTAAGAAATGCCTTTTAATTTAACATTGTGACTTGACCACGCAAAAGCGCAAAACTTGTTTCCCGAAATTATGCTGTCCCACCAACATGCATATTTTCCACTTCCGGACGGGTGCACTTCTATATATCTATCGCTCCAGGTTCACATACCAAGTTTTGTGCAAATAAGCGCATTAGTTAATAAGATTTAGGCAACCCCAAACTACACCCACATATAGACAATTTTTAAGACCGGCATTTTTATGATAAAAATCGTTTCAATTATTGAGGGGAAGGGGATCCCCCCCCGGCACGCCGCTGGGTATGTTGACACTAAGCAACCAGTATATAATAGTGAGACTTACACGGTTGCATCAAACCAGTAAATTTGCTGATCACAAAAAAGGCTATAAAATCACTTACCAGCTATATGTCCCCAAGGCACAGGAATTTCAAATTCCTTTATTTCCATTTTATGCAGTATATCTAAAATGCAAACATACCGTGACAAAGCAAATGCTTTAACATTGTACACTTTACAAATGAATACATAAACGTTATCGTTGGATGCTAGTAAATGAACTGTATCGTACGTTAAAATGATTATAGTTTGATGTTGAATACTTATTAAGAGTAGATTAAAGGGCACATACGTGTTTAGTTTATTGTATATAAGACTAAAGTCTACTAAATGTTTGTCATAAGCATACAATGCCAATATATATTTTCTGATAGTTGGTTGGGCAAACGCATCTATAATTGGCTTTTCATATTTAGAAGGTAGAATATATACAACAGGAATTGAAGATTTATTGTAGCAGGGAAAGGTTAATTTTGCACAGGCAAACTTACTAACTTGCTTGGGGCTACATTGTTCTTATTTTCAGCAGTATTGCATTAAAATTGAAAGTTTATACGTAACCGAATTTATAAATAAGCTTATTCCTATGCATGTGGCTTGACCATTGTTTATATACTACGTATATATATTACATATATAATCTTCACGTTTTATTTGCTGAATATTAATTTAAAATAATTCAATTTATTGGGGATTGCAGCAAATTAAGAAAGTCTACTCTTTTTTCTTTAACTCAAGCTTTCGAGATTTTATTTTTCTCTTCCTCAGGAGTAACTAAATAAATACAATGGTAAACAAATAAATAAATTTTAAAAGTTAAATACTTACGAATGTGAGGTTTGACTTAGATTTAAAATATTAATTTTAAATTACAAAAATATGTTTCAGAATTTTGAAGGTAAAAGTAAGTGTCAATGTCAATGGGTACTACAAAATTAAAATTAGTGATACAAAAATAATAATTCCTTGGATAAATTTTAAATATTAAACAAGTATTAAAATAATTAATTAACTAACAAACATAAACTAAAACGCAAGAGTATGTACGTCTGTATGAGAAATTTGTACAAGTAGTAGGAAGACGTAGAAGCAATAGAATCACATTCATTTTATCATATAAACATATATAAATGTATAGAAATACATATATGTGTGTGCATGTACACATGCAAACAATTCACATACAAAAAATAAATAAAACAAAAAAGAAAGAACATGTGCAAGAATACACGTAAGTATAAACGTAAACATACAACCAACAGACACACAAACACCAACAAACAAACACACAACACACATACACATACACAGACACATAAACTAAACAAAAAACAAAGCTAAGAATATAAGCACTAATGAGATTTAGTAATTATGTCTGTGGTACAGTTCTTGTTCTTATTTTGGTGTCTATTTCCAGTAAATACGCGTATATGCAGCTAAGATTATCTATATCTTTTTTTTAAATTTAGTGCTTCTGGTTCTTGTGCAATTCTAACCATTTCTATGAATTTCCTTTTTGTAGTGTCTTTTTCTACATCTAAAATTACTGCATCAGTATAGTTCATTTTGTGGCCTGTTTCTATAACATGCGTTGAAAGTGCTGAAGAATTAACATTTCTTCTGGTATCACTTTTATGTTAAGTAATTCGTTGATGGAGCGTCCTTGACGTTTGGCCAATATAACTTTGAATACAGTTACAACAAGGAATTTTGTAGACTATGTTAGATTTTAGTTCTTTTGAAGTAACATCTTTGATTTTAGTGTAAAGACTTCTGCTTAATTTGACATTTTTAGTGCAATTTTAATTGTAGGGTTTTGATTATAGATGTTATTCGTTTCGTTAGATCTCTGATATATGGTAAGCTTACGTATTTTGAGAGATTATGAACTTCTGTTAGGTTATTGGTTTCTTCTTGTTGTGTATGCGGTGTTGGATGTTTTTGATAGGTGTATTATATAATAGTTTTGTTAGAAATCTTCTAGGATAACCATTCTTTTGTAATATTTCATAAAGGATTTTAAATTTTTATCGATAAAGGATTGATTTGATAATTTCAGTATTCTTGTTTTAAATTCAAAATAGTATTAATTTTCATAAACATGGGATGGTATGACATATAGTTTAGGTATCTTCCAGAGGATATTGGTTTCTTGTACCAGTCTGTTACGATGGTTGTATCGTTTCTTATCACTTTTAAATCTAGAAAAGGCACAGAATTGTTTGTTTCACTTTCAACTGTGAATGGTATATGTTTATCGTAGAGTTGAAAGTAATTAGTATGATGTCCTGTGCATTGTATGGTATGGCACAAATCAAATCGTCAACAAATTTCTTACAAAATGGCACAGTGAACGGTAATTTGGTTAAACAGGTGTCTAATAATTCATCAATGACGTACTGTGCTATTATGGGTGATATAATAGATCCCATAGGTGTGCCTGTAATTTGTTTGTAAAATCTGCCTTGGAATGAAAATAATTTGAATCGAAAATAAATTGAACAAGTTCTATGAATTTTGAAGTGGTATTTTGCAGTGGTTTTAATAATGTCCCATTTATTACTTATGCTTGAAATAGCACGACTTGAAGTTATATTTGTGAATAACGATACAATGTCCAGACTAATTAGAATGTATCCATTTGGAATATTAAAGTTGTTAATGTATTGCGCAAATTCAAAAGAATCTTTAACGTAGTATGGATTTTGAACTTGATAAGCAGAAGTTAAAATGTCTTTTATGAACTGGGTGAGTTTACTAGTTGGCGAGTCAATTGAAGAAATTATAGGTCTTAGTGCAAGTTGAGGTTTATGGATTTTGGGTAAGCCATAAAACTTTGGACATGTCCCATTATATATCATAAGTTTTTTGGCTTCAAGTTTTTCCAAATATCCTTCGTGTAGTAAGTTACTGACTAATTTGTTAGTTTTCTGTTGGATGGTGCTTGTTGGATTTCTGGGTATTGTTTTGTAATGTTCTTCATTCGAAAGTAAATCAATAGCGAGTTCAACAAAGGTAATGTTAGTGTTTTAATGCCAAAAGCTCAATATGTTGAACTCGCTATTGATTTACTTTCGAATGAAGAACATTACAAAACAATACCCAGAAATCCAACAAGCACCATCCAACAGAAAACTAACAAATTAGTCAGTAACTTACTACACGAAGGATATTTGGAAAAACTTGAAGCCAAAAAACTTATGATATATAATGGGACATGTCCAAAGTTTTATGGCTTACCCAAAATCCATAAACCTCAACTTGCACTAAGACCTATAATTTCTTCAATTGACTCGCCAACTAGTAAACTCACCCAGTTCATAAAAGACATTTTAACTTCTGCTTATCAAGTTCAAAATCCATACTACGTTAAAGATTCTTTTGAATTTGCGCAATACATTAACAACTTTAATATTCCAAATGGATACATTCTAATTAGTCTGGACATTGTATCGTTATTCACAAATATAACTTCAAGTCGTGCTATTTCAAGCATAAGTAATAAATGGGACATTATTAAAAACCACTGCAAAATACCACTTCAAAAATTCATAGAACTTGTTCAATTTATTTTCGATTCAAATTATTTTTCATTCCAAGGCAGATTTTACAAACAAATTACAGGCACACCTATGGGATCTATTATATCACCCATAATAGCACAGTTCGTCATTGATGAATTATTAGACACCTGTTTAACCAAATTACCGTTCACTGTGCCATTTTGTAAGAAATTTGTTGACGATTTGATTTGTGCCATACCATACAATGCACAGGACATCATACTAATTACTTTCAACTCCTACGATAAACATATACAATTCACAGTTGAAAGTGAAACAAACAATTCTGTGCCTTTTCTAGATTTAAAAGTGATAAGAAACGATACAACCATCGTAACAGACTGGTACAAGAAACCAATATCCTCTGGAAGATACCTAAACTATATGTCATACCATCCCATGTTTATGAAAATTAATACTATTTTGAATTTAAAAACAAGAATACTGAAATTATCAAATCAATCCTTTATCGATAAAAATTTAAAAATCCTTTATGAAATATTACAAAAGAATGGTTATCCTAGAAGATTTCTAACAAAACTATTATATAATACACCTATCAAAAAACATCCAACACCGCATACACAACAAGAAGAAACCAATAACCTAACAGAAGTTCATAATCTCTCAAAATACGTAAGCTACCATATATCAGAGATCTAACGAAACGAATAACATCTATAATCAAAACCCTACAATTAAAATTGCACTAAAAATGTCAAATTAAGCAGAAGTCTTTACACTAAAATCAAAGATGTTACTTCAAAGAACTAAAATCTAACATAGTCTACAAAATTCCTTGTTGTAACTGTATTCAAAGTTATATTGGCCAAACGTCAAGGACGCTCCATCAACGAATTACTTAACATAAAAGTGATACCAGAAGAAATGTTAATTCTTCAGCACTTTCAACGCATGTTATAGAAACAGGCCACAAAATGAACTATACTGATGCAGTAATTTTAGATGTAGAAAAAGACACTACAAAAAGGAAATTCATAGAAATGGTTAGAATTGCACAAGAACCAGAAGCACTAAATTTAAAGAAAGATATAGATAATCTTAGCTGCATATACGCGTATTTACTGGAAATAGACACCAAAATAAGAACAAGAACTGTACCACAGACATAATTACTAAATCTCATTAGTGCTTATATACTTAGCTTTGTTTTTTGTTTAGTTTATGTGTCTGTGTATGTGTATGTGTGTTGTGTGTTTGTTTGTTGGTGTTTGTGTGTCTGTTGGTTGTATGTTTACGTTTATACTTACGTGTATTCTTGCACATGTTCTTTCTTTTTGTTTTATTTATTTTTGTATGTGAATTGTTTGCATGTGTACATGCACACACATATATGTATTTCTATACATTTATATATGTTTATATGATAAAATGAATGTGATTCTATTGCTTCTACGTCTTCCTACTACTTGTACAAATTTCTCATACAGACGTACATACTCTTGCGTTTTAGTTTATGTTTGTTAGTTAATTAATTATTTTAATACTTGTTTAATATTTAAAATTTATCCAAGGAATTATTATTTTGTATCACTAATTTTAATTTTGTAGTACCCATTGACATTGACACTTACTTTTACCTTCAAAATTCTGAAACATATTTTTGTAATTTAAAATTAATATTTTAAATCTAAGTCAAACCTCACATTCGTAAGTATTTAACTTTTAAAATTTATTTATTTGTTTACCATTGTATTTATTTAGTTACTCCTGAGGAAGAGAAAAATAAAATCTCGAAAGCTTGAGTTAAAGAAAAAAGAGTAGACTTTCTTAATTTGCTGCAATCCCCAATAAATTGAATTATTTTATATATATATATATATATATATATATATATTGCCGTGTAACCTGTTTAAAAGCCTCGCCAGAGTAAAAAAAACATTCGAGCCCCACGAATGGACCGTCATAAATTGCCGTGTAACCTTTCTAAATCGAGCCTCAATAACAAAAATATTCGAAATTTTTATTTATTTTCCAAAATCGCAAATAAATTTCACACAATAGAAAAATTTAATAAAAAAAATATTCTCTTACCCAGATTCCTCTCTTTATCACCTTAATTCTTCTTCAGTTCCCAGGCTAGCTCAGTTGGGCCTCCTCTTGGATACCTAGATTCACTATTATACTCTGTATCGTTCACGCACACTCTCAATAAAACCACATAATAATACAACAATCATACAATATTTATTTACCATCATTTACAAATAAAATTCAAGATTATCCACATTTCAGAGATCAAGTTACACCTCATTAAATCTTATTTTTGTACTGTCCTGGATTTTAATTTAAATATCAAACACTTTGAATATACCCGGAGTAAATGGGCCCTGAATAATACCTTAATTTCTTTCTTTATTTATAATTTATTTTAAATTTGTATACTCTGGAGTATGGTGAGCTCATAATAACCTAGTTAATTATGAATAATGTATGCTTTTGTACTTCGCATACTCTTACAACAAACAAAAAACAAACCCATGTACTCTTCAATTCTTCAAGATTGGGATCAATATTTACATGTGTTCCTACTGGCGTACCGATCTTCGGTACATGATAGCACAGGATACTCTCCCGCTTACGTGATGTTAGGACGTGAATTGCGGCTATCATGTGATCTTCAGTTTGGATTTAAACCTGGAGAAAAGATTGCAGGTTAAGATTACGTTAGTAAGCTTCGTGAAACATCAAATAGCATTCATGAAAACGTCCGAAGTAATATCCAGGCACAAGCGATCGAATGAAATCACAATATGTCACGAAAGCACAAGAAGGTGGTTATCAACTTGGAGATTTAGTGTGGTTGTATAATCCACAAAGAAAACGTGAGTTGTCGCCAAAATTACAAAGACAATGGGAACGCCCGTACGAAGTGATGAAAAGGATTAATGATGTAGTGTACCGGATCAGAAGATCTCCCGTGGTAAACCGAAAGTGGTACACTTTGACCGTTTAACATCCTACGCTGGCAACAACCAGGAAGGCTCGAATAATAAGAATGGTGTTCGACAAGTTATTAATCATGAGCCAAATGTAGATTTTGAGAGTTTTATGGCGACGTATGGTGGTTCCGCTAAGGCGAGATTTGGCGTTGTTGTTGAAAAACAGCAAGATCTGTTTAGGGCACCAGAAGAGTATTCCCTTGCACATTGCGTAGCTCAAGATTTGGAAATGTCAAGGGGAATAGTTGTTGTTTTCAAGAAAAAGTTGGATGTGTGGATGAATTAGTACAATTTCAGTCAACTGTAGGAAAAGCTTTGGTTCTTCAAGATAAAAATCGTTATGTTTACTATATGGTCACCGAAAATTCTTCATGGCAGAGACCTAGTTATGGACATCCTTGGGAGGCTTTGCTAAATCTTAAGGGTCAGATGATGGAAAATGGAGTAAAAAAACTAGCGGTGCCCAGGCTTGGCTGCAAAATATGCTAGAAGTAGTTTTCCAGGGAACCAACGTCCAGGTCCTTGTTTGTTGTTATCAACCGGTTGCCTACCAAGACCAAGAAAAGAGTGTTGACTGTTATTTCCAACGACGCGGTGGATGCACCAGAGGAGATAGCTGCCGATACCGTCATCAATCATCGAATTGGCGTCTAAATGTATTTACAGTTACGAGACGTAACGGTTTTAAAGAGAGGGCGGTGTTGCGAGCTATTATTAGGCAACCCATCAAACACACAAGCGCCGTAAGCATTGCATATTCTACAGGGACCAATAATCTTACAGCAGTTACTGGAGGATGAATCATCCTTTTTAATCCAGGGTATAAATAAGACCGATGAGGAAGTACAGGGTTAGTCTATATCAGAATGTCGAATATAAATTATATCGTGTAAAGTTAAATAGTTGAGCTTTTGGAAGTCCAAGAGTATACATAAATGTTATATTATGTGTCTAAGGTACATGCAGCTTGTAGAATACATAAATAAACAAAAGTGTAATAAATAAATAGTTGTATTAGTGTTGTTAATGGACCTATGGTTAAGAAGTTTGTTTAACAAGATATTAGTGCTTGTAAATTCATTAGTGTGATGGTGCTTCATTGTTAATTGGACTGAAAACATTTACAAATAAGGCATAAACTGTTAATTAGACTTGTGAACAGTGAGTAATAAAGACTCTTGTTATTACTGGTTTTAAGTTAGTGAAACGCGGTAGTAGTAGCAGCCCGCTACAATATGGTGTCAGCTGAAACAGCGAACTGTTCTCATCTAAACGTTGCACGGGATTATTTTTTAGAAACGATATTTCATCAGAGTAGTGCGCCATTTGTGATTGTTGATAAAGAATGTACTTTGCACGTTGTATTTCCGTTGGATTAAGTGAGTCGGATATTTTAGTTCTCTTTCTATTGATGTTGTTTGGAAACCTCAAAATCCACGCAATAGTTCGAACAGATTTTTTCCACCTTGTGCACGTTAGAATAAATTTCATAATTCGGTTAGAATCGACTTCAGCATGGTGTAAGTGAAGTTCAATTAATTAAATTCTTTTGTAAACGACACAGATTATCGTAGTTCGTTAGGTTTAAAGCCATCGTAGACCTTACGTAACTTGATATAAACTTTGGTCACTGACTTGCAGTTCCGCTAAGGCTTGGCAAATCGAGAATTTGCTTAGAGTTTTTTTTGTAGAACGATGATTTGCGGTTAGAAGTATAGCCTTGACTACTATCAAGAAATTCTTGTTGGTTTCTTGCGCACAACCATGGCAGTGGCTTTACTAAGGGTTCATGTGGTGCTTCAGTTGCTGTTAGCCTAGCTAAATAAGTTTTGTCACCTGTCAGTACATAATTTTACATTTGGTACATTTGACGCAGGTTTTTTATTTTCCTAAGAAATCTTTGCCTGTTCTCAGACCCATTTCTTAATAATAGTATTTTTTAATTCTTTGTTAATGTGATCTGACTCCTTACTAGAATTTCTGTCGCTCTTCTTTTGCAAGTTGGTAGCTAACATCTTCTTCTGTTCGAAGTATAAACGATCTTCTTCTTCCAGGCGCTTTCTTGTGAACTCCAATCCGTGCCTTTCCTCCTTTAACATTTTGAATAGTTTTAAATCTTTTAAACGTTTTAAAGACGATTTCGAACTTGAATGCGTGCTAATAGTACAGGTTCTTCAGGTTCGTTCAAATGTTTCGAGTTTTTTTTATTGATTCATAGAAGCTGTTTGAAATTTAGAAGCTCGGTGACCTCTAAAGTCTGATTTGGTTTTGCTGCAATCAACTTTTCCCATCTCGTTATATTTCACACACTCATAGGATCGATTCGAAATGCTATAAGTCACCTCAGCACATTCAAAATGATTCCAGCCAAGACACTTGTTACGCTTATCTTCAACATAATTAATAATAAACACGCTCTCAAATAAATTCCTCAATTCAAATCCCTTTTGCTTTTAAAACGAAAATTTATTCGTTAAATTAAATAGTCTATACCTTGTTTTAGGTATCCGGTAATCTGTTAAATCCTTCAACATAATTAATAATAAATACGCTTTCTACAAATTTTCATTTTGAACTTATTTATTTCGAAACGACAATTTTATGCTCCAATTGAATAGTTATATCCTGTTTTTATGTACCCGTTATCTTGGTATACATTACAACCACGTATAATAGTTTTCCCTATTGTTCCAATGTAAAGCCTTGTTGAAATAAGGTCACGTACTTGAAATTAAAAATTTACTTTTTGGCTACTTTATTACTGAAGGTGGTTTTTAATTAGGATGACATTGAGCCAAACTGTGTTGCCAAAAAGAATTATAAATGTTCGCGGACTAGTCTCGGGGTCTATCCCTGCGCAGGCATGAGATGGGGGAGTCTTTTTCTATCATTGAACCTGTCTCTGTACAATTTAGGGCGACACTACGTCAATTATATAAACAAAAAAATAATCTTCTTAAGGAAAGACGCAAATAAACCTTAAGGGAATTTACTTATGCCTGAAGATAGATATTCAAAAACATAACTCCATTTCTTTTATACTTAATTATTGCAACCAGAATTGGATAAATCACTGTTTTTCTTGTTAGATTTTCAGAAATAAAACTATTACAATAGTTTGCAGATATGTAATAAAACTATTTGCTCTTCTTTTATATACAAAAAAAAACTAAGCCAATATAAATATAATAGCATGAAGTGAAATGGTCTTAGTAATGTTAAGTCGACAAATTAGCAGTTATTAATGGGTGAGGCCCATCTTAAAAAAATAATATCTCATTGCATTAAGTGATTGCTTCAAGCAAACATCTTTGCTTTTGGCTCACAAGGTTTAGTTATAGATCAAACATGAATTTTTTAACATCTGAGTGGCTTTTCATTAAAAGTCAAAGATTATCTCATTATACAACTTGTTTGCAGAACATACGTGTGACTTGTTTAAGTAAACATGTATCACCAGATGTTAATCTGGCAGATGTTAAACTAAATTGTGCCCTAAACAACTATTTAAAACTAACAAATAATGACAAAGAAATCTAGCTAGATCATCTGACATATACTAAATAAAGTGTAATTTATTTTAACAGGAAAGCTTTCGTATCTAATATTCAAAAATATACTAAAACTATTTTAAATCGTTAGGCAAATTATCTTATATGTACTAAATGAAGCATAATTTATTGTAACAAGGAAGCTTTTATATATTTAATATTTGAAAATATGCTAAAAATTTTAAATCGTTTAACAAGAAAGCTTTTATATATTTAATAATCGAAAATTTATTAAAATTTTAAATCGTTTAGGTAATTATTTGTCTTTTAATTTGACAACGTTTCACAATAAAATTGCTTCTCACTTGGATTGATGCTTGTTACAAAAAAAGCGTACTTACCCTAGGAAAGGTGCTTACAAAAATTTACAACACCTGTAGGATTGCAGCCACATGCAAATGTCGTTACATTATGAACAGACAGGATGCCATCTTCAAAGCTTGACCCACTTCCATATACTGTAAAACTATACAAATTAATTCCTGAAATCCATTCTGAATTTTTAAAGGTGAAACTGCTTGCTAAAAATTCAAACAAATTAATAGCGATAAAGACGCCATATTGTCACGCTTACGAACCGTTCTACAAATCTTGCGTCCACTTCATTGCTTGGCTTTAACAATAATCTTTTTACATTACAAACCAGGCAACATGCCTTTCCCAAGAATGGAAGTTTCTTCCATGCGACATGGCAAGGAAATTTTTCTCCCACATTTTTAAAAAAATTGCGTCTTATCTGACTACATGCTAGTACAAGAATAATTGTAAGTATATCGGGCAAGCGCCTCGAATTTCATGCGCATGGCTGCGCGGATTGATAATCACGTCGACCAACAATATTACGCCTAGATCGTGGCATCCCACATAACATATAGCAACTTAGAATTTGCCTATATGTAAAACGTTACACACTATCCGATAAAACCCGGGTTTTCCAGTTTCAATCGCGCTTCGCTAAACGAGGATTTGCAGTGCGACTCCGTGCTGTTTGAACTATTGTTGAATTTGTTTCTACAGCTTGTATGTCGAAGTGTTTTCTACATTATTCGCCACCGTATTTCAAAAGCAATGTACGGTTGTTTTTATCTGTTCGACAACTAGGTGTCTTGCGTGTATTGGTGAGTCTCCCCGCGCGTACAAATTCTAATCAGATTCTCTTTTTATCTTTAGGCCAAATGGGTCCTTTCTTTATGTAGAACAAGTGCTTTTGTTTGTAGACCAACTGCTTTTGTCCGTAGACCGCGGCTGCAGTTACGATGGCGGGGTGAATGGATCCTAAATACCGCGGTGTTCCTGTGTTGACTCACCCCCGACGGCTTACGAGCTAACTATCTGGACACCTACAGGTATGCAACTCGTTTTCTTTTGTGTGTCAATGGCATATTCCGTATCAATGTTTGGTGTAGAAACGTGATATCGGAGACCTATTGTTTGTGGCCGCTAATCGATACTATCGCTCTACAGGTGCAATGTACTATTTTTAAAAATGCGTGTCAAAAGACCACACACGTTTATTCGCTAGCTATTTTACAAAAATAATTAGGTGAAATTTTAAAAACGTTTGACAAAAGCTCTCGCACGTTAATTCCTTGCTACTAATTAGTTACTTTATAAAAAGTATCAGGTGAAATTTTAAAAACGCTTGACAGAAGTTCTCACAGTTTTTATTTGCTACTGATTAATTTTATTTTGTGTAAATACGAGATGCGCTCTTCGTATCTAATGTACTAAATTGTTCATATCACTTAATTGTTTGCTTTGAAATAGTAACGCTTAATTTATTTTCTTTTTGCTTGTTTGTACAGTATCCTTTATTTATTTTTATGTGTTAATACATAATCGTGGGCGATGTACTTTATTTTTTGTTGTTTTTTTGAAATGTAGGCCTGGTATCTACTTTTCTTCCGGCTACGTCTAGATACGTAGCACACTTATCGCACTGCATCATTTTCCAATCTTCTGATTTACCGCATGTATTGCAGCAATCATTATCTGACATGTTCATATTAGATACTTAACGGTTCTTGAGAGATTGCTATGAATTAAAAATTTTACTGGGCGGGAAATCTTCAAATAGTTCAAATAGCAGATTGTGTAAATATAAAATTTAAGTTTTTAGAATGTTGGCGATTGCAGGAAATATAAAATGCAACCTTTTTTTAAGCAATTTGGGAAATTTGCTAAAACTTTAATAAAAATTAATGTCAGAACTTTCATAGACATACATACAATTAAATTGTGAAACATTATAGTGTTTCTCTCTTCTCCTTCCTGTTACGCGAGTTATGTATCCCCCCATTATCTATATGTATTGAATATATTGAATCTAATAGGAATTATTAGAAATTGTTAAATAAAGTATAAGTTCATTGCAACATTGTAATACAAGGATAACCCAGAGAGGTTATTGACAGTTCATGAGAACGGACATGCAACTTTGCATCCGTGAGGGCAGTTATACTGCAGGTGGCAGGTCACAGGCGGTTAACATACCGCAATTACTTAGAAATAAGATTGTTACAATGTAATAAAGTGTACAATTAAAAGAAAAACAGACATGAGATCTGCAAGTTCCCACAGCCGTGTGAGGGGCAGGTTATTATAAAAAGCCCGGGAGCTCAAGGCCCGGCAGTCAGTCTTCGAACTCCATACTTCGTGTTCAAGCTACTCACCTTAGTACAATTAATTAAATGTTTTTGAATTAAAGTTATTTTACAAGTTATTTAAAATTCCATTGTAATTTCTGTTTTAAGCTAAAATAAATTTGTTAAGTCTTCGGAATTGTTTTTAAAAACACCGCTCCAAAGGCCCGAACCTTAACTGGCGCAGTCGTAACGGATGTCAAAAGGGCACTAAAAATACAAAAATCGGAAGATTGGTGACCAAGAATCTCAATTCTCAATTTTGACAGAACCCAAACCAGGTTGGAGGAAGAACAAAAATAGTCTAAATCCAGCAACAAACCAACGTGGACAAGATACAGCATCGATCGAGCCCACAAAAGAAACAGATAAAGAAATTAATGTAAGTTCATTCCATTTATACCAATTAATCTCACAAACTATAATTGATATATGCTAGTTTATTATTTTATTATTTGATTACCATTTATTATTATTTTATGAATTTTATGCCAATATTTTTTTGAAAATAGTTACCAAGAGAATTATTTTCAAACATTTTATGAGACGAATGTTTAAAGAGACCTTCTTTAAAAGTAAAAGAGATTTTCTTTTAAAAGCAAATGAGACTTAATGTTTAAGAGATTCTTATCACAATTATTAGAACAAACTCAAAAATAAACCAAAAATAACGGACGCACATCCATTAATACCGAAATACACTAGCGCGATACAAAACGCACGTTTAACTCGGTAAACTAAAAAGACAAAACGCAAATTAATTCCAAAGCCAAAGGTAATTCTTCAAACAAGCAATTACGGAACGATTATTTAAACCATTGACCTCTATCATACTGTATTAACAACAGCAAAACACTTTGCAGTAACTTAAAACCACCGTAACCTAAACGCACCTAAGCAAAGTTCGCGAAAGAAGCATAATTTAAAAACCTCAGAGAAATTGCAATTAAAACAATAACTCTCAGAACCTTTGCATAGTATAAAGCAACGCAATTTCCATCACGGAATAATAAAAGCGCATTCACCATAGCAATCTATAAATAAATTGCAATTATCTTAGTACAAACACGGAATAAAAACTAAACCTTTTTAATTAAAAATACTCATCCTTTATAAATCGCATTATCCCAGTACAAATGCTGAGTAAAGTTAAACGGTCATCGTAAAAGGTTATAATTAAAACGCTCATAATTGCAACCTGAAAACTTACATTACGGGAGATTCAGTTACAACTCGTGCATCACGGAGATATCTAAGAATAAACAGACGTAACATTTATGCAAAGCAATTAGCGAGTAAAAGAAGCGAATTATTAATTCCCATAAACTGAAATTAACACTTGTAAGTGTTAATTACCTTAACAGGTATAGTCGTATGCTATTCAGCACGTACGCAATTACCAAGATAAACTGTAACAAGTAATTAACCTGCAAGTTATATTTAGAATACAAGGAGACAAGACAAACGAACTATACGTTTATGCAACTTAATTAAAACCGATATAATTAGAAATTAACAGAACTGGACTAACACAAAGCAAAGTAAATACCGCGAGAAACTATTCTTCAGAAAGCAGAAACTCAAACAAACTCAAACAAATTAAAACCGCAAGATAGAAACAGACAAATTCAAGGCTACAGTAATTAAATCAACACTATCGAGTATAAATCTCACAAATTCGTTACCGCATTGTGTAACTAAGTACAAATAACAGCAACTACGATTCTAAAAATAACCCGACGCAGTCTAAACTGAAAATTAACAAATCCAAACCAAAATTAATGCTACAAATAAAAAAATTAATCTCAATTTTTACAAAATTTGAATTTACCCAACCTAAATGAAAAATTAATAAACCCAAACCAAAATTAACGTTTTAAATAGCAAAACTAACCTCAATTTTTACAAAATTTGAAACTACCCAATCTAAACGGAAAATTAATACATCCAAAGCATAATTAACTTCACAAATAGCAAAGTCGACCCCAATTTTTACAAAATTCGAAATTACCCAACCCAAAAGGAAAATTAATAAATCCAAAGCAGAAACAACGATATACATAGCGAAATAAACCTCAATTAAAAAAAAATAAATAAATTTGAAATTACCTAAAATTGAAAACAACCCTTAACCAACAAGAGTAGCGCAGACATAAAGCTTTATTTGGAAACAATCCAAATATTTGATGGTACGCAAGCGCATCTTGCAAGTTTTATTGGAGCAGCCGAAATGTTCCTAAAAACCTTCTACAAACCCGGAGATAACGAAAGAAATTCATTGCTTATACGCTTGATAATAACTAAATTAACCGGAAGAGCCGCCAGTAGGGACGATTTACAGGAATGGCAAGAATTTAAACAGCTACTAATTGCATATTTTGGAGACCAACGTAACATAAAATGCCTGGTACGAGACCTAATAAACCTTAGAATAGCACACAATCAATCCCCCTATCAATTCGGAATGACATGCCAAGACGTGAGAAGTTTAATACTAACCAAATTAAAAATCAAAGAACCCGATCAAAACGTTAGACATTTAAAAACAAAAATGTAAGACGAAATGGCACTGGACACATACATAAACGTTTTACCAGAACGACTATCGGATAAGATCAGATTCCAACGACTCCAAGATCTAGAAGAAGCTATGAACCTAGTAATAGAAGAAGAAAATGTAATGTATTACCGCAACAGACTATACAACCCCAACGCGAATAAAAGTTATTCACCAATAAAAACCATACAAGCCACAAGACAAACAATCCCTCAACAAAAATTCACACCCTTCAACGAACAAACAAATCAACCGCGAATTAATAACACAACTTTCAACAATACGAATTTTAATAATCAATATAAACATTTTTCAAAACCAACGTTTAACCCAAATTTTACAAAACCCGCATTTCAACCAAGATTTAATCAAAACCTAAACCAACAAAAACCAGCATTCAACGCAAACCCCAATAGAAATACACCAATGAATAATAATCATAACAACCCTAATAATTATTATAAACCAACACCAATGGATACCTCATCTGGTAACACCAGACAAAATACAAAGATAACACATATCCGACAAAAACTACCACCGAAACGCAATTTTACATCGGAAGAACTATTTCACCAAGAAGTAGAAAAATTTGACACTGACCAGAATAATTACATTCAGACAGGTACGAACGATGAATCAAACCATGCAGAAACTTATGAACGCGACGAACAATACGAAACTTACGAGGAGTACGACGAAGAAGACTCGAACTCAAATTTTTAAATGGACCTATTCATAACCGACCAAACTTAATAAACTTAAATAACATAACTCACTTAGTACTACCATACATAGAAATACCCCACGCCGAATTTCAACTATTAGTCGATACCGGATCCTCAAAAACATTAATTAGCCCCAGAACCGTGAAGAAACATTATTTGGATTACGTAGAAAGAGCACCATTTAAAATTAAAACAGCCCATCAAACAACACTACACCAATTCGTAGCTAATATACCCCTACCGAGAACATTTAATGTTAAAATGAACATAAATTTTGTGTATTCGAATTGAACGACAGATATGACGGCTTAATCGGAATGGACCTTCTAAAAAAATTAGGAGCCAACATTGACATTAAAAATCGCTTATTAAGGACGAAATACGGAAAAATCCCCATTAAATTTCAAAACACACAAATCGAACAAAAATACACAATAGAACGGAACGAAAAATAAAAATCCCAGTAAATTCTAACAAAAAACTAGGAATAATAAATCATATGACATTTCAACAAGGAGTAGAAACCCCAACCGCTTAAGTACAAATAAAAGATAATTATGCAACCACAACGATATTAAATTCAAACGACTATCCCGTAGAATTATCATTGACCGACCCAATTAATGTAGAAGAATTAAACGAAATGGAAATAGACGAAAATTTAGAAAACGATTACAACCCAATAGAACATGACAAAATGTTAAGAGAAAATTTAAGTAACATCCGCTTTAATACCGACATCAATCAAGAAGAAGAAAGAGCAATTAAAAACTTATGTTTTGAATACCGCGACATATTCCACTGCGAAGGAATACCATTAACTTTCACCAACACAGTAAAACATAATATCGAGCTAACAGACAATAAGCCAATCTTTACAAAAGCATATAGACTACCTCATGCAAGCCAAGAAGAAGCTGACAGACAAGTAGCAGACTTATTAGAACAAGACATAATCCAGCACTCCAACTCACCATGGAGCAGCCCCGTGTTAATAGTACCTAAGAAATTAGACGCAACCGGAAAGAGAAAATACAGAATAGTAATAAACTATAGAAAGTTAAATGAAAAAACGGTAAATGACAAATATCCACTACCAAATATAACCGAAATTTTAGACAAATTAGGCAAATGCCAATATTTTTCAACATTAGACCTAGCATCAGGATACCATCAGGTAGAGATGGAAGAAAAAGATATATCAAAACAGCCTTCAGCACACCTAGAGGACATTACGAGTACAAACGAATGCCATTTGGATTAAAGAACGCACCCGCTACTTTCCAGAGAGTCATGGACAATATACTACGACGAATACACAATGAAAAATGCCTTGTGTACCTAGACGACATCATAGTTTATTCCACATCATTGGTAGAACACCTAGAAAGATTGAAAGAAGTATTCGAAAGACTAAGACAAGCACATTTCAAAGTACAATTAGACAAAAGTGAATTTTTACAAAAAAGAAGTATCATTTTTAGGACATGTAATAACACCCCAAGGAGTAATGCCAAATCCCGACAAAACAAATGCAGTTCTAAATTACCCATTACCAAAAACAACCAAAGAAATTAAAGGATTTCTAGGACTTAGTGGTTACTACCGCAAATTCATTAAAGGTTACGCTCAGATAACCAAACCCCTGACAAATTGTTTAAAAAAGGGAAACAAAATTGAACACACCCCGGAATTCATTAAAGCCGTAGACAAAATTAAAAACATACTAACGAATCACCCTGTATTAGAATACCCAGACTTTTCAAAACCATTTATACTGACGACAGACGCATCGAATGTAGCATTAGGCGCAGTATTGAGCCAAGGAAAAGTAGGTAGCGATAAACCCATCAGCTACGCATCCAGAACCCTAAATGAAACCGAACAGAAATATAGTACCATAGAAAAAGAATTATTAGCCATAATTTGGGCAACAAAATATTTTAGACCTTACTTATACGGAAGAAAATTTTACATATACACCGATCATATACCATTAGTATGGCTATGCAAACTGAAAGAACCGAATTCAAAATTACAACGATGGCGAATCAGACTCGAAGAGTACGATTACGAAATTATATACAAAAAAGGAATTTATAACAACAACGCAGACGCTTTAAGTAGAATCCAACTCAATGCATTAGAAACGGAATCCATTATAGGAAACGTAGACGAAGCAGAAATAAGGGAAGATCCAGACGAGATTGACACGATACATTCGACACAAAACGAAGAACCTAAAAACGCAATTAAAATTTTAAACGAAGCAATCGATATGAAACCCAACCAATTTATAATAACCGAAGTTTTAAATAACCCCAATCCCGTAAAATTTACAAAAGTAGATAACAAAAAGATATACCAAATTCAAATAACTAAAGATGACAACGAGGAACAAATAATTAAAATTCTAAAAGAATACACCTCCGAGGAAAACGATTTTATTTTTATTTCAACACCAAACATTTATACCAAAGATTTTCAGAATTATACGTTAAACTATTCAATAACTCTGGCCCTGAACTCATCAGATGTACTAGAAAATTAATAACACTAGACGACCCTGACGAAATAAACGATGTAATTAGGAATCAACACGAAGGAAAAACCAACCATCGTGAAATTAACGAAACAATAAAGCAACTTGTAAGACGTTATTATTTTAAAGACATGAAGGATCTTATAAGATAAACGTTAAGATAAAACGGTAATTACAATTTAAAGTTCGATATTTATTACACGTGAATGTGATATAATAGACACTATCAACGGTTGGCAACGCGAACTCTTATACAGATTTAGGGCGAGGCCAATTATTGATACGTGTCAGATATTGCGTAATAATACGCAAATTTAAACAAACTCTAGCACAAAAATAATGCATGCAAGTTAATTAAAGGTACTCACATCAGGTATTTTTCCTTCAGTAGGCCTGTAACCACGCATCCAGCTCCTTCTGGCGTAACGATGGCGTCGACGCTACCAAATTCTTAAGGGACACCTCGGCTAGCGGCGGTTGGCTGGCATGGAGCTCTCCATCTACAGGTGTGGAGGTCGGTAGGTCCTTCGGTGGCGCAAATTGTACCTATGTAAGGGTCTGACGGGAAAAGGTAAAGGTAGACAACACAAAGGTAATTAGAAAAAAGGATTCTACATAGCATACGTTACGGTACGACACCCAAAAGAAAGGTCCGTTTCACTTCACATCACCAGGCAGACAGCCTCGATTCCCGGGCGTCACGGAAACACGACCCCACTCCTTTCTACTATTGCCTTACCCCTATGGGGATAAAAACCCTTGCGCAACTCACTATTGTGACGTACCGGAAGCCCCGCCCAGTCTATTTAAAAATGTTCCCGCGTCTTGCATATTTGAAAATATGGCGGGAAACTTCCGTACATCAAGAAAACTAAACCTAACCTAAAATGTTAAAGTGCAAATTCGGTTTGCACGTAACAATCGCGACAAAGCCACAAAAGAAAAAACTTAAAAAGAAAAGTCTGTTAGCACAGTAACAGCTTAAAATCTAAATCCTAATTACCCTATATAAACCCTAACTTAAAACCTACAAAATGTTCATATAAGGCGCCACCTGGTTTTTTCGACCGATAACACGTCTACCGAAGTACCAGGAACGGAATAGGTAGCCCGATAGTCTGTGACTACACTACTTACCGACAGCACAAATTTGTCGGGGAGCATGAAACACTGCTTAAACTAACACGGGTGCGACAAATCGCCTAACCTATCTAAACCTATCTAAACTTAACTAACTAAAGCTAACATAAAGTTCTTATATGCAAACACACATGAGTGTCGCATCAAACTATTCTTCTTTTTGGCAAGAAGTGCCCAAATTTAAAAAGTTCATGAGAGTGCGTGCGTCACCTTGCACTCTAGCAA